>WAAE01010829.1:0-63956 GCA_013400495.1 Nicator chloris
TGTGTCCCTGAAGGATGGGAATTTATCTCTGATCTATCCAGGGGAACTGTCTCCCTGAAGGATGGGAATTTACCCCTGATCTATCCATGGGAAGTGTCTCCCTGAAGGATGAGAATTTATCCCTGATCTATCCACAGGAAGTGTGTCCCTGAAGGATGGGGATTTATCCCTGATCTATCCATGGGAAGTGTGAGTCCCTAAAGGATGGGATTTGATCCCTGATNGCCATGGGAAGTGTCTCCATGAAAGATGGGGATTTATCCCTGATATATCCATGGGAAGTGTGTCACTGAAGGATGGGAATTTATCCCTGATCTATCCATGGGAAGTGTGAGTCCCTAAAGGATGGGATTTGATCCCTGATCTATCCACAGAAGTGTATCTCCCTGAAGGATGGGAATTTATCCCTGATCTATCCACGGGCAGTGTGTCTCCATGAAGGATGGGGAATTATCCCTGATCTAGCCATTGGAAGTGTTGCCAGTCCAGCCAGACAAGCTGTTTCTCTGATATTTGGGTTGCATGCATCAGTGTGTAAATCCTTAGTGATTTTGAGGAAGCATTCAGTTGTATTTGACTGCTCAGAAGCCAAATTAAATCAGCTAAGTGGCATTTTTAAAAATCAAATAAAGAATAATTAAGGCTTGTTTTGAACACTAAAAGTTGGCAACTAAATGCAGGAGAGTGTTTCTGACCCATTATCATTTTAAAACCCCTTTAAAAGCTAAGGACACTTAGAAAACCTACCAAATATGACTTTTATTTTCTTCTTTGCTTTGCTATGTGGTGTCATAGAGTGTTAAATTCTAGAAAAAGTCAAACTCCTGATATTTCTTCTAATGAATCCAAACAATAACTAAGAGCTAGGAATTCAACAGGCATTCTGACACTCAGAAGCAGCTCTGACTCAAGGCATGTCTATGTTTATCCTGATGGTTATAATATCATGTGGTAGCTGCTGGCAAGGACCTCCCTTCCCTTTACCCAAAAGCATTCAGCAGTGGTGAAAAGACTTTTGTCAAGGCAGGCATAATTCTTTCCATGCTTGTGCTTTTAAAAAAAGTTCACTGATTATTTTTTATTTATGGACGTTGTCTCTGTGGCTGAAAATAATGGAGATGTTAACCATGAGCCACTGGTGACTGGTTTATATCATCAGTATCTAAACTGGCAGCACTGGGAATTGCTCCTGCTGACTTGTGAGGCTGAGGTGAGTGTGGTAGTGGGGCTGCCTTAATAAAGGGTAGCAGAAGATAACCTAGAGAGTTTCATGGGAAAATAAGTTATTTTTTTAATAGGAAAATTGTCACCCTGATTTTTTAGCCTTCTGATGTTTTAGTCTGGGAAATTATTTTCCCATGGATTTTTTCTGTAAATAAGAGACTTGTTTATGTGAGTTTTATCCATGTTTTTCATGCCTTCTTAGAGGAGGAGATCTTTGATGGACATCTGTCTTGACCAACGTGATTGAAGCGGTGCTAACTTTGCCTACCAATCACTGGGCTTGTTTGAAATACTGTATAAAGGAGTCAGAAGTTGAAATAAACAGAGTTTAGCTCTCAGAAATCAGACAGAAGTCAGTCCCTTCACTTCCTGTCCTATTGTGACAGGAAAATGTAATGAATCCTCAACCAAATGTCCTCAAAAATGTCTTCTCAATGTTTAGTGGGGGAAAAATGCAACCTTTCAAAGACTGCTGCTGTTTTTGAGCTTTGTGTCCTGAGACTCTTATCAAGCCAAATCTGAGATCTGTTTTATGAGAGGTGCTCTGAACACGTGTCACACACACACCCAGGTTAATTTTTTGTTGTAACTCATCAATCAGGAGCACAATGCCAATGAACACCCGTAGAAAACTGTGACCTGCCTGCATTGCTAGGTTCCCACTAAAGCAGAAAAGCAGTGATTATTCAAGGTATCAGACGTTATTCAAGATATCTGGAAGCATTTCTTGTGTCCATTGTTACCAATGCCAAAAGGTGCAGGAGCACTGCAGCCTTTCCTGAGGATAAAAGGCATCAGAGGAGATCCCTTGTCTTAAAAAAGAAGAATTCCAGACAGCCAGCTGGGAGCACTGCTATTGCATTGCCATTCCTCTAGAAACAGAATCGGAACAAGGTCATTAAAATCACTTTAAAAAGCATTTCAAACAAAAATTCAAAGGACTGAACGCCAAGGGCATGGAGCTCTTTCCCCAGCATTGTATATTGTTAATTGATGTGAGTGTGCTTCAGACTGCTGGCACTTGGTGCTTAATTGCTGTGAAATATGCTTGGAGGGACAAGAGAAAGTTTGATTTGTGTGACATTCATCTGTCTCAAAGAACAGGAAGAAGACTGGATATTTGCACTCTGTCTGCAGATATCTTAGATACACTGAACTCCAGGGGTTAAGAGCTTGGCACAGAAGGGGGACATGTGTCATTTTGGTAAAGGAAGGGACAAATAGAGATTGGAGCCATTCAGAAGATCAGATATTTGATGAGCACTGATCATGGGAGAGCTGGAAGGTCATAAAGTGTTTCTTCAAGCAAGTGTGATCCCTACATAGGGAATTTAATCCTAATACTTTCAGTGTGACTGTCTGACCAAAGGGCAGGACAAAGTAGGTTTGATACAAAGTGCCAAAGCTCAAATTTGCCATGAGCTGTGGGTACACCTCTTGCACAGCAAAGCACAGGGATTAAATCTCTTGGAAGGAAAGTAATCTAGAAGTGCAGAGGAACTGGAGACTGGAACTGTGAGGCACAGATGAGCTGAGGCTCCTGTTTTCTGTGTGCTTCTGCCACCTCATCACGTGCCATGCCAGGGATGCAGTTTACATGAATCTGCAGTTCACACCCCCAGCTGCCCCCTGAGGAATTCTGTCCTGCTACTTCATCAATACTAATGATTGAGATGGTTTGAGGATCTTGGCAGCACAGAACTAAATGTAATGTAAAAATATACACCGTGGAGGCTTCTGTCCTGGTTATTCTCTTTTTTTTTTTTTAAATTAATACTTGATTTCTTTTATTTAAATAAAACTGTTGCAGGAAATTGCCTGTGAGGGGACATAACCCAGAGCACTTCACAGAAAGCTGGATGTGTCTAGATTTGGAGAGGATGAGCTGAACAGCTGGCAAAATCCCATTATCCCTCTTTTTCCATGTGAGAGGGGACAAAGACATTCCACCATGTCCACTATTACACCAAATGCTGCATCTTTAGAGAAACTTCCTTGGGTATTGATGCTTTCCTAGGATTGCTGGCATGGAGTCCTGCCTGTGCACAGAGGATTTGGCACCTGGACATCCCACCCCTGCAAGTGCCTTCCACATCCTGCTGCTGTGACATGAGCAGAGGGATCACCTCATGGGAGCTGGAGTCCCAGCTGACATGACCTGGTGATGTTGCAATAGGGATAATTGTAGTTTCAGTGGGGCCCCTCAGCTTTGGAACAAGATCTTGCCTTGGCAGTAAATGCTGCTGGATGGGTGTTAGGGACTTGGTGCACTCCCATACCCAGTTCCCAAATTTGGCCTGTGCTATTACAGAAGCCAAATTGCTAATATTTCTTCATTTGCTTCCTGCTCTGCTTCTAATGATTTCTTTTGAGGCAGATACTGCAGTTCCTCTTCCTTCCATTGGGTAAACCCAAGGGCAGACACAGATTTTGGCTCAGCAAGATGCCTGGGACTGTCCAAGATGCCTGGGACTGTCCAAGAGGCCTGGGACTGCTGTCGAGGTTCTGTCTGCTGTGCCTGCTCCTCTTCCCTACAAATTGGTTGTCTTTGGCAAAGGCAGAAATTGGGCTTTTCCAAGGAAGTGGCAAAGGCTGGTCCTGCCCGGAGGGGGCTGTGTGGCTGGCAGATTGAGGGGGGGATGCACTCTGATGTGTAGCTCTTGCCACAAACCCCCCGTGTGACTTTGGCACAGCCACAGGCTGCTCTAGCTGGCTGCCAGCTGTGGCTCTGCCCTGGCCTCACACAAGCTGAGAGGGTGAGATGCAGATCCTGCCCTGAAAATGCTGTTTGCTGGGGCAGGTGGCAGCTGCCCAGCTCAGAGAGTGGCACAAAGCTGCAGTTTGTCCTGAGCTGGGCAAACACAGCTCTGCCCTCTGCGTGTGAGAGCAGAGACTGGGTGCTCTCACCTCCTCCCCTCTTCACTGCCTTTTCTTCCTGGAGCTGTCTCTGCTGGGGTGCATCATGCTGAAATACAGGATGAGCTGAATGTCTGAACACTGCATCTAAGCTGGGCCTGCATGGGTCTCTTCAGCCCCTTGTTTTCAGCCCTTAAAAAGGGAGCTGTAGTCTTTGCTTCCTGTTGTTCTGTGTTTTACCTGTAGGGCAGGGAAATGCAGCACTGTACAGAAAGAATTTCGGTTTTCTCTGTAGGTGTGCAGTGTGACCTAGACTGGTTAGAGAATACAGACAACAGAGAATAAATGACAGTAAAATAAAGCATGAGCTGGCTGCAAAGTGGTGACTGTATCCACGCTGTTCCCTCAGGCAGTGGTAAAATGTGGGCAGTAATAAACTCACTGTTTGAAGCAAATACTGGCAGAATCAGGTATTCCTGCCAGCAGCTACCTCTACTTCATTGTGCTGAGCAAGCACAGCCTCCAGAGGTGCCTTTCTCTCTCCGTGGCTTGCCATCCTTTGGGATGTGGCCACAGAGTGTGGAATTCTGTTACAGGGGCCCTAAATGAAGATCACAAGCCTTGTTTGCAAACACGGGCACTTCAATGGGCTTTGCCCGTGAAAGTTGTGGTTTTTAATTCGAGTCCAAGTTAACGACCTTGCCCTAACCTCTGCTCAGTGCCCGAGCCAAGCTGCTGCAGCTGAATAGTTCATTAGCATCAGAGCACAGAGGGGCCTGGTTCTCACATTGCTGTAACAATGGGAGATGTCAGAGAATATTGATTTGATTAGGCTGATACTCGGTGTAGCCTGGTCTAAGTGAGAGGAGACTCAAGGCCAAGGAACATGCCTCACCCTCAGAACGCCTGCACCAGCAGCTGTGTGATTTGTAAGCTGCTTGCAAAAGCAGACGATGGCACCATCTTTTCTGCCTGGAAAACAATGCTTGAATTAAAGCCAAATTTACGAGGAGGAGTGTGCCCTGTGCAATTGTTTGGGGCAGATGTGCTGATTTTGCTCAAAATAAGGCCAAGTGTGTAAATTTTTGAGCACTGTCACTTGCGTTGGCTGTAACTTTTCATGGCTGGCAGTGGGAAATGCAGGTGTTTGGAGAATGATGCACATCTGCTGTTCATGGTTTGTCCTCTGTGTGAGAGGTGGGGCACGTTCTTTAGAAAAGGGATTCCTGGGAGCAGAGCTCCCTTACCCTGTGTTCACCTGCAGAAAAAGTGTGTGAAATTCCCACTCTTGGAGGCAATGCAGAGGAGCTCTTTTTTAACTTTTCTGCTAGTGAGTGAAGGTGCTGTGAAGTCTCTGTTCTTTGGGGGGCACTGTGTACTAATGGCTAGGCTTAGTTTTGTAGTGGAAAAGTGCAGGTATTCTGTTTTCTTTGGAATATGGGCCACTACTTTGTTTGTTTTGCTTTTGGAAAGGTAAAGTCACTGTGTCCATGATTAATTCTTTCTTGTTGTGGGTGAAATGTCTTATTCCAGTGGGTTTTTGGATTTTTGTTTGTTTGTTTTGATCTTTTATCGTGTATAAATGTGCTTTGCACATATTTAGTTGTCTAAACTCAGGGAAATAAAACACCTCACCTGGCAGAAATGAGTAAATATACCTCACCAAAATGAATGGCAAAGAGGCATAATTATATGCCAAATTTTTAATGACTTTAATCCGAGCTGAGGAAGCGCTGCTCATGGCAACACTTGACTAAATCCTGCTCAGGGTGCTAGGTAAGTCTCTTCCCTGCAGCCTGGGGGCCTTTCTTTCCCAATATCTTTAGGAAAGCTGAAAACTGGTACCATCTTTTGCCCTGCATTCCTTGCTTGGTTTTGTGGGCTAATGCATGACAAGCTTTTTGATTCCTGCACCTTGAAGAGGATCCACTGTTTTTTTTCACTGATTGCTTTCATTAAGACTCTGAAGAATTGTATTGCTTTGCAGGTAGAAACAGAGCACAGTCCCTGCCATTCCTGGGGGGTTTGGGGCACTTGGAGTGAGAGGCTTAGTGCCCTGGGGATGTGCTAAAAATCCATGATGGGAATAGCTCCTGGCAGGGCTCTGGCTCTTCCACTGGGCATGAAGAGTGTTAGGCAGACTGAGGCTGGAATTTGTGTTAGGAAGTGCACTCTTCTCAGTACTTACATGCCAGTCCTTGTCACTGTGTCCAAGCAGCACGAGGTTTTTTTATTTTTAGCTGACTGACACTGCACTGCACACAGCCCTGTGTTTGAAGAGATGCTCGTATTTCTCTGCTCTCTTTTGTGGTAGTTTTTACACCCTCTTTGAGCACGCTGGTGGCTTTGAAGTCCTATGGGTTGTGCTGTTCCAGGCCAAAAGATACTGCCTGAAGCAGCACGTATAAAATTTTCCTAAAAAGTTACCTCTGCCTGTCTAACATAGAAGCAGCTTGTCTGTGCCCAGGAGGTAATCCTGAGGATGATCCAACCTGCTCGTGGTGTGTGGGCTTCTCCCTCATGCCCTCAGCAGCAATCCCCCAGACAGAGCTGCCAGCTGGGTGGCTGCCTCACAAACCTCAGCTTCCTCAGCTTGGTGTCAGAGGGCCACAGCTGGGAGCCCCAGCACCTGGGCTGGAGCCTGGTGTGTGAGATGAGCACCTGGGCTGGAGCCTGGTGTGTGAGATGAGCACGAGGCCGATTCCAGACGAGCTGTGGAAATGGCAGAGCCTCAGCATTGTTTAGAAACCGTCTGCTGGGGCGGGGGGAAACCCACACTGTGCTCTCTTTATGCTGTAGGGGGTAGGAGAAAACAGGCAGAGCCCAAGCAGGCTTTGTGTGCTGGCCTGGAGAGAGAGAGAGAGAGAGGAGGTGTGAGCCAGCCCGGGGTGCACGGCACATCTCCTGCCTGCTGCTCCTCACAGGAGGGAAAAAACAAAAAGTCAGCTGCAGAGCCCAAGTGTAGGCTGGTGAACCATCTCCTCAGCTGCTCCTGGTGCTGGCTTTTCTCTGGGTGTGCTCCTCACCCAACCCAGTTCCTGAGCTGACTGTGTCCCCTGGGGCCAGGGGAGGTTTAGTCCCCCTTCCTTCCATCCGAGCAAGTGACACAGGTGTCACCTCCCCTGGATAAGGCAACAAGGCCTCCTACAACACCTGTGGGAGCCTGGACATCTTGTGTCATCTCAAAAAAGTCCCCCTCATCTTTGGTGGTGAAGTTCCACTTAGCACTTATATTCTGGAAGGGTTGAAAGTGCAGAATGATGCAGTTGTGGCTGGTTTTTCAGGGGCTGAATACTCCAACACATAACGAGGAGCAAGAGAAGTTTGTTTAATGTTGTCAGGGAAGGGAATCCTATCTCTCCTCTCAAGACATAGCCCTCTTTTATCTCCCTAGAGGGTTCATAGGGGAGGACCAAGGTTCTGCCCCAGCCAAGTGACTCTCCAGGGATGTATTTTGTCCTTGGGAATGTTCAGACTCCTTACCATCCCTGCTGGGCTCAGAGACAGAGGATGGCAGACTTTTCACAGTAAAATGTTGCCCTGCATAGGTGTGAAGGGAACCCAAACCTGAGCACTGCTGCCTGGGTCTGAGGGCATTTTCTGGGGTGAGAGCTGTGGTCAGCCCCTGGCTCTCTGTGCCAGTGTGAGCTGGGGAATGGGGCTGGTTACTCCCAGTGCAGCCCTCACTGCTGTGATTCCCCAAAGCAGAGCTTTGGTCTCCCAACCTAAACATGGAATATCCGTGGTACCTGCAGGGGAGAAGCTTCTTTCTAAAGATTTCTGCCTTTTGGCTGTGGGCATTGGGACATCACTGTTAGCCGTGAAGACAACAACAAAAATGACAATTTGCTGCTGAGAGACAAAAAACAATTTGGTACAGATGGGAAGAGTGGCCTTCCCTGTGGTGTATTTGATGCTTTTTGTGCATCTTGCTGTGTTGTGGGAACGTGCAGGTGTGGGGTGGCTCAGGATGTGTCTCTGGAGTGGTTCAGGATGTGAATTCCAGGCTCTGGAACAGCAGCTGAAGACATTGCAGTGACAGTGGTGGGCCAGTGCTGCTCAGTAGTGATCACCTGCACCACGTCAAATAAAGGGAAAAATAAATCTGGGAAGCTCAATGACAGAAATCACTTCATTTTGAGAAGCAAAATATCATCCCCCCATAAACACCCCGAAGAGTTTTTGCAGGCAGGGATCACAGCTCTGCCATCACAGCTGCTTTGGGAAGAAGGCCCTCTGAGGCTGGACCACCACAGTCTGCTGAGCCCCAAGGGCTTCCTGGTGCCAAAATGCAGATGGTTCAGAGTGCTCAGCAGGCAGAGCTGCCCCTCCAGGGGGATGCTTTACACTGCATTTCTAGAGCACAGATTCACCTCAGCTTCAGACTGTAAATTTTGCAGGAAAAATTGACAAACCTGTGAGAGCCCTGGTGTCGACAGAGATTTCCAGGTACTTCTATCTAAGATGATTCTTCTGAGGGACAGGCTGCAGGCTGAGGTCTCCAAGAATGCACTAACAACCCAAAATGTGTAAGTGCTTTGGCTCTTATCACAAGCAGTCCCACCCTTGCCCTGTGTTATCAAACTCTAGAGCTTAGCAATGAGCACTTGCAGGGCCCTTCCTTACTGTGATAAGGCATTGATATTAAAACTGTACTTGATTTAAGGGTTTAATTTCTGCATATACTATTTTTTTTTCCCCTATGTCTTACTCGTGCAGCCATAAACCAGGATTTGGGTTATTCCAGCCCCAGAAACATTTTTAGATCTGGCCTGTGACACAAAGGGGGTGTCATTGTTAAAGCAAAGGGGAAGGTGTGGCTGGACTGGCAAGGGCCACCCTGGGAGTTCTCTAAATTGTCACAACTGTGGATTTAGGCATGTTATGACTGTATTTACAGGTGGCTCCTGTCATAGGATGCAAAGGGGGCACCCACTTGAATTTAACTCTGCATTCTTCAAAGCTCAGGTTTCCAGTAGCATCTCCAGGAAAACTGTAGGATCTGTGACAGTTTATTGGCTTCAAAGCTTTGAGTCCTGGAATTCAGAAGTTCCTCTCAGTGAAATTCAACTGAGCAAAAAGGATGCAAACCTCACTTTTGTGATGTAATTTCCCCAAAGCATAGTTTGGTTTTTTTTTTAATGTGCAATTTTTATGGAGAGGTGACTTGGAACACAGAGTTTGGGATGCTTTGGCAAAGGAGTATCAAAGTCATGGTAAGGGAAAAAAAAAGCTAAAATACCACAAGAACCCCCAGTTGCTTCCAGCTTTAGGTAGTGCATCCCTTCCAGCTCCTTGTTGCAGTGGCCACTGAGATTGCAGGGGTTGATGGCCATGCTGGAATGAGGACCTGAGGGTATTTCTAACCTTCAGTTTTCTCTTCTGAGATTCCACACCCCTTCATCCTGCTTTTTTCTTAGCCTGGATTCGTCAGTGTTTTCCATCTCGAAAATCTAGGGGATGCTAAGATCCAGCAGAGATTTGTAATTCCTTCCTGAATATTGTCACTACCTCTTTTTATTTGGTCGTGGATATACAGGCTAATAATTTCTGTAGTTAATGGAATGACTGAGAACAAGGATTTTGTTCTCTCTTGTCTAGTAAATCCCACAAAACCAAGTTACATATATGCTGTAGGTATTACTTTTAGTATTTTAAACCCTTGTAGCCACATCATGGGAGCTGTCTGGCATTAGAAGAATTTTCCAAAGGGTTGTTAAAATGAAGGAAAAAAGTGCCTTCAAAAAACAAATACCACTTTTTGCTTCATGTAATAAACTAGTGAAATTTAAAATGGCAATAGAATAATTATGATTTCTTGCTGTAAATCTGCATAGATTTGGCTCTCTTTGGATTTTTTTAATGGTATAAGGATGAGTTTACTGTGTGTGGACTGGATCCTTCTTGCATTACATGTGTGACTAAATCTGTGGGGCCCAGTGACCAGAAAAAAGGACCCAGAAAAGCATTAAAATAGTTTAGCCCATTGAGCTGCAAAGTCATCTTACACGTAGTTTCCCCCTAACTGGTCTTGTGTATGTTGTTGTCAAATATGAATCTGAATCTGCAGAACATCTCCTGGTCTGGAATCTCATTCCCTTAGAGCAGTCAGCTGTTCTGGTGCATGTGCACATCGGGATCTCTGTACTGTGCTGGTTCTAGGCAACAATTTTCATCATTATTTTCACACCTAGTTTATGTACTTTGTATGTCTCCATCATCGGTCTTTATCTGTTTGTCCATTTTTAAAGATATCTGCATAATTTGCCAAGTTATCGGCAGTGTGCGATCACTAAAGCAAAGACAGAAATTCATCTAGGTTTACTTGATTGATAATATTCAAAGACAGTGCAAGTATTGGTCATATTAAGGAGATGTAGGGCTATTCTCATAGTAAATGAACCAGGTTTAGTGTCTAGATGAATAGTTGTAGAACTATAAACTAAAGCTGTGTATCCAACTAGTCCAGCTTGCCAAGGATCATCACCAAAGTTTCGAATCTCTTTAAAAGTTATTTTCCAGGACATGGCCATTCTATCTGTAACTTCTTTTGTACTGTTTGAAATGCAACCAGGCTGTGAAGCCTGCCAACTCATCTTTCCTGTGCCTTTCCCACTGGTGTGTCCCTCTCTCTGCAGAATCAAGCTTGCACAGCAGAGCGTTTCTGTTGCCTTGTACATGTGGTCCTCGTTAAAAAAAAAAAAAATACAGCGAAGTTTAGCTGCGGTGAAATTATTTATTTGATTAAAAAAAACCCCAAAGCGGTGCAAAAAGTAAATATGTTGACTGCACCCCTTTCCATTCAGCGCATTTCCTCCCTTTAAGCCCCGCTGGTGTCCAACAAGACAGCCTCTTTCCCCGAGATTAACATTTCTTATGATTGTTCCTGACAGAGGATTTACTTTCAGAGGCCCTGCTAAGGATAACCAAAAAAGGGCATGCGGCAAGACGCTTTTGGCAGCTCGCACGGATTTTCGGAGCTTTTTTAGGTCTGGGTTTTCTGCGGAGCGGCTTCCTGAGCATGCCTGGGGAATGAGAGGCATCTCCGCAGGCCGGCCGGACCCACCTTGGCCTGCGCGGCCATTGGCTGCCCGGCGGAATAAAGCCAGCACAATGCATTCCGCCGCCTGCCAATTGTAAACATCAGCGATGTGTGTTCGCTCAGCATCGCCTCGTAGGGAGGGGCCAAGGGAAAGCTGCGCTTGTATTGAATAAGGGCTGCGTGCTGCGGGTGCGCCTGGCTCGCCGCGCCTGGCTCGCTCCCCTTTTTCCCCGGCAGCCAGCTGCTCATTTCCTTCCTCCGCGCTGGGAACGCTGCGGCCGGAGGTAAGGAAAGGCTGACGGGACGTGTGTGTTCGGGGTGAGCCTTGCGGGTGAAGCGGCACACGGGGCCGAGCGAGCTGCCCGAGATGGTTTTTGCTCTGCTGCTGCCTCTCGGTGCCCCCCGCGCTGTCCTGTCCGGGTGTTGGTGGTGAACGAGCCGAGGGAGAGCTCGGCTGAAGGGGGTGCGTGTTTGCTCACCCCGCTCTGTGCAGGGCAGGATTTGTGCTGGTCCCACCACTCCGTTATTGATCCTTTGCTGGGCTTGTTATAACAGATCTACCCCTTCTTTTCTTCATTCCCCCCCTCCCCTTTTTTTTTTTTTTTGAGGCATTAGGATGAGAAAGTTTTTAGTGTGTTCAGGTCTGGTGAATTGCTTTTAATTTTGCAGCTCAACATTTGCGTTTGAGTTTTAATTTTGCAGCTCAACATTTGAGTTTGAGTTTTAATTTTGCAGCTCAACATTTGAGTTTGAGTTTTAATTTTGCAGCTCAACATTTGAGTTTGGGTTTTAATTTTGCAGCTCAACATTTGAGTTTGAGTTTTAATTTTGCAGCTCAACATTTGCTTTTGAGTTTTAATTTTGCAACTCAGCGTTTGCGTGGACTTTGGGGGCAGGCTCGGGGCAGAACTGCTGCAGATCCAGTGAAGCTCGGTCGGTGTGAGTGACCTGATCCTGGCCGAAGCAGATGTCCCTCGTGGCAGCCTTTCACAGAAGTATTGTTGACAAGAGGTGGCATCGGGTTTTGTTTCCAGCCGCCGACACGCGCGGCAGCGCGTTGCCGGAATGTTTCTTGTGAAGTTGTCTTTCCTGTTAAAAGGGGGGGGATTAAAAGGTTCGCTTGGGTGGGACTGGAGTTGTTGGAAGTCTGGGTCTGTGTTTGTCGCTGCTGCTGGGGACAGCCGGCCAGCAGGCTCCTCTTCCCAGCTCCTTGGACGTGTTGGGGCATTTGGAAAGCGTTGTGCAAGGCTGGCTGCTGATAGCAGGATATTCTGCATAGCAGGGAATTTCTCAGGGAAAGGGCTGGGAAAATGAAGGGAGGGAGGAAGTCAGCTGCAGATGAGTGCTTGGTAGCTGCAGACACTGAGCAAGCTGCTAATCTCTGGCCAGACCTGCAGGGATAGAAGAGATTTGTCTCCTATGTCAAATGCTGTTTGGAAGAATGAAAGCATAACTGTTTTAAAATGTTTTTTTTAATGGAGTAGTTGTTTTCAGAGGAGAATTTCTTTTCAGAGTGTGCAATTTTTGTACAATTTTGCCTGAGAAGGCTTCCCCTGCTAAAAGGCAGACAGGAGAATAACTTGGGAAAATAACACATTCCCTCCTTGGCAGCAGCTCAAAGAAAATAAGGAGGCAGGGTGGGATTTTTTTGTGAGAACCATGTATTCATTATAATTTGTCTATTTTAGATACCATACTGTGAATGATTGTGTTTGTATGATTTGCCATTGGAGAACCCTCAGACTCTGCCTCCATTCTTTCTCTGTCTCATTAAATGTAGCAGTAAGTCCTCATCTGCACCAAGTCTCTTCTTTTTCTCCTGCCATTTAGACAGGATGGGACCCTAAAACTACACACCAAAATCAGTGGAACAGACTCTTTTAACATAAATTACAAATGGAGCAAAGCTTTTAGTCCATTTGCTATATTAAATTGCCTGGAAGGTGAAGCAGGGCAGAACTTTCCTCAATATATTTGAAGAAATGATATGTCTGCCTTTTTTTGGGAAGCTGCCTTGATAAAAACCTACATGTGTTAATGCAGACTCTAAATCATGATGGGAGGGAAGAAACACCAGATGAGATGTCTGCAAACAAGAGACTCAACTGAAATAATTTGTTTTTTCCTGAAAACTCCTCTTTGTTGCCACTTGCAATGCCAAGAGGATCAATTCCACAGCCTTCATTCACGGGATGAGTCGTGGTGAAATCAATACCATCATTAATGGATTCAGGGTCTGATGCAAGGGGAGTCCTGTGTACTCTGAATACACTTTGGCAGTGAGTGATGTAAGCACGTTTTAGGAGAATGAGGGATTTTCTACAACTGCTTCTTCACACTCACAGCATTATTCTGACATGGAGCAGCCTGAGAAGGGGGTCACTTCCCCTGTGCTTTTATTTCTTGTCCAGCATCGATAGGCACAATGCAGCAATGACACTGAAAGGTGGTTTGAAAGTGGGGAAGGGTGTAAGTTCCTCTGGCTGGCATTAGAGGGAAAACTGAAGTGCATTTAGATGGGAAGGTTTTTTATTGGTCTCATTCATGGGGCACACAGAGCATCAATCCCATCAATCAAGGATTGGGGCACAGTGCTGCTTATTCCAGATGGGGAGATCACAAAGGCAGGGCAAGGCTTTTCTCATGGCTGCCTGCTAGGAGGTGGCTTCTGTCCTCTGAAGATGCCAGGGAGGCTCTAACAAGAGCCAGACTGGAAAGTCCTCCTTGTTTCACACTTCCCTTTGCACAGATGGAGCAGCCCTGCCTATGGGGGTGATCTTTTCATTGTGGAAAAGTGAGAGCCTGCAGGACTTCCTTCCTGCAGGACAAATAGGACTTGAATGTTCTGGGACTGTGGAAAATACTCTGATTTCTCAGTAGTTGCTTACATGAGGCCTATTCTTGTGGGCTGCCCGAGTTTTACTTTGTATTAAAAATCAGTGGAGTTCTTAACCCCAATCTGCCAAGGGTGCAGCTTGGAACACTTGATCCCAGTGTGTGAACAAAAAGGGATAGGAAACCATATATGCCTAAGAATGAGAGGGCCAGGAGATCATAACTGTCCATCTGCAGGGCTCATCTGGGCTCTCCTGGGTGTGGGAGAAAGCACCAAAAAAGGTAACAGGGCAGAAGGGGAAGTGCAGCCCTGCGAGCGTTTTGTTGCCTTTGAGAGGAGCTTTATAGGGAGTGTGCAGGATTGGGCTCCAGGTGTACAAAGCCTGAGGCACACAGGCCTGTGACTGCAGAGAGGGGGAGCCTGCCTTCCAAGTGAGCTTTCATTCTTTAAAGCTTGTCTCCTCTTAGTAACGAACCCCTGGCAGCCTGTGAGGAGAAAGGAAAAACCTTTCCCTGCCTTTGCTGCTTTGGGAAAGGTGCATGTGCAGGGGATGCTTTGCTGGCTGTGTGAGTGGTTCAGTGGGTGAGAAGGGATTTGGGGGCAGCTGCACTGGAAGGAAGTCACCTACCTGTGTGTAGGCACCTCCTCTTGGGGTGCTCCTCTTGCTTGGAAGGTGTAGCTGCTGCTTCCCAAGGATTTGGCTGAGGCTGGAATTTGACTCAGAGGCATTTGAAGGTCACATTAGATCTGACCTCTCTGGATGGAACACCGAGGTCACAGGACAGTTGAACTATATAACTTTTTTTTTTCTTTATTTCTTTCCTTTCCTGATGCTTTTGTACATTCAGCAGGGAAGGAGGCTCAGCACTCTGTAATTTGGGATCCCTCCCACCCCCTGGGGAGCTTGCTCCTGCATTTCTTGAAACAGATTGGATCAACCAAAAAGCTTAGGGAATGTAAGACTATTACTTAGCTGGGTGCTTTACATCCTGCATTAAGGAGGTGCTCCTTTCCATGCATTTTTCCTTTGGAACCACCACCACAAACTGATGTCTCATTCCCTCTGAGGGGCAGGAAGAGGGAGAAAGCTCTGTCCATGAAGCCTTGGGGCATCTCCTGATCAGAAAATCTTGTCTACAGCAGCGTTGAAGCCAGAAGAATCTCTTGTGGGGACTGTCCTGCTGGCTTGCAGTGAGGGCAGGACCAAGCAGGTGAAAGAAAGGGAAAAAAGCAGCAATATCTTAGGCTACTGGAGCAATTTCTCCTTTGAATATTTTCCTGTGGTCATAAATACCTGGTGAGTCACTCAATGGCCATGTGTCTGTTTCTCTATCTCCAAGTGAAGGATAATCTGTGCCTTTCTCTCCTTAGCCCATGGGGCTGCTGAGGCTTAGCTCACTAGTGTTTATAAAGAATTTGCAATACCAAAATGCCAAGTTTAGGCACTGGCTAAAACCTTCTTACTGACTGATTTCCCAGATCATCTTAGCCTTTTTTTCTTGGTGTATTCACACAGATAAGCCTTTGATTCCTAGATTATGGGTAATAAACCACTGAATCCCAGGCAGTGAGGTGAAGGTGGACCAGCTCAGTGGTGACACTGTGCTGTCATGGCTAGAGGGCTTTTCCTGTGTGCTTGAACATGGAATTGTTTGTGCTGCATCTGCACCAGCCTTCCTGCGAAGCTGTCACCTGTGTGTGTGTGCCAAAATTGCACGAAGGCAGCTTTTGCTTACAGATCCACCACGGTGTCATAAGCTTGGAAGGAAAACTGCTCAGCAAGCTGCTGGACCTCATCTGCTTGTTCAGTCTCATGTTGATGGGACCAGTTCAAATTGCAACCCCTGAGGCCAGGCCAAGCTGCAGTGGGGAAAATATTAGGGAAAGGTTTCAGGCAATGGAAACATGACATGTTTCCACACCCTCTTGTGTACAGAATACAAATAAAGAGCGTTTTCCCCTGAGACTGTGCTGTGGAGGGTGTGAGGCGAAGTGGAACCCACCCGTTTGCACATTTTCTGGTTTGTGGCCTTAAATGGCAAAAAAAAAAAAAATCTTTGGAATTTAGCTCACAGAAGGGTTATAAATAGATTTGTGGAGATAAAGTTTTGCTGTAAGTGCTCTGGTTTGGGATCTGTTCAGAAGGGTGACTTGGTAGGCCAACAAACATGAAGAGGAAAGGAATTGCTAAGTGCAGGAGGACAGTGTCACTGCACATACATGCAAGTGTGACCTTCCCAATCTTCCCTCAAGCACGTGGAGACCTGAGGGCTGTGGAAACCACCGTGTCCCCTCCGAAAGTTCAGTAACTTGGGGTGAGCAAGGACTAGTGTTCATGAGTGGTTAAATGGCTACGGGAGCCTGAACCTGTGACAGCTGTGTGAACAGAGCGCCTGGGATTTGTTGGCAGCTTGTGTTGTGTCCTTGTCCAAAGGAGCTGCCTTTGCCCAGGAGAAGCAGGGCAGGGCTGGACAAACCCTCACCCTCCTGCAGAAGTCAAGGTTCCATCCTGCAGGCTTGTGCCCATTGGATTCCAGCCGTCTTCAAAGGGAGCTCTGCCCAAATGAAGCAGTCTGTGATCAGGCCATTGTTTGTTTCTTCCTTGCAAGGCTTTGATGTTCTCTCTTGTCTTTCTGACTGCCACAGGGCATGTTACTACCCTTTTCCCACTTCATTCTTTTCTTTGACAGTGAGCTCCCTAATGGTGCAATGGCCCTCACTTGATTTTTTTTTTTCCCCCTTTGAGCTACAACTGTTCACCCTGGTAAAATCTTTCATCCCAGAAGCTCAAAGGCATGACCTTTTATAATTCCTCTCAGTTTCAGAGGACCTAGCAGTGCTGGAGTGACAGCCCAGAGCATTGCTTTCTAATATCAGCTGCTGTAGTGAGGACAAATTCTGCTCAGTCTGAGTGGGTTCAGCTGCAGTTGGAGGAGGCAAAGGATTTTATCTGCACCTTCCTAATGACCTCGTGATAACCTCATTTCTCTCAGCAATTTCAGCAGTCATTGAGCTGGGGAGAGTTTGGCTTCGCTCTGGCCTAGCCTAAACTCATAGGCTTGGAAAAGAAATTCCAAGAGCTTGGCTACGATGTGTGGGAAATAGGAGTGGGCTGGAGGAGTGTTTGGTCAGCTGTCATTTACCTGCACAGCTGAACCTGCTGGTGCTGCAGAGTGTAGCATCACTGTGGAGGGCTGCAGCCCTGGCTGTGCAGAGAGGCTCTGCTGCTTGGCTTGGCTTGGCTTTGGGAGCAGCATCTCCCCATGGGCAGAGCCACACCCCTGCTATGGAAATGGGGAGTTCCATTCAGATGTCTGATAAGCCACAGCTGTTGCTCTGCCACTTCAAACAGAACTGGGATTATGGAGGCTGAAGTGCAGCATTTTAATTGCTGTAAATATGAACACGAGCATTCAGGCAGTCCAGATGACACAGAGCCAAGCATTTCTGTGGCTAATGTATATTATACTGACAAAGGCAGGCCAGCTGAGAATTTCCCTGCTGCTGTCCCAGGAATTTAAAACACCACTGATCTCTTTTCTGCTGCATTGGTGAAAATGAGGGAGAACCTGGGCATTAGCTGGCCTGAATCTGAACTTCATTTCTGTAGCTGTACTGGGATACATTTAGTGATGGAAGTGATATTGGGCGTTTTTTAAAATATACATTGGATCTAGACTGATTGCCTTGAGTTAGAGGAATTCAGAATTCCCTGTGAACTATCAAAAGCTGGCCCTTTTTGTTGGATTTTCTACACATCCCCTGGAGGACAATGACAGCAGGAAATTGGGTCAAAAATCCCAGTAACGAGCGTTCACTGGGAAATGATATTTTGTACAAGAGAGGGCACTGCAAACCCAGGAAGCCAGGAAAATTCCATTGCTCCTTGCTCCCTGGTGATTAAAAGGCCCTGCCATGTATGGGAAAGGTCTGAGCTTCATTCACTCCAACCACAATAGTAAATGGCTTAGTCACTGGACACAGTATGCAATCAAGGAGCATATTGACAATAAAAAGGAAAAGCAGAAACTTTTGTGTGTAGTCTGCTTGCAGTTTTCTCTGCTGTGTGTTATTAGTAGCTCTGTGAGCAGGTTTTTTTCCTGTTCCTTTATTTAGATCCCTGTAAACTTCAGTCAGTTTTGTTTGCCACTTAACCCTCCTCCTAAAACCAGACACACCAGCCTATTTCCTCTCCTCGCCCCTATATAACCCAAACAAGAACATTTCCTTTACCAGTGCATATATAAACGTAGTTCCTTGGTTTGCAGTGCACCTGGTGTGCATTAATATGACTAAAAACTGGGATTAGTGGACAACATCTCATTCTCACCAGGTAAAAAGCACTAACTTTAAAAAAAGCAATGATTAAATGCCAATGTTCCAGGGTCAGGGATGGGACCACAGGAGTGAAGCAAATATGTGAGTGTGTATAAGTAGGGATGAGTTTTGGGGGCAGGAAGGGAGCAATGTGCTTTGGGTGGGAGTTGTAGAAGTGGTCCCCAGTGCTCCAGGCAGCTCTCAGGGATTTTCCTTCCCCCACATCAGTTTCCAGGTAGTGAAACCCTTCACAGACAACACTGAGGTACAAAGTCACTGGAGCGCTGTCGTGTTTACATTCTTGCCTTTCAGTTTATTTTGGTTGGGGATTGGTACTCTCTGCCATCAAAACCACGGGGATCAAGCAGTAGTTGATCAGTATTTTGGGGATCAGTAGTTGGTGTAGTTGGATTTCATTTCACATGGAGAAAGACAGTTTAAGTGCAATAATGCAGCAGCAAGATGCACTTTGCTTGCTGGAGGTTTTCTGGAGTTTTTGTTGTTTGTTTTGCACTGAGTACCTTAGAAATACGTTGTTTGTGTCACATTAGTAAGTTTAGAGATTCTCTGATATCTCCTGTACAATTTTGCTGAAAACCCACATCTTTGTGGCCGGGAGGGCTGATGGATCAATGGGATTTCCCAGACTGCACCTCATTCCACACCACGCTCGTGTTTTGAGGCCAGGTGTGACACGGGGGTTACAGCCAGCCACAGGACAGGTTGCCTGGATTTGAAACCAGCAAATGCTTTTCATCTCTGGCCAGCAGCACTTCTGAGGAGGTGGCATTTAAGCATTGTCACCAAGTCATGCTCAGGCATGGCCACTGAGGAGCTCCAAGGTGGCCAAAAGAAGCACGGTCAAGTTGTGGCTGTTGGGTAGTGCAATAGTAGCACATGAATAATTCTGTTTTCCAGCTCCTAGAAGGATCAGGGGTAGCCAATTTGGAGACCAAAATAACTACTTATCTAATCTCATTCATATTTTTTCATTCAGGATTTGGATGGTGAGAAACTCTGCATTGTATCAGCTTTTGAAATGGCATCTGGAGCCTTTGGAAAAAGTCCTTGAGCAATAATCACGTTGAGTGCAATAAGTATTATTGCATGGTCAGAAATGCTTTTCATTTCTTCTATTTTTACTGTCTCCAGGATTCCAAAGGGAGACAGGAGACTGCTTTGTTTTTCTTTTCCCTCTTAAAAGAGGGAAGTGTAAACGATGCATGTTTTGGAGTAATTTTTCCTTTAGTTTTCCCCTCCCCTAACTGATTTGTGACCCAGTTCAGTGTTTGTGCCATCTCATTCTGGCTGCTTGTAGAGAAGCTTTGCAGGGGCTCATGGTGTTTCTGCTGCTCTCCGTGTCCCCATGGTCAGTAAAGACGTTTATTGCTTCATTTGTCAAACCAAAAACTACTTTGTCATTCTTGTGCCATCTGCCATAGCGACCCGATCGCTTTTCCAAAACAGGCAGTTTGCTCTGTTTTGGGGTTTTTTTTGCCTTTTTTGCCCTCTGTTCACTATCATCTGTAAATAGATCTGAGCTCCTTTCTTGGAGTCAATGAATAGCAAACTTAATATTAACAAGTGGAGAGGGAGTAAGGGTGTGTTTGCCTTCTGTGTCAGAGTATCTGATAAAGATCAGTTCATCTTGGTGAAAAATGAAAGGAATTTACTGTATGTGTAGGAAATACGTTTTGTTATAAATGAATGGATTGATGTGGTGACAGGCTATGGGTCTGACTTGTATGACAAAATAGAGTTATACACTTCTGAAAGCCTGGAGACTGGTGTGATGAACTGGAAAAAACATTATAATCTGAGCACGTTATTTCTGTCTCTCCTGTGAGCCTCCAAGGCAGTGGAAAGTCACTGATGGAAAGGCTGTTGGCATTAGCAGGCAGAGAACTGCTTTCATTGGTCCTGGTTCCATGCTTACAGACCTCTGAGGCTGAATTTAAATAGGTGCACTCAGTGCTTCCCAATTTAGAATTAAATACCAGAAGCTATAGGTGTAAAAACCCCCATAACCAACACTGATCTCCCCCCACACAAAACCAAAAATCTGGGAAAGTCATACGTAGGTCATCTTGTTCCTATCCTGTAGGCAGTGTAGGATAATTCCCCAAAGCACATTCACACATGTTTTGTCCATAAACACCTCTGTTTATTAACAAAATACAAGAAACTCATCTTTTTCAGCGAGGATTGGGGTAGTTTGCTGCACTTTCTAGATTTTAGCAAGGGGAAATAGCTATCATTCTAAAATGTGTTTCTTGGCCCATGGACACTGCTCATGTGAATTCAAGCAAAAAAACCCCAAAAAAACCAAAAAAACCCACCCCTAATGAATGGAAACTTGTAGAAGAGTTACCAGCAGCTGGTTTTATTATGGACCATGGCTCTGACATGATCTCACACATGTGTAAGACAAGTGTTACCTCACTGGCTTCAGTGGAAATGCTTTTCATTTGTGAGGGGCTAAATGAAGCCAGAATCAGACAGAGACCTAGGGAGACTCTCTGGGAGAGGGTTTTAGTCTGGGAAATGTGCTTTGCATACGTGTAAAATATATGGGCATATCTGCACACTGCAGTAAACGTGTCAGGCCACCTGAGAGAATGAGGCCAGATTCTGCTTTGAGTAGCACCTGTGTAAATCCAAAAGGGACTGCAGGGAAAATGTGCCAGGGAGGACCAAAGAAGTATCTAATTGTCTTGGAGTGCTGGAGTGCATTTTTCTTACTGGATTTCTCAGGTTTCCTTGATTAGATGGCTGGAAAATACAGCGAAATTAGACTGTTCTCAGGGAGCTTCATGGATTTGGCTCCTGATTTTCAACCATATCAAACGAAGTTGTGTTGATTGTGAAACCAGTTCAGACAAAAGGCACCACATGTACACTTATTGTGCCTTGAAAATACAGAAGGAAGCAGTGAAATAAGAACTGTGAGAGTTCTTGAGAACTGTGAGTTGTCTTGAGACAACTCTTTGGAATTGTGTAATATTACATCTCCTTTCAGGCTCAGCCTTCAGCTCAGCTAAATCATGCAACATTGGAGGAAGGTGGCTGTGCTCTGTTGTAAATGTAGCTACGGTCTCAAAAAGGCAGAAGAACTTTAAAACTCCTTCAGGTCCAGCAGAGGTGTTAGTTAAGAGGGATATTTTGTGCCACAGCAACACTCTGCAGCTGCGAGATGGGCTTTGCTGTTTTTCTGGGCGTGAGGAAATGCAGTTGAAGATGTGACAGGTTAGGAGTGATTAAAGGACACAGGAGAGGGATTTGCTGTCTTGGTCTGTTGCTCTCCTCACCTTTTGGTGGCCCTGCTTGCTGCTGTCCAGTGCAGCAGCACCTGAGGCACAGGCACGCCTGGGACGAGAGCCTGCAGCCTCTTTGCTGTGAGCTTTGAGATGTTTTAGGTGCAGAGTTTAACCCATCTCCCTGGATTTTAGCAGGATGTGCCAGCTCTGTAGGCACTGAGCTTTTTGCTTTGCTCAGTGCCCGAAACAGTGATGTTTCCAGGTGTGTGGCTGCAGAGTTTCCTTGTGATGTGCTTTGCAGCTGATGCCGCGCACCGCCCGTGACGGAGGGAAAATGTTTTAAGACTCTGGAATTCAGTAGTGTTAACTTTCATTTTTACTTTCCTTGAGGACTTGAAGGAAAGCAGGAGGATGGTAATTAAGCTTGATCTGTAGCCCAAAATTGAGGGGGGGGGAAGGCAATAAAGTACAGGGAATGTTTTAAATAGCCCTATCTGCTTATTTAAAGCGAGCTCTTAGAGAGCGGGGTTACAAGCCTCTTCTCAGCCTTTTACAGGTGTCTAAGTGTTCACTGTGTGAGCCAAAGCTAATTATATTGTCCACAGAAAAAGCACAGCAGAAGCTGGTGTCCCTGTGGTTTGTAAAACTGCTAATTATTTCCAGTGGTGATGCAGAAATGCGTTCTTACATAATTGATCTGAGATCACCAATGTGTTTCACGTAGATGCCGTGCTGCCATCAGGCTGAAATGAATTCTGCCAGCTGCAGTGCCCTGCCAGGCTCACAGTGGTGGGCAGGAAGCAGAGAGTCCACTGCTTAAAGCTTTTCAGATGAGATTTTTTTAGTTCTCCCTACATCTTCTCCCTGAGGAAATTCAATGCTGCTGAGAGAGAAACTCCAGTGGGAGAGCTCATGTTTGAATACAGCACAGAAATCCTTTACTTCTGCTTGTTGCCATCATTCCTCTGTCTTAAAAACCACTCTGTGGGCCTGATATTTCTGGGTCTGAGAGATTTTAGCCTGCTAAAACTTTCTCCAAAGGAAAAATTCTTAAGAAAGCTTCTTCTCAAAACAAATCCTGGCAAACAACTCTCCTTTCTCAAAACAATCTTTCTCCAGGTGATGTTTTGCTTTTCTAGTTCTCCAAACATCTGAGCTGTTTCTCTGGTTTCACAAATGGGATTCGAGAGGCGTCGTTCCTGTTCACCAACCGTGTTCAGACTGTGTCAGAACACCTTATAAAAAAGCAGTAAGAATTAGACAATAAAGTTTTTCCTATACTCTTTGGATTCTGAAATAGTTGGAGTCTCTCGTTTTTTTGTGTGTGCTACAACATCACCACCCCATATTTCTATTTTAATACTGTCTTCAGTTGGACAGTGCTTAGCAGATTCAGTCTGCCTTGTATGTGCTGAGCAACACTGTGCATGCTGTAGGTCCCTTTGCTGAGACAGAAATGGCCAAGGTCATGTGGAAAGTCAGTGAGAGAGAGGGGCAGAGGTTGGGACTTCTGTCTCCTACAGCAAGACACACAGGTCTAAAATATGCTGTCATCCCAGGGAATAATATCCATAGGTGTCAGGACAGGATTAATTTTTTGCAGCAGCTTGGGGGTGCTGGTGGAGGAGAGGCTGGGCGTGACCTGGCAGTGTGAACTTGCAGCCCAGAAAGCCAGACCTGTCCTGGGCTGCACCCAAAGCAGTGTGGGCAGCAGGGGAGGGAGGCAGTTCTGCCCCTCAGCTCTGGGGGGACCCCAGCCATGAGTGCTGCATCCAACCCTGGGGTGACACAAAGGACATGGACCTGTTGGAGGGGACCCAGAGGAGGTCACTGAGTTGATCAGAGGGTTGGAGCACTTCTCCTGTGGCAAAAGGCTGAAGAAAAGGAGACTCAGAGGTGACCTTATCACTTTCTACAACTGCCAGAAGGGTGGCTGTGGTCAGCTGGGGGTTGGTCTCTTTCTCCAGGCAACAATGGACAGAACAAGAGGACACAGTCTCAAGCTGCGTCAAGGGAGATATAGGGTGGATATTAGGAAAAAATTTATCACAGAGAGAGTGATAAAGTACTGGAATGGTCTGCCCAGGGAGGTGGTGGAGTCCCCATCCCTGGATGTGTTTAAAAAAAGACTGGATGTGGCATTGGGTGCCGTGATCTAGTTGAGGTGTAAGAACATGGTTGGACTCCATGATCTTGAAGGTCTCTTCCAACCTAGAAATTCTGTGATTCTGTAATTCTGTGATTCTGTAATTGGGTTTGTTCAGCCTGGCATAGGAGCAGCCTGAGAGTGACCTGGACTGCAGTGTGGGATGGAGAGACCAGACAGGTGGGGCTGCATCCATTTCTGCCACGCCCAGAAGCGATGCAGGAGTTGAAACAAGTGTGTCAGAAATGAGCAACTGGAATTTCGTGCTGGGACACATCTATGGCAGGAAGACAGGAGGGGCATAGGAGCAGCTGTTTCTCCCACAACTGTGGTGCTGCCTGCTGCACAAAGGAGCACCAAAGTATCTCTCTGAAGTACCAGAAGGAAAATGTTTGTGTACTGTGTGCATTTATACAGGTGCAATTGGCTTCAGCTGAAGGGCCACTTTGATGAGGTAGAACGTCTCGTTTATATCTTAGCTGTAAATTACATTTTGATGTTTACACGAGCAGGAGAAGACAAACACACTCCACTTGTGTTGGTGCTCCTGTGTGCATGAAAGATGACCTGTCCTCCTTCCCCACGTGCATTTTCTGTGTGGACATAATGCCCCTATTCAGTGTTCACAAAGACAGTAGTGGCTACCCAACTTGGCTGCTTGGTGAGGAGAGGCATTTGCAGAATTCCACCCAGCTGAAATCACTGATTCTGCAAGTGGAATTTGTTTATACATTTTCCCTTCGTTAAAAAAAATGCAATTAGTGGTTTACAATGTTTATATGGACAGCACTGGCTGAACCTTGTTCCAGTCCATTGCATGCTGTTTTAATGTGACCTACAATAAGCACTGTGCAAAAATTCTGACTGGGATGTCCAGTTTTAAGTTCAAATTCCCACTGTAAGTAAGGAGCTTGGTCAGGCTGAGTTAATCTCCTTGGGTGATACCAGAAACGGTTTTATTTATTTTTATTTTTTTAAGGGATAGAAACAAACATGACTGAATAGCAGTAAGAATAGAAATCCTGAAAATTTGAGGGATTAGATCTTGAACTGTTGTATTATATTGAAGAATTAAGTCAATTCACCACCCAATTTTCAGTTCAGCAATCCCTAAAATCTCTTTTGGGGAGCCAGCTGTGCTCACATCCAATTTCCCCCAATCAGGGCAAGGTGCCAGTTCAGAACTTTGGGGTGTGCCAGCCCCATAAGAGGGCACAGTGTCAAATGTGCTGTTTTGTAGGAGGCTGAGTGGCAGTGCTGGCCCACACTGCTCCCTCTTTTACCTATTGCTTTATTTTATATCACTTTTGCTTCACTTTATGGATCACATACTACTTCTGGTTTAATAGCACAGCCATAGGAAGCTTGTGGAGAATTTATTTAAGTAGCTTTCAGGCCATTACATAGTAGCAGTTACTGCTTATTGCATTGAAACCCGAGCAATCTACGTCCAGGTTCACCTCTGGTGGAGTTAATTTCTAACTACTTGTCATTCTACAGAATATATCTCAAAGTGGTGCAAAAAACCCCAATTTTTTCCCCTCTCACTTAAGACTGAAAAAAGCTTTTATGTTCACTAGAGTGCTAAATAAAGGGTTCTAGAGAAAAATGTCTGCTTTGAAAATCCCCCCACATTATTCAGAGATGACCTTGCAGACAGTGAAATACCTTTACAGGTGTTCCACAGCAGAAGTTGTAGGCACTCTGCTGTTTGTGCTCTGTGGCATGGTATTGCCAGCAGCTTTTGAAAGCAATCATTCCTCTTTTGGGTTGTCCCATGACACAAGATAACCTGGATTCCCTCAAAACAGCGCTTTTAGGAACTTTCAGTTGGCATCATTTGGATTGGGAGTTACTCTCCCAAAAGAGCAGCTCTGGCTGTTGTGGGCATTTCTGTCAGTTTTGCCTGTTCAGTATTGTTTTAGCATTTCTTCTCCTACCAACAGCTGGTGCAGACTGCCCAAAGAAACCTGTGCCTGCCCTTGATTTTTTACCCATCTGAATCCATTCAGTGGCATGACATTTCCCAGCTTGTAGTTGTGCTTGCTTAGGGGAATGGGGCCTGAAATGTCATTTTGAATGCTGTTTTGCCTTCAAACAGCTCAGTCCCTGCTCCATGGCCAGAAGTACCAGATTTTGTTAGGACCCTCAGCTGTCGACACCAACCTCAGAATAACTTAATTTCTTGTGCATAAATTTATGTGGATTGAGAAAGGCTTCATTTGACAGAGACCAGAGATTTAACATTTAGGTAATTGCTGTCTAATTATCATAGCCTTGGTAATGTGACAGGGAAAAAGAGAAAAGGATCTAGGTTACTTGGAGCCATCAGATAAGAAATACAGATCCTGTGGTACATGCTAGCTGCAGTATTTCTGTTCTTAAAATGTGTGTATGGTTAGCAGCTTTGGGCACTTGGTGCTGTCTTTGATTATAACAGTGGTGAACTTCAGCTGCAGAACTGAAAGTTCTGATTTTCTAGTACATCAGTAACTGAAACCTAAAGCCATGTAATCTGTAAAAAGAAATGTAATTACTTTAGCAAATGTGTTACAGCTGGCCAGGTTTAACACTCAGGTACCTGTTTCTTATAGCTGACTGGTGTCAGAAGGCAGAGCTGATGGCTTGAGCTGTGCTCTGCAGGCACAATGGGGGAGAAGAATTATTGCCTTGCATTCTTCTGTGTGTACATTAAAGAGAATTAAACAGAGTTGCAGATCTGACCTCTGACACTCCTTCCCACTGTTTTCTTCCGTTTGAAGCATCTTGGTGAGAGTAGCTTTTTTTCATTTCAAAATCTCTGGTAAAACTGTAGTTAAGTGGGCAGCTTCAAAACTGAACACTTGATCAAATCTGGGGCATCTGAGGCTGTGACTGATCTCTCTCAAGGTGGCAGTCTCCTAGAGCAGGAGATGGCACTCTGTTACACTCCAGCACTGGTGCTGCTTTGGCTTTGCTTTAGCAGAATTTCTGCCCTCTTTTCCGTGGTTACTTGTCTAGCAGACACATTTGATATTTCTGCAGTGGCACAGAGATGAAGGGCTGACTGCAGCAAAGCTCTTCAGCCTCGGGCAGTGATTGCTGTGGTGAAAATAAGATCATGGAAGGATGTACAAGATCTCTCTGTGGTCAGAGCCCTGGCACGAAGCACTGCTTGCTCTGGTGTGGGTGTCTTCATTATTCTCCAGACCTGGGTGTCACTCCCTGTTGTGGGTAGAACCTTATTCATCTGCTATAATATGATATTGTTTCCTGACCTTTTGGAAACTTCAACAGCTATTTTTCACAGGAATGCTGTGGCTTGAGCCTTCATTAGAGTCTAGGAAGTGTTCAGAGGTCCTTAAATGACAGGTGCCCTGGAAGTGATAGGTGCATTGTGATGCTGTTCACTAAAGTGATGCCTACCAAGAACCAGTGGTAGATAAAGCTGTCATCAGCTGCTGAGCTTTTCTGTTCCTGCTCTTTGATCTCGCAGGTTTCTGGTTCTTCCACTTCAGCAGTTTTAAATTCCTCCTCACAAAGAAGGCCTCTTGAATTCGTGTGGACCAGCTGATTTTTTGGATCACTAATTCAAACAACTGGAGCAAATTATTAGGTTTATAATTTCAGTCTCAATTTAGAGCACTGGGGTTTTTAGAATTGCCTTCTGGGAGGCTTAACATTTAGGAAGCACTGTCTTGAGCAGCCAGGGTGTGTTACAGGACAAGAGTACACATGGGACCTTCCTGAGAGGTGGCCTCATTCTTCTTCTCACATATTCTGGTCTTTCCAAAAGTCTTTTTTCTCCTGTGAGATGTCACTGGGAGTGTTTTCGTGGCATCAGTAACAAGTCTGTTTCTTGATCTTAACCATCCTGGACCTCAGGCAGCATCTGGAAGGAAAAGCTGCAGTGAAGGCCTAAACTTTGTGGGGTTTTTTTTGTTTTGCTTTGGGTTGCCTTTTTTTTTTTTTTTTTTTTTTTAAAAACCAAAATTGTGTTTTTTGAAATAACTGCACACCNTGTGCTTTCTGAATGACCTGCAGACATTATGTGGGCAAAATTCCTTTTTTTTTGAAAGGTTCCCAGGATAACTCTGCATTGTGTATGTCCCAAGCAACTTGTAGCTGGGATTTGTTTTGTTTGCTTGCAGAAGGAAATTAATATATCATGATGGGCAATGCGTGGCACATAAGTCAAATTACACAAACAACTGAGGATTTTTGTGTTCTTATATCTGTCCATGGATAATATTTAGAAAACAAAGTCATTTAAAAACCTTAAAGAATTTTGGCTGCCTTTCAGAAATGGCAGAGTTAAGTCAATAAAATGCTCAGTAGAGATTGTGTGTCCCCAAACATATTTTATCTTGACAGGCTCTATACTATTGAGAGCTGCAGCCATGACTTGAAGCCAAGTAGGGAAAAGAACACTTCTGTCACAGGGCTGCATTTGGTGGGAGTCTGAGGAGGGGAAGGGAGAGAATTGTGTGTGCTCTGAGAGTGCCAAATGCAGAAAGCCTCGCTGGGCTGAACTCCTGGGTTCCATAAATCACTGCAGCATCAGTAGGTCTTCACTGATTTACATCTCTTGGGCATCTGTTTTGGTTTTTATTTTACACAAACCTGATTCCTCTGGATGCATGGAAGCATGGGGTTTTAATAGGAGTTGTGTTGATGGGCAGTAGCTTGGAGTCTGTGTGATAAAGTTTGTGCTCAGTATCGGTGACGTTAAAAAAAGTTAAAATAAGTGAAAGGGGCAAGTGTGGTCATGTCCAGCCTCCATGACCTGGGTCAAATGGATCCATGATTTCTCTGCACTGATGTGGCTCCACGGAAGTTTGCTCATCACAATCTGGCTTTCGTGCCAGTGTGTGGCTGGAAAGAACAGACTTTTGGGGTAGGGGACTGGAAATGAGGAGTTGTGTGACATTAGAAGAGATACTTTATTGCCCTTTGGGTCCTCCCATCTGACAGGAATGTGAAAAGTACATTCAGATAGCAAGGAGGAGAAAATCTGTCTCTGTGCTATCTGTTGCAGGAAGCTGAGTAGATCTGGTCACACTGTTGCAGGATTGGAACTCTTTGGATTTATGGAGACAAAAGTGGTGCTGTGGAGCAGGAAAGGGCTTTATCTCTGTTTTAGTTTGCCTGCACATGAGTAATGTGGAGTCCTGCTCTCAGTGAGAGGCTCCATGTGAAGGCTGATGTCTGACACAGGTGTTTGTTCATCTCTTTTTTTGGGAAGGTAAATTCACATTCCAGGTGCTGGAGGAAGCGTATTCAGGCAGGGCAGGATGGACATGGGCTGCAAGAGCTGCTCTCCAGGGCAACTCTGAAGGGAACTTGGAAGGTGCTTTTGGCCTGCTTAATTAGCAGAAGTTGGAATGGTTTGGGGTTAAAGTTGTGGAAGGATTATAGAGGCTTTAAATTTACTTCTTGGTCATCCTACATGAGGCTTTTAAGAAGGGAGTTTAGAAAGTCTAATATTGAGAGTCTGTTCTCCTGAAACCTTTGCTTTGGGGAGTCTTTAGTGTGATGTAGGTCCTGTAAGAAGACACAGTGGACTGTTGGTGCTTGGTGAGTTCCCCTTTTTCCCATCCCCTCAGAAACTAAAAGACTTCTAAAATGAACTAAATGACTTCTAAAAGACCCCAAGCACTCTTAAAGTGAGGAGGAGCTACAATAGGAACGTTTGTCAGGCTGAGTGTCTCAAAAATCAGTAGATCATAAGTCACACAGCAGTGTGCACTGCCTAATAGGGTTATGTGGTGTGTTAAAAAGTTCAACAAATGATATTTAGGCTTGTCGATTTTTCTTTGTTTTTCCTTCACAGAAATATCTTGAGAAGATATTCTGTTGTGTTGCTACAATTAAAACAGATACTTTGTTATACTTCAATTGATTAGAAAAAAAACCCAGCAACTTGGAGGAGTGTTTATATTTTTCCTCCTTAGATGTTCTGTCCTTGAGTCAGTGAACAGTGGCTTGAGGCTGATAAGGGGTGCAGATCAGAATGCAGTGCCTGAGTGCAGTGTGGAGGCACCTGCTGGGAGTGAAAAAGCTCAGAGCACCACCCTTCCCCACCATGGCTTTGTGTGTGCTGGCCTGGCAGGTCCCATCTGTCCCTGGAAGTCCTTCTGGACCCACTCAGGTGTTGTCAGATAAACCCATTGGGGAGCTGGGCTGGTGCAGTTTGCACACAGAGTGGGGCTGACCACCCTGGAATTACTTCTCTCATGTGAGAGGAGAAGATGGCTCCTATGGGAAATACATTTGAATTAAATAGCACACATTCCTCCGTTCATCACCCCAGGGGTGGGAGGCGTGGAAAGCTGGTGGTGAAATGGCTCCCATGGAGACTTTAACAGGGTCTCAGCAGCTTTCTCCACCTCCCTGAGCTCAGGCAGTGCTGCCTGGCCTGGTGTGCCCTTCTCTGCCACGAGGTGATACCAGACAACATTTCCTTTCCCCTTTCCCTCTTTGTGAGGGTGAAGCTGGGCTGTGCTGGAGCCATTTCACAAGGACTGAAGCAATTGTATTGTGTTGACTTCAGCTAAAGCAGGAGCAAGTCCTTAAGGTCCAGGGGTAGCAATAAGGAACTGTAATATGTTCAATCATGTGGAAGCTCTGCCTTTTTTATTCCCTTCATGGAGGGGTCCTACATTTGGATCAAGATTTCTCACTAGCCGAAGAATCTATTGAATTTTTTTGTCTTCTGATGACTCTTGATCTTGAAAAAGATCAAGACTTGGGTAAATAAAAGATATTAAAGCATACCAGCAGCTCAGATAGTTAGATACTCATTTTGAATTAAGTTCCTTACCTTTACTTCATGGCTCATTTTTAGAGTTACCTGCTAAATGAGACTACATGACTTGAAGTTCTGGGCACTGAAAGGCAGAGTGTGATGCAGAATTGTGAGGTCAGATCCAGCTGAAGTCAGAAATTACTGAGAGTTGTTGCTGCCTGACAGCTTCACAGTGATTTAAGGCACCCAAAGCAATAAGCTCCAGCAGTGTTCAGGAAATGCTCTGCAGTTCAGCTCTGAAGACATATTTTTCCACTACACCTTTTGTATAGCCATTCTAATCTCTAGTAGATTATTGCTCAGGACTCAGTGGTGTCTTCAGGGAAGCGTAATGAAATCTGTGTTGCTTAGTGTCTGCTGCAACTTTTTCTAAACAGAGGATTTCATATCCAGCATCTTTCATCAGCCCTGCATCCACTCAGTTTGTCACACCACAGAAACCTCTCACGTTCCTGTTCAGTGGGGCTGTTTGCAACATTCTGCTGAGAGAGTGAAACCTGTGGTGCTGTGAAACTGGGACATAAACTCCAGAGAGAAAAGAGAGGTTATTATAATGCATGTACTTAGACATGGCTGTGGTTGCATAGAACGTGTCTGGCTTCTTTACTTTTGAAGCAAATTACTGTTTCTTGTTTTCATAGTGCCACTTGGAATAATTCCTCTCAATGCTGAACCTTCCGTTGTTGGGCAAATTTTGCACTTGGCTAAAAAGATCCAAATGTCATCTGAGGCTTTCATTCCTTCAGATATTTCTTCTCCACAGGTGTTGAGAAATTGCACGATGGTGGCTGGCAGGGCAGAGAAAATGTAGAGCAGAAAGGCTGCAGTGGGTGATTGATGGGTGATGGGTGCAGGTTTTTAAATGTGGCAGTGTCACCATGAGCCAGCTGAGGTTAATGCTGTTATTCCTGAAGGTGCCACTAACAGCATGGACCAGTTTAAGTGAAGTGGCACTTGGGAAGTGAAGTCAGGGTTTTTCAGAGATCACACTTCAGCAAAAGCAGACATTCCTTTTTTAGCTTTCACTGGTAGAAATCCAGATGCATGCTTTAAGGCTCAGTTTACTCTGGCTGTAGTCAAATAAGTAAAGACAGAATATTGGTCCAGATGGGGATGCTTAAGTCACCAACCCATGTCTTAATTTCTCTTCTTTTCCTTCAGCTTCTCCTCCCTTTGAAATCTGGTCACCTAAGAATTTTTCTGAATGCTGTGTGATCTGGAATAATTCCACACAACTGCTGAGTTATTTTAGATTGCTGATTTACTGCTGTCCTTCCTATGTGTTTTTATGTTTTCAATTCTTTCTGCAATGGTTCTCCACTATTGTCAAGCCTAGGGCAGTAATAAAAAGAAGCCTCTGGGCTTGTACTCAGTTCCTGGTTGTCCCCATATCCTCTCATGTCTATCATGACAAAGTATGGAGATGGTGAGCCACCCCAGCACTTGGTATGATCATTCATCTTATGTTTCCTGAAAAATACAATTTATTGGAAGCTGGCTTGTTGGAAGTGCTGGATGAGCAGCATTGAAATGAAATTAATTTGCTTCCTAGAAGAAATAGCCCAAACAGAAGCTTTTATCAGACTTCTGTCCTGCCCTGAAAGAACCCAGCTGTTAGAAGGTGGGGAGGGATGTGTGCAAGCTTCATGCTCACACAATGGTTGGTTTTTTTCATGCAGGCTGTTGGTAGGGCTGCTCATTTATAACAACTGTAGTTGTTTGTGTGACCAAGTGTAAAAGGATCAGGGTCACGTCGAAGGAAATCGTGTTCCATTGGTGCAAAGCATCATCAGGTGTCATGAGGTAGATCAGTAAAAATAAATTTGCAAGTTTTTCCAGCCATACAGCCCTGGTCTGTTATTGCAAAACGAGTAAAGATACTCAAAATACACATTCCTTTGGGTTTTCTTTCCCAATCTGAAAAAACAAATCGTCCATCTAAAGCCTCTTTAATGGAAAACGATTCCCAAGGGGTTGGAGAGCTTCTGTTTTTTTTTTTTCCCCAATAACTAAAAAGCCAGCACTGGAACAGGAAGTGCATATAAACATCTGCTCAGCAAACACACGACACATTTACCCAGAGGAGAGTTTGGAGGTTAAGAGTGTCCACTTGGTACTGGGAATGCTCCAAGTTCTCCAGGCTTCCAGTTTCATTGTTGTGTTTGAAACCTTAGGGGAAAATAGAAGTACTTATCAAATACTTCCATTCATCCACATTCTTGCAAATGACATGCAAGGATGGTATTTTACAGATTCCTTGGGCTTACTCAGTGGTTGTGGAAATTCCCTGGTCTGCCCAGTCCCACACCTAAAAATTCTGCTGTTTGCCTCGCTGTTACTTTTCAAATTTCCAACAGAAGTAATGGGGAAAAGAAGAGGAATTAACACACTGTAACAAGGGGAGAAAGAAAAATTTACTGACCCTGGTCCCCTACTGAAAAAGGTTTTTACAGAGCAGGGGAGGTGGGAGAAGCAGGGCCTGGAAGCTTTGTCCATAAAAATCAATGGTGGGATAATTTCCAAGGTCAACAGAACACGTTGTGGCTGTGCTCCTGTAGCCTGTAACTCCCATAAACACTCCTTCCCAACATGAAAAGACCCCAGCTCCTCTGGGATCACCCGAGAGGAATGGGCCAGCAGGGGAGGCCTGGCCCTCTCTGTCAGGATTTCTGTTTGGTCACCCTTGAGCAGGCGGTCCCCGCGGAATTCCAACGTGATTTTGGGAAACGTGTGTCAGGCATGCTGGTCCCTTTGAACAGTTGTTGTTAGAGAGCTCCAGAACTGGAAAACTCAGGGGGAAAAAGAAAAAACGAGGAGCAGAAGTGAAGGAGAGTTACTGCTGGGTGGCACTGCAGCTGCTATTCCTTAGAATTCGGATAAAAAGCAGAGATGATACCAGGATGAGGAGGGTGGGGGGATGAAGATGCCAGGAGGGAGCAGGGATGAAGATAAGGCAGCTGTAGAGTGCAATCTGTGTCGTTCAGTGAAGTGACTCTGTTCAGAGAAATTGTTGTAATGCAGCCAAAACCAAAATCATATATTAAGGAACAAGAAAAATGGAATGAGGGGCTGTGTCTTCTGTGTATGAACAATATAGAAGAGTAATAAAAATCAAATCTTGGTACCTCCTCGGGGACAGATATTGGCTACTAACAGGCTCTGTGATTCTAGCAGAGAAAATCCTATGGAATAGTTGGAATCTGAAACCAGACAAGTAAATTAGACACACATTTTATGCTCGGGGTGATGAACTGCTGGGAGAGCAATGTTTGGTTGATCCTTCTCTTGGTGGTGGTAAGAAAATGTGACATCTGCCTTATGTCACAGAGCCCACAGTTATTCTTTTGACTTCTTTCTTGTAGTTCAGAAGTCCCCTTGAGTTCTGTCTAAAAGCTGATTTGGGGACTATGTGTGCACAGGGTCCTAAGTCCTGCTGGACAAAGCTGGAACCTTTCTGCTCACCCCTGAAGTGCAAATGTGTGGCAGCAGGAGTGCTGAGCTTGTTTAATTAAAACCCCAACAGAAATAACTTTGTTACAAGGTTAATTATCTGTTTCTTGGAGCCTGTCTGGAGCTGTCGCAGGAAAGTGATCCAGAGATGTCTGGAAAGACAAGAAACACAAAATAAAAAGCATGGGGAGGGAGCTCCTGTGGCTCAGACATGAAGGCTGTTGTGGGACCATTGCAAACTGGCTTTTGGGGTCCCATGCATTCAGGAACCAGGGACTGAGGGGAACCAGCAAGGCACACACTCCAGAGGCTTTTCTGCATGGGTTCTTTCATGGGAGACTTTCAGGCTGTGTTGGAGCCCAGGGCCTGACAGAAACCCCAATGAACACCCCATGTACATCTTGGGGGGTTTGGGACCTTGCTGGGACCCCAGGAGAACAAACACTGCCTTTCACTTTTGCCCATGGAAAGGACTTTGAACACTCAGAGAAGAGTTGTAGGTTTGATAAAATGTTAGTTTAGTTTATCACAGGGTGTGAAAATGTAGTTTGGGTTTTTAGGATGGAGGCTGGAAAAGGGACAAGGTGGAGGATCTTGGGTGGTACCTGAGCTTCTTCTTTCTCCTTCATAGACTCCATCTTCTGTTGTGTGGTGGCACAGGGTGATTGGGTGGAATGGTTTGAGGTAGAAGTGTCATTTAGAGAGATAAATAAGAATAATTGGTACAGAACTGTAAATCTCATATGTTTGGGGTTTGGATTGGGTCAAATGGCTTCATAAGGCCTTGAGGGTCAGTCCCTCAGGGTCATTCCAGCCGTGTTCTCAAAGAGAACAGACCTTGTCACTGAAGAGTGCTCAACAAGAAGATAAGAAATAACAAACACCTGAACAAGAAGCTGGAAGTCTCTTTCTACTCTTTTCTAACTCTGGCACGAACTGATCTCGGAAGCAGAAAAAGCATTCCGAGAAGGCTGGAGTTTGTTGTAGATTTAACTTCACATTAATGACTCACATCTGTTGGAGAGAGAGGAGATGATGTGGGTGAGCTGTAGTGCTCTGCTGCATCTCCAGAATGAGAGCAAGCTCTTTGGGTAACTAATCATGGCACAGTCACTGAACGTGTTCTCGAGTCACTAAAGGTGTCAGCAGACAGCAGGCACCTCAGTGACAGAACAGAACAAGAAAATGTTATTTAATGCTTGCTTTGTGTAGAACTTCTGCAGAATGGCATGAATTCACTCTGAGCTGTCTGTGCCTTCCATGTTAGTTTTGTTTTTCGAGTTTTAGGAATAAAGAAATACTATCTTCCACTAGGTATTTATCAATGGATCAAATTAGTGACAGCTGATCAACAGTTTTGTAAGACAGTGTGGGCCTGATCAGCAAACCAAGCCCCATTCCTTTTAGAATGTTTACGTGGTTACTTTTCTGCAAAAGCCAGGTCAGATGAGTTTTTTGATATTTTTTCATGTGTGATACGATCAGAAAATGGGTGTGGGTGGGAAAGAAGACCAATTCTGCCGTTGCATTTATAAACCCAAGAAACTGGGAAGGTTGCAAAAATATTACAGAGAACCAGAAAATTTTGTGAGTTCTGTGGTTTAGTGTCTTTTTATTATTATTTTTGTGGGTTTTTTTTCCCCGGGTTTGCATTAATACTCTTGAGGAGGGCTAAGAGAAAAGAATTATGAGAAATGACAGTAGAATTTATCAAGAGGCTTGAAACTGGGAGGAAAAGTGAGGGGAATAAATGAAGATTGCATTAGATCTGCAAGTTTGAGATGAGAGAGAAGGAGGGCAGAGCTGTCAGGAGTGACAGGGAGGACAGACAGAAACAAGGAGGATGGGTGCAGGTGTTTGAAGAACCAGTCTGAAATAATGCTGTGAAAAAGAGGGTGGGAAGGGATGAACAGAAGATTTATAGATTTATTATTTATAGCTTTTTTGGAACTGAAATCAGAAATACCAGCTCTGGGCACTGCTGGAGGTAATAAACTGTTGGACACAGGTTTTGAAGGCTGTTGTATTTCCATTTAGGTGTGATGTTATTCAATATATTTTGGGATGGTAGTGGTAATTTTGTTAATTGTGGCACTGCTCCATCTGGTGGAAAATACTTTTTTCCTGTTTAGCATGGACCCTTCACTTATCTGATGGTAAAAAATGATTGGAAAATCCCACCCCATGTATTTCAATGCACCAAAAGCAAATAACTACACTTTCAAGTCTTGAGGGAAAAATAAAGTAGTGCAAGACAGTCATATGATGTTACATGTATATTTTTATATAATTCTCTGCTCTCCAGAAGTTTTTGATGGTTGTCCACATTCCCTTCCTACTCATCAGCAGTGTTTTGGTAACAAAGGTTTGTCTTGGGTTTTTCTGTAAGCAGGATGTAGGCAGCATTGACTTGCTGTCTTCTGTGATAGGTCTGGTTGTAGTTCCACTTCTTTCTTTTCTTTTGTAAGCACAGCAAAAAAATTGTTGATAACATTGTTTTTGTGACATTTAGGAGCGTGGTGCTTTTTTAAAATATTTTTTTTAATTGAAAAGCATTAAAATATGTCCAGGGTAAAATGTTTAATCTGTTTCCCTGACTCTGGCCCCAGGTCAGTGTTCCAGAGTTGGTGTCCTGGGTTGGACACATCAGAGTGTCAGACTTCTGCTCTGACTGTGATTAACTGGCCCAGTGTGAACCTCGTGGAAAGGAACAGAAGGTGGATCTGCCATGCCATGAGCCTTCAGAAAAAAGTTTTCACCTGAATACTTGGGTTAGCTTGAGACAGACCCAGGCTGGATACAGAATTTGTTATGTCTTTTGTGTATTCAGCTCTTTCATTTTCTCTGCCCACAGGTTTGGGTCTTGACTTCTCAGTAAGGTCCCAGGACACGTTTTCAGCTTGCTCTGTTGTGACTCAGAGTTACATTTCCAAACGAGTGCTTGCAGAGGCTTCCCTGGTGCATCTCTCATCACCATTTTTAGATGTCTCCCTGTAAATGCCAGGCACTTCATCACTTCTATGACTTCATGTACCTTGGTGCAGGGCTGGTGGCCTGGGATATTCCACAAGTGTGTTTATCTTGTCATCACCAGCTGTGCTTTGGACTGGACCTGCTCCTGAGCAATTAGAGAGATGGCTGAGTGATTGCAGCCCTTGTTCTGTGCTATCCCTCTGCCTAAACTTGCCCTCTTTGCCTGCTTTTGGACCTGACTGTGTCCCAGTGTAGGGGAATATTATCTCCCCATGACTGTGAGCTGGAGGACGTGTTTCCAAAAAAGTTCCTGGCTGCAGTGAAGTGTGATACCATCTCAGCATTTTAGCAAGATCTGTCACACAGCTGGAACTGCATCACGTTCTCGTGTGTGTTTGGTCATCTTGCTGTAAACTGAGGGGTTTTATCAAGATGATTCATCTTGAATCCACTGTGTGTCATCATCTTTGTGATTTCAGTAGGGCATTGCACAATGATTGGCAATCAGAGCTGACTGATTTATAAATCTGATCAGATCCAGCTGATCAGCAAGACTTTTTTTTTTTGTGGTCACTCTCAGCTTCATGGTTTGTGTGGTCACTCTCAGCTTATGGGAAGCTTTGATGTCTGTGTGCTCTGTTTGAGCTGCATGGCTTTAACCAGCTATTACCCAGCTGTACTCTCCAATTCTCCTTCTTCTCTTCATGTACTGCCAAGCAATAAATGCAATTGTATTGCCACCTTCCATTTTATGTAATATGTCTGGGTCTGTGTATTATATTGCACTGTAATATATATTATTGCATATATGTATACACATATAAAAATATGTGCACACCTTTCCAGGCTCTGTAGTCTGGCCAAAACAGTGTTGCAGCATGGATTGGTTGATGGCTTGTTGGGTTGGAAGCAGTGAATTGAAATTGAGCATGTGAAGTGCCCTTCCCTCTAGGTTCAGTCTGTTTTGACAGCGTTGTCTGAAGTTGAAATAGCAGGCAAATGTTTGCTGGACTTGGAGCAGGTGACTGACACGGTGCTGCCTGTCATTTTTAATGAGCATTTAACTCTTAGAGGTGAAATGGAGAAAGCAGTGAGTGTAAAAGATACTATTCCCCTCTGCTGCAGTGGTTTGCAGTTCACACAAGAGTAGTTGGTACTGACTGGAATTAAGTCTGGATTAAAGTTTGGACACTAGCTGCAGACCCCATGCATGAAAAAAAAATAAATAGAGAAATCAATTCCTTCATGATAGCTGATTTTTTCAGAAATGCCTTTTGGTTGAAGTACTGCATGCATTTTACAAAGTTCATGTACCTCTGCAGTTTATTTTAAGAGATCTGAATTTATTTGGTGTAGATTTATTTCAATTATCTAATCAGAAGCAGACACATAACTTCTTAAGCTGTCAGAGGTATTCAGGAATGTATGACAAACTTCAAAGGAATGTATAAGATCTTGCTACACATCTTACTGTGCACTTTTATAGGGAAGAGTTAATTAACTTTTCCCTTTCTGCCCAGAAGTTACTTTTAGGCTAAATTAAGTGTGGGGTTGTAAGGCTTTTCAGTGTTCCCTCTTTCTGCTTTAGCTTTGTGCCTGATTAAACAACCAAATGCTTATCTGGATCACAGAGATAATAAGCAGAGGGGGCATCCTTAGGCCAGTTATCAGTTGAAAACAATTTAACTGTCAGGTATCCAAGTTCCAAGGCACAGAGCCCACCAGAGGGATTAAGCAGTAAGGGACTGTGGACAAGAAGAAAGCTCCAGGGGCAAAGCAGCTCCATTTCCCAGCTCATGTTTCTGCAGGCAGGGGTTTGCTGGGGAATAAAGGACTGTGCCACCCTTGGGAGTGGTGCCTGGGGTGGGGTGTGGTCCCTGTCAGGTGGGACAGGACTTACCTGGGCACAGGACAGCATCCTTCCCTGCCTCCAGATTGGGAATGCAGCTTCTTCTTGGCTTAACTCCTGTGGAGACTGAATTTATGGTCACTCGCTGGGAGGGAAGGGGAGAAGAAAAAAAAACCAAAGCCACCAAAACTCTGGTTATCTGAATATACACCGTTCAAGTATGTTTGCAGGGACAATATTTCAAGTTATTAGGCTCAGCAATTTAGATAAGAACATGTACTTCCCTACGAAAGACAAGGCACAGTGTCTTAATATTAATACCTGACACAGAGTAACCCTTTGTGATAAAGTACAGAGATAGCAGGAGGAGGGGTGAGTTAGAAATGCCTGGGAAGATGTACGATGCCATTAGTAACACGTGGAGATTTATGTGTGACATTAAACTCCCTAAGACAGCAGAAGCAGAGCAGTACCACTAAAGCTGCCTAAATGTGGTTTTTTTCCCTTTCCCCCAGATGCAGTAACAAAGAGATCTGAGAGAAAGGGTTATCTAATGAGTAAAGTCCTGCCTACAGTTTGGCAGACCCACCATTCCCTTGAAATTTCCCTCTGGATCCTCTGGCAAATGACGAGGACTCGGATTTTGGAAATCTGATGGCCACGATGATGGTGGGTTTTGGGTGTGATTGAACACAAGAGCTGGGCTGCCCTTTCTTGGCCTGGAGGTGTTCTGCTGCCTGCTGGGAATGCCTGTGTTCATCAGGGGGGAGGGTTAAGCAGAAAGAATGGCCCTGGAGGAGCAGGACTGGCCAGCACCAAGCACTGAGATCCCCTGGGCTTCCACTTCTTGAGCTCTTTGACACCAGCGCCAGGAAACGGTGAATTTTAACTCTGCTGGCCAGCTTGTGTGACATATTTCATCTTGCAGGGTCAGGGGGGTGAGAGGATGGCTTCATCCTCTCAGGCTGAGCGTGCCCTTTGCTGTAAATGACTGGTGGTGTTGCTGCCATGCCCAGTTGGGCTCTGCTTTGAGCCAGGATGTTGCTGCATCCTCGTTCAGCCATGGGGCAGTGCTGTCCCTCCTGCCAAGGGGGAGATCCCATGGGTTGGGTTCATTGTAACACAGAGATCGAGCCACAGTCATCACCTTTCACAGCCCTGGAGCTGGAAAATGTTCTGTTGCCCGTTGGGAGTTCCTTGCTGTCCAAAGTGAATTAGGCAAGGAGTCATTTTTCAAGAGAGACCTTTTTTTACGGGAAGCTCTCACTTGTGGAGAGCCAGCGTGAGAGTCAGCAGTCAGTCTGTGCTGTCTTAAAAGCAGAGAAGAAAGAAGAACTGTCATTGTACCCTGAGGATGGAAAATTTAAGGGATAGCTCAGTGCACAAGCAGAGAATGCACGTGTCTCTTGAGCAGACCATCACTGTGTAGGAGGTATAATTATAGGTGGAAATTGTGCTTTCCTTCTCTGTAAACTGTTAGCATTTATACAGAAATAGGAGTTCTGCTGGTTTTGAGGTGTTGCAGTTTAATGTTGGCACCTTGGTGGTCACGTGGGGAGAGTTGTCTGGGGCTCTGGTGGGTGTGCAATGTAATGAAGGGTTTTGTTGGGACACTGGGTAAATATCCTCAGAAATTTGGGAATCAGAAGTTACAGCTGATCCCAGCCTCTCAAGTACATGTTGGTTTGCTGATTGGAAAAAACAAAAAAGATCCCTTGTAAGTAAGAATAATCTCACATTCAAATGTGGAGCCCCTGTAAATTCAGTGGAGTGTCATTACTGACAGCACATCACGTGTGAAAACTTCATCTGAAAGGTCTCCAGGGCCTTTCCAAAGGTGACACTTGTGCCAAAGCTCATTGAAAATATCACTTGGGTTACCAAGGCTGGAGCACAGTCAGCATGAAGATTTGGTCTTGCTTTACACCTGAAATGGGAGAGGGCAAATTAGAAACCTGATTCATGACTAGTGGGCTAGTTACCTGACAAGATTTTGGGGTCTTTTCCTGTCAGCTGGAAAACAACCCCAAGATATCCAACTTTTGCATACAGAAAGGAACAGAGACGTTTACAAATATCAGACATGCTGACTTTGTGCTTTTTGATGCCTTTTCCATTTCTGTGAGAGAAGTTGACCAGAAACAGCTCCACCGTGCATGACCCTTTATTGTTTAGGGGTTTGTAAGTTCCACTTTATTTTTCAGTGTAATTTTTTTTAATCTCCCAGCCTAAAACGAAGCAAACCCTCGCTTTTATGATGTGCAAGCATTTATTTTACATTTATTTTCATAACTTCCAATGGAAAGAAGTCCTCCAAGGAGCCGTAGTCAGGTTAATAAAGCTGGAGTCTGAGGCTCCACAGAGCAGGGAAGTCCTTGAGCTTCATTCCAGGGCATGGATGGTTCTGGCTGCTTTACAGGAACAAGGATGTCAGGGTGCCATTTAGCAGCACTTGTTTTCAGTAGTCACACGATGAAGAGCCTGATGGAAAGTCTTCAGTGAGTTTTGGATCAGATCATGAAACAGTTTGCCTGTGAAACGCCGCAGAATTTAGATTTAAGGACAGATTTTATTGGAGACCAGGTTCTTTATATACACATAAAAAGACTTTAAAAATATGGCTGGAATAAGTGTTTGTGATTCCTTTAAAATCAAGAAATGAAGCCATTCCAGTGATTTCTAAGAAAGGGGAAAGTTAGCATGTAAGAAGCAGATGCAGAGTTTTTAGCCCTGCTGCTGAACCTGATGATGAAGCTTCTCTCCCATCCAGTGGTGGTCCTCAGGTTTGGCAGACTCTCTGGTTTCCTGGCTGGTGACTTTTTTTAGCAATAACCTGTGGCCATAACACACCAGCTCACTGGATGCCCAGTGCCCTTCATGCCTGTGAATGCTGTATGAATGTTCAGTGCATAAATGCAGAGCACTTTGATTCCACATCTTGGTGTGCCTGATGCTTTGGATTGATTCCAGTGGAATGCTGTGTGTCAATCAGTGCAGCATAAAGTAATTCTAACAGAGAAATATTTCAAACCTACTTATTTTGATCTGTCACTGTTGGGGGAGGGGGGAGAACTCTGCACAGAAATTGGTGAGTTTTCGTGTTTTCTGGAGAAAAATGGACCAGTTAACCAAAAAAAACCTCATAAAAATCACCAGAATGAGTGTGCATGCAGAATAGGAAGCTGCCAACCAGCCTGGTTCAATTCATGTTTTACACTGTCACACAGTCAGGGAATGCACAACAATACTCTGGCTGTAGGTCAAGGTCTGTCTGTTCTTTCATATTTCTCCTTAATTTGGCAAGTGGACACCCTTTCTGTCAAAGAGAAGATGCCAAAAGAAAGGGCAGGGTTTTTTCCCAAGTTATTTTTGAAAGGCCTTGATTCTTGGATGTCTGATTGGGATATTTTAGACCTGGCTGTCATTACCCTGGAAATCAAACGTTGCAGCAGCTTAAGACAGGCAGCCAAAATCATTAAAAGCCTTCCAAAAACATTCATCTACAGTTCTGTTCAGCTGCACAGAACAGCAAGGCACTCATTGTAAGCTTAGCAGGGGATTCATATCTTCTACCTTACATCAGTTTTTAACCAAAATTAGCTGTGTCCTTTGAAGAGAGAAGGATGGGGTCTGCTGTGTTCTCCTTTCTGTTCTCGTGCACATCCACACACGTTTCTGTAGCACAAGTTTGTTTCTGTGCTTGGGTTCTTTGCTCTTTTCTGTGTTCATAATAAGCCAAGTGACCGTGATCTGCCTGCTGTGCTGACCTGAAATTCACCCAGATTAGGAACTGAATTCTGGGGGAGCCTGAGCTGCAGCATCCAGGTCGGGCTGGGTGCTTTGCCTGTCTCCCAGAGGTGAGGAGTAGCTCCACTGGGTGGAAGCACCTTCTTAGGTCTGAGGTGTGAATCTCCTGATGGGAGAGGCTGCTGTGAGCTCAGATCTGGTCCCTGGGACGTGGATCACTGGGTGACCCACCAGTAACAGCCTTGTGTTCAAAGGAGGAGGTTTTTCAACAGCTCATTTGTTTCTTTTTGTTTTATCCTCGTCCTCAAAGGTCAGCCTGGGATTATTTGTGACTTGTCCCAGACCTGACAACACAGTCCTGTCCTGTGTTTTAAGGCAAAGGTGGCTCTTCAAACACGTTGTTCCAAAAACTGCTTGGAAACTTGGTTTTTCTGCAATGTTGTGCTTTCTTTATCTGCTTCTGGCATGAAGCTGAACAGCTCTAATCAGAATTATTTCTTGGGCAACTATGAAAGCAACAGTTTGAGACACTATATCAAACTGCCTTTCAGTCCCAAGGCAAGTGTTGTTCCAGTGGATACCTTGGAGTTTATAAAATTTCCTACACAAAGATTGCCTGTTTATATGGTATTGGACTCCAACAGATCATCTCTCCCAGGCTCAGGTTATCTACCTGCAGAAAATAGAAAATGGAATAGAAATAGGAAATAGAACAGAAATAGGAAATAGAACTGGTTACCTGCCTGCAGAAAATAGGTGATGATTCTGAATTACTTTCAGCCTTGTGTTACCTGCCAGGTGTCAAGTGGCTTTCTGAGTTTTTAAAGTTTCGTTTCTGATTTTTAAAGAAGTCTTTAAAAGATGCCTCCTTTCTGTAGTGCAAAATGGCTTTTTGATCAAGCTGTCAGGCATTGCTTTTTCTGTGTCCATCTCCAAGTTCTTTACAGAGGAGTTTGGCATCATTCTCCCTTCTGTCACTCTGGCAAAATGAAGCACAAAGAAGGAGAATGATTGCTGTGACAGCACCAAACTGGAGCTGGTGCCAGCCAAGGGCACTGATCTCCCAGTCCAACTAACATCAAACATCACTAAAACCATCGAAATATGATTCACCAAGGAGATGGATGGGATATGAAAACAGGAAAAATTATTTTTTACAACAGCTGGCAGTATCCTAGAGCTGTAGCAAATGACAAATCTTTTGAAAGATCCAGCAAAGGGTAGCACTAGATTAACTTCTTAAGAGAGATTCAAGAAATAGCACAGCTTGTGCTCTGTCACCTGACATTTTGGAAGGCACAGGTGAGCCAGATAACTACGTTGTTCTAACCCATTTTCAGCATTCCTATCAGTAAATCTGCTCAAAGGGCCCCACATCCATCTCTTGTGCAGTACTGTCATTAAATCTTATTTTGCTACTGCCTGGAATTTCATTATGAACAATCAGTGATGTAATACTAAATCTATGGAATCTCAAACATGTCTCAAAATCTGTGGCATAAACTCCTGCCAAAAAACAAAAAAGCAATATTTTTTGTTGGTGCTGTGTTTTATTCAAGAGGCTCATTCCAGTATTTCCCCAAGTGTATTTCAACTAAAATATCTCAAAAGAAACTTTGCTTCAGTTTTGGGCTTTGGGGTTAGGGTTTGTGTTAGGGTTAGGGTTTTGTTAATAAATATTCTTTCTGTTTTCTTGTCTCCCATGTTTCTGACACACAGTTTTTTGGCTGTTTGCTGCCTTATCCTGGGTTTTATCTCTAAAAGTGTGGCTCTGACAGCTCTGTGGTTGTGTTGTGCCTTCATATTGCAGCACAGCCTTCAGTCCCATCCAGCTCTCAGCCTGCCACGAAGCTCTGCTGGGTGGATGCTGTCAGCACAGCATTTGTCAAAAATAAGGATTTGATGCTCAGTACATTTCCCACTTGTAGAACTCTCGTTGTCCTCCCCATGCCTGTCAGAAAACCTATTTTTTTTTTTTGGAAAAAAGGGTCAATTTCAGCCTTGTGGCACAGTCTCAGTCCAGGCAAAATGTTGTTTGGCTTGTGTTTTATTCCTGGCATCCACACACATTGAAACTGAAGAGCACTAAGTTAAGAAAATGAGTGGAGAAGTGGAATTGATGTGTTTTATAATCTAGGCTGGCAATAATTTAAAGGGAGCACTCAGTAGGTCAGGTATGGTGTGCCAAAGTTGGAATTAATGTCCTCAGGAGCTGGGGTGCAGGTGAGTGCTCAGCTGGGTACCAGAGATCCTTCAGAGCAGGTGATGCTTTAAATTCTGCTTTTCCTTTGTCAGCCTGGTGACAAACTTGTCAAAAGTGTTTTGCAGTTTTAAGGAAAAAAAAAAACCAACCAAAACCTCTGTCCCACAAAGCCCTGTCTCTTCAGAGTTTTCTTTGAGCTGTAAATTCACTGCTGATGTTGGCTGAGGAATTGGCTCTCTGCCCAATATAGCTGTCCCACAAGAATGTACAGAATCTCTGTCTTTCAGTCTCCTCTAAAGACAAACATAGAGCAGAAATGTTGGGGGAAAAAATAAATAAAACAGGACATGACCTTCTTTGGAGTAAATATGTGGGGGAATTAAAGGATCCTCAAAGCCATTAGTTTTTCTAAAATGCCAATGTTTATACTGATGATTGATTCCAGAATTGATTAGAGGCAGGAGGATAGACAGGTGGGTGGTGGAAGTATTAACCAAAAATGTCTAAACCAAGATTTTAAAGGAGGGTTCTGTCTGCAGGTGCAGCTTTCACACCTGTGCTGTGTTCTTGGGTGCTGACAAGGAAACAACATCACCTGCCTTACTTTTTGCCTTGGTGGGTAGTGGAATGTCACAGCTTGGCTTGTCATCAAATTGTTGTTAGTGCAGATTGGCAGAAATTCAGCTCCGTTTTTGAGACAGGAAAGGGACTAAAGCTCTACTTTGAGCAAGGCTTGTGCCTAGCTGTGCTTCTTCTCAGCAGTAGTGAAAAACACTGTGAAAAAACACTTGCTGCCCTAGTTCAAGTATCAGACCAAACTGCTCTAGGTCTTTTCTAAGTGCTGTTAGAGGAGAAACTCAGGGAATTATTTTTATAGGTAAAATGAAAGTGTAAAAGAAACTATCTTGCTAAAACACCCAGAATTACTGGTAGTTTTTTCATTTTAACTGTGTCTCTTCAACCAGTCATCTGTAAAACCTATGAAAAATGACACCTTGAGGGAGATTTTGAAGAGCACATGAGAAATCCATGAGCTGCAACCTGGGACTCCTTTCTGTCAAATTTCAGTCCTCAGCCTGGTCAGCTGGAGCAGTTGGGAGTTTGAATCTGAGGATGACCCTAGGGAGCATTTCCAATGTGATTTGTAAATGTGTGCTGCTGGGCTGTGGGTTGCTTGCTGTAAGGACACCCAAGAGATGCTGTCTGAGATGGGTGCTGGTTTTCATGTTGTCCCTACAGGTGATTGTAAGGGGAAGATCAGGTTCCTGGTTGCACTGAAAGATGGTTTTTTATTGGTTTTTGGTTTCTTTTTGCCATTTGCCTCCTTTAAAACGCCTGCAGCCCAGATGCACTTGGGTTGTCCTGTCTTTTGATCCTAGGGGCTGAATAAAACCAGGCCCAGTAAGCCCTGGGAGCTTCTGCAGCCAGAATTGCTAGGAAGCAGGGAAATTCAGCACATCTGATGCTTTCCTCTGAATCAGTGCCATACCTGATATGGTTTCAGTGCTTGTTGTGGCTGCTTTTCATGCCTCCTGCTTCAATAGCCCTGAGCCAGGGCTCCAAGGATGTTCAGAAACCCAGGCTGGATTTCTGTAGGTTTTTAAAGGTTGGTGCCATAATGCTGAGTTGTCCTCAGCACTTTGGTCAAACAAAACTTCACAGGCTTTGCCATTCCCAGGGTGTTGCAATGAAATAAGGCTTTTTTTTCTTTTTTCTTGGTTTAGTTATGGAAAAGAGGCTCAAGCTTTTTCCAGTGGGTTGGAAATGGGTAGCCCTCAGTGCTGTTCTTTTTGCTGTACCATCTAAGTGTTCCCATACTTAATCCCACAGAACAGGGCCGTGAGGATTGCCCTCTGTGAGAAACATTCCCAAAAATGACAGAGAACAGAATTTCACATTGAAAAGGAATGATGGAAAAACAGGATTTGGCTTGCTTATAAAATGTTAAATGGTCTGCTGCTCTGTTGAGAAGTAGCTCTCTCTAGCTATAAAGTTCTGAAAGAAAGACAGTGCTGACTCCTTGAAGAAGAAGTTGATATTTCCACAGCTGTTTGGGTTTGGTACTCAAACCTCAGTTTCTCCCACCTGGTAATTAGTTGGTCAGTATGGAAGTAAATACAGTGATGAGATGATCTGTGGGAGATTGAAGAAATAATGAGGTGAATAATAAGGTAAATTCATTTGTGTTGCACTTAGCATTCCTTTTAAGAATGAAATGCAAGATAATTGTCTCAGCTTTCCTTTGTGTGTGTCATCCAGAGATTTCTTGAGTATAAACCAGATAGATTAATTTTATAGAAGCTTTTTAGTTATTGGTGCCCCTTGACTTTGATATTTTGCAGGCTATGTGATATGAAACAGTATAAAAGTATATCAGCAGGTGGATTAAAAAGTTCCTCTGGCTCAAATCACATCCAGTTGTCAGCATTTGCTCATTCATGGTATTTCACTTGATAGATCATAGAATCATAGAGTAGTGTGAGTTGGAAAAGGTCTGAAATGTATTTGTGAGCTTGCTTCCAATAAGGAATTCCTGAAGATATTCAGCAAAATGAATTCTTTTTTCAAAAGTTGTTTGGTTTTTTTTTGTTGTTGTTTTTTTTTTGTTTTGTTTTGTTTTTTTTTTTGTTTTTTTTTTTTTTTTTTTTTTTTTTTTTTTTTTTTTTTTTTTTTTTTTTTTTTTTTTGTGTTTTGTTTGTTTGTTTGTTTGTTTGTTTGTTTGTTTTTTTGGTTTTTTTTTTAGTGCTGTGCTTAGGACTACAGAGTAAAAACAGCCCACGAAAGAAAAACATGTCCTTGGTCAGGAGTGTGTGTGTGTGTGCATGTTTTGGCTGTGCCTCAAGAAACGTGTGCCTGACTTCAAGCAGGTGAGGAATCCTGTTTGGGTGGGGAGGAGAACACTGCAGTGCCCTGTGAGCAGAGCACTCAGGAGCCACGGGTGTTGAGGTACCACAGGAAACAAAGAAGTGCAAGCCTTAGGAAGAAAACAAGATGTTCTTCTGATGAAGGCTGATGTCCACCTGCAGAGCTTTGTCTGCAAAACATCTCAGCAGCCAGGGAGTTACACAACTTCAAGGTGCTTGGCTGTGCTATACTGTACCTTTGAATTTATATTTTGTTTTTTCTGTGTAAATGATGGGGCATTTTTTTTTCTCACAGCTGCAGTGAGTTCAGCAGAGTTTCTACCTGAAAGACCTGGATCACTTCATGTAGCTACATGATTCCTGAATGACCTGTGAGCCCTTGGATTTTGTTATTGATTGGAGCAGTTTGGCATTTTATTGATGGAATTTATTGATTTTAGTCTGGGTTTTCTCTGGATTAGAACATGCAGCTGCAATTGGCTTTAAAGGGAATTTTATTAAGGCTGAGCTAGTCCTGTAACCTGGATTTATGCACTGCACAAGGAGAACCTGCATTCCTTTCAGCAGCTCTGCTGGATTGGGCAAACCTTGGGAAAACCTGGATTCTTCAGTGTTTGCTGTGAGACAGCCTTGGGAAGGTTCAGAGTGGAGTTTCCTGGAGGCAGTGCCATCTCAGCTGGTCACAGCTGTGATTTTCTGCTCCTGGGGCAGCAAAGGTGGTGTTGTTTCTGTGAAGCACCAGGGTACCAGTTGTGTTTAGCTGTGGTGGAGCCAGTGCTGCCTGTGTGGAGGAGACTTGGACTTCATTTCATCACACACCACCTTCAGAAACCCCCTCTGGCAGGCAGCAGGAAATTGAAACAAACACCCCAAAATTCTCAGAGATAAGCAAATCCTGCCCCCGACACTACTGCTTGTGGGTTTAGAAAGGATGGTGTAAAATTGCACTGTCACTTGCAAAAGCATGACAAAATAATGCATTTTTTCAGGGTTTAGTCAAATCTCTTGCTCAAGACAGTGAATCTAATGAATAAGCCCACCTGCTGATTGTGTTGATTAGGTGGGAAGGTAAACTCTATTTGTCTAATTAAAAGCTGATTATGGAGCCAGCTTGTTTTTGGTATCTTTCTTCACCTGGCTTAACAGATAAAGAAAATTTCTCTACACCTTGTAATCCCAGCTTTTTATCTTCTGAACGTAGGAACATTTGAAAGTTCTGTCTCTTTTACTGCCTCTGTACCTGGAAGTGGATGGGAGTCACCATCCCAGCTTTCCCAGCTGGCTTAGGCTACTCCAAGTTGGAGAGCTGAGTCTATTCCCCCAAGAACTCCCTCCAGTTCTCCCCGAGGCGTGGCTCAGAGGCAAATGTTCCTCAGCACATGCTGAGTTCTCATTTATCCCAGCTGTTGCTTGAAGGTGGCTGTTCTGCCCCTGCTGCAGTCACAGCACATGTACAGGCAGACAGCCTGAAACCCATGTAAATGCAGCCCAGCAGCTATGCACAAATAGCCACAAGTTCCTGCATCCAGCAATCAAGAAACTGTGCTGGTCTGCAGCCAGAAGAAAGAGGGAATTCCCTAAGCTGGTGTTTTTTTGGTTTTTTTTTCCTGAAGTGATTAATGGGGGCATAATCAGCTTTGGCTCCATATTAATCAGTGCAGTTGGGATACTGAAATCCTCAGTGCTGTGGCTGATGCTTGCCAGGATGTTCTCAGGATTGCATTACACTGTGCTGGGGTTACACTCGTGGCAGCAGGATCAGGTGAAGGCAGCAGTTTTCCTTGCAGGTGGAAGCCCCTCTTTCCCCTTGATGGGAGCTCAGGTGCCTGGAGTAGTCTGCCTCTTCTTGCTTGGGAGTTTCTTCCTCACAGAGGAGTCCCTGGAAGGAGAAAAGGAGCAGCAAATCAACGTAGCCAGTGGTGCAGTTGTATCTAGAAACAGCAGCAAGGATCAAGAGCTGTTTTGCTTTCTAGATCATCCTAACTGAGAAGTTTTTGTGCCTTTGGTGCCCTCTTCAACCCTCCATGTAAACACTTCTGTCTTTCCAGTGCCTGTGATAGCCATTGGGTTGCTCAGAGAATCCCTTTGGAGCTGAAGAGGCAGCATTTTCCAGACTCAGGGGCATCATATCTGGTGAGATACATGCAATTTATGCCTTTTCTTTTTTTTTTTTTTTTTTTTTCCTGGAGCTATGTTTTGTTCAGTTGAGACAATTTCTGTCGTGAGCTGCACTTCAATGTTAGCTTGGTTTCCCTTGAAAGTGTGGTATGGAAGGAGGTTTTTTTGGTTAGTGATCAGCCTGATTTGGAAGACACTTTGTGGTAGTCCTTGATCAAACTGACTGCCAGAAATTACTTGTATATTTGGGACTTTCCCACCCTGATTTTCCCCTTTTTTTAAAAAATTCTTTTGCACGCTGAGGATTCCAAGTACGTATGTGCACGGTGGTTTAGCTCTCTGAAACACTGGGAAATGTTTCCATGTTGTGGCTCCATATTCATCTCCTGCTTCCTGGAAATGACCTGAGTGGGAAGGAGGTGTTTTTCCCTTGGGAAGGTCAAACTCTCGTGTCCTTGTCATTAACCCTGCCCGTGGTCATCTCTGCACACCCAGGGTACAGCCTGAGGTGATGAGGTCGGCCCAGCACCCACACCAGGCTTTCTCTTGGTGAAAGGTTGTGGATATGGAGACCATTATGTGTCATTAGGATAATAATGCTGCTGAATATGTCAGTGAAGTCAATGACTCTCCATTCCCCAGGTGCTCTGGTTTGTAATTTGATAGGAACACGTTAAAAAAAAATTCTGCTTGCCAGGTGGGAGGAAATTTGCCTTTCAAGAGATCGTTGCTTCAGCACTTGAGAGGAGCCTTGCTAAGCCATGATGGTAATAATAATAATAAATGTTCCCAGGCTGCACTTGTTTTGTAATTGCTGTTTAGCCCAAATTGCTGTGAGTGAGGAAACTCCATCATTCTGGCTGCACAGGTGGAGGTTGTGATGTCACGTGTAGCAAATTCACTGATTCCAAAGGATGGAGCATTTATATAAAATAGCAACACAACGTTTCAGCAGTGAAAAGTGAGGAAAACAAAAAGGATTCAAAATTTCAGTGAAGCAGCCAGCCTTGATGGGGAGGTGAGGAAAGGGCTTGGGGGGTTTCTCTGCCTGTTGAACACCACTCTGCAGTGACTGTCATTGTCAGGGGCTGTGTCCTGCATGATCTGATCTGACCTTTGCCTGCAAGGGGAAGGTTTGTAAGCACCCCAAGGAGTTCTGGCCACACATGTGGGTAGAGCTGAGGGCTCTTGTGGTTGCATTCACGTGTAGTGAGTTTCTGTCTCTTGACTTCAGTTTCTTCAGTACTTTTCCCTCATTTCTGGTGTTCACAGGCTGGTTCAAGTGGCCAAGCAGAGCAAAGTCCTGAGCACAGAGTTCACGTGGTCAGCTGTGCCCTGCCTGCTCCTCTGGTCCCTGGCTGTCACAGTTTGTGTCTGGAGATGAGGGGAAGAAGAGGCAGGGGGAGCTGGGCTGAAGCCAGGGGGATAGAAACCTAAAAGTGAATTTGTTGGGCAGTATTGGCTCCCAAACACATTTTTTCTATTTGCACGTGGATCTATAAAGGCTCCAGTTTCAGTCCTTGGGAATAATTAAACCTTAAGCAGTGATAAACAGTGCAATATTCAATTAGTGAGCTGCCCTGACAAAGGCATGTCAAAGTAAATTGGGTTTTTTTGAGGCTGTTAACTGTGCTGACAGAGAGTTGGTTAATTCTTGAAGGACAGTGTTTTGGGCAAACTCCCAGCCTCCAAATGCCTGCAGGCAGACTTGTCCATATTTGTGGTATATTTGAGGTCTAGTGTTCCTCCTTTGGGCCATATATTTTAAGGGGGAATTTTAATGGAAGGAAACATTGCTGCAGAGCAACAGCCGCCTCTGAAACACTTTCCACAAAAATGTTAGAGGCCAAAGGTCTTGTTTTTTCAGGGCAAAAGATGTGAATCCTCTCATATTTACTCAGTTATAAATAGCAATGGGCAAGGCTGTAAGGATGGATTCCTGGGAGATTGTATCAGGGATAGTTATTCCCCAAACTAAGCAAAAGCAGTGGTTGTCTTTCAATTGTTGCATCTTCTTTGGCACAGGGAACACCATTATTAAACAGATAGTGAATAGTTACAATAAATTTGAGGTTTCCACTCCTCTCTTATTTCTCTCCAGTCCCAACAGGAACCAAAATGTGTCTGGTTTCCAGGAAGAGGTGGCAGTTTAATGCTGGGGGGAATGTTTGTGCTGAATGTTCTGGGTCTCCAGCCGTGGCATCAGTGAGGTGACAGGAGGAAGTGCAGCCCCGTGGGGAAAGAACTTACCTGGGGTGCAAGAGGTGCTGCTCTGCACCAGCTGGGCTTGGACAGGGACCTGCATTTCCTTCAGCCACTCCTCTCTTCCCCCATCTGTAACCAGGAGGGGAGATGATAACTTTTCTTAGGGAGAAGCTGTTTGAAAGTGTTACTTTCCACGGAAAGCTAAATCTGCTGGTGCCATTGCTAATAAATAGGTGAGCGTTACCCAATTCCATCAACAGGTGAGTCTTCCTCTCACAGTGCAGGTCTTGTGAAGTTCAGGGTGCAATTCATGCATCACCACAGAGCTGACAGGAGCCCCAGACCAGACCAGAGCCTCGCTGAGGAGCCTGAAGGGCAGAGCCTCCAGAAGTGCTGTGACACAGCAGCAAAGCAGCCGAGGTGTCTGTACAGACCCATCAGCCTGCTGGACCACTGGCCAGTCCTGGTGTCCCTCAGGCACCTGCATCATCCATAGGCATCCCCAGGAAAATAATGCCTAGCTGTAAAATCCAAAAAAACCTCAAGAAAATGTACAGCGTTGTTTCTTGGCAAAGGAATGCAAATTCTTGGCAAATTTCTCGTTTGCTTTCTCATTTTCTGTGTCAAATGTGCAGTAACTGAACTGACTGGAAAATGTTTGGTTGCCAATACTAAATAATAAATGTTTACCAAGGTAGTAGCTGAGAGCCCAAATAGCAAGAAAAAGCATTTTTCAGACACTGATGTGCTTTTGTGTACATGTGTTTTTCTGCTTGTACTTACCAGAGAAGAAAAAGTAAAACTGACTTCTAATAGCTATTAGGTATCATTTCAAGATCTTGCAGTTGAACATTTATTTCTACTGATGTAAGACAGGTATTTGACTCTGTAAAAAGTTGTAGCTGGACTCTGCAGGACACTTGAAACTTTTGAGAACCAAAGAGATTTCCCACTGTAACCTGTTGTGTGCTATCTGTACCACTAAAAATTAAAATTATTTCCCAGTACTCAAAAAAAAACAAAACTAAAAACCCACAAAAAACCTTCAAAACAAAACAAAAAAAGACACAGGGATTAAATGACAGAATTGCTGCTTTTTTTGGTGCCTGTTGGTGCTATCATATATGCTAAAGCATTCCAACCAAGGGCATGTGGCTGCTGTGGAATTTGATGTACAATCAGTTTTAGGGAACAGCCTGTGCCTTGTTAATGTAACCCATAAAAGGCTTCCAAACTTCCTGAAACCAGTCCCTTCTGTTTCCAAGTCTGCATATGATCTCATAGGAAACCATCTGGGAGAGGCCAGCGAACCCTTTTGCATAATCAAGGTAGCATTGTTCTCTTCATGCCTCAAGTGAGTTGTTTCACTGACATAAACTCAATCACCCCCTTTTCTTCCCTCAACAAATCTGTTACCAGGCTTTGCAGTGACTTTGGTGGCATCACAAAAGAGAAGAAGTGGCAAGACTGAAGTGTGATTTGAGGAGCGACCTCAATAATGTCGTTCATTTACCTTGTCACCCTTTGTCTGAGCTATTTCAAAAATCCTAAACCTTAGCTTTGCCTTAGCTGTTTCAAAAATCCTAAACCTTAGCTTTGTCTTAGCTATTTCAAAAATCCCAAACCTTAGCTTTGCCTTAGCTATTTCAAAAATCCCAAACCTTAGCTTTGTCTTAGCTATTTCAAAAATCCTAAACCTTAGCTTTGCCTTAGCTGTTTCAAAAATCCTAAACCCCTTGCTGCCCAGTGACATTTGGAAGGCCGAGACAGAGCAGACAATTGGGGATACAAGCATCAGAAAGTCACCCTAGGACACAAGCACATGCCACAAGTGGGCCAGGTTGATTTTGCAGCAGGCTCAGAGGCAGGCAGGCAGCCTGCACCTTGCCAAGGTTCATAAATGGCAGCAGTAGCAAAAGGGTGAGGAAGATCTCTGCCCTTTTGTAGGTTTGACGTTGTAAAACCTCTCATTAGCTGTGGAAACTCTGTTCTTGTATTGGAGGCCTTGAAAACCTTGCTGTTGACACAAACCCAGAGTGCCTGGTGCAGTGCATGTTGTTTTGTACCCTTGGGATACCCAGGATTTCCTCAGTGTGTCCAGCCCAAGAAGGGAAACACCCCAGTGAGTGCTGCCCTGAAAGCCTTGTAGGGCAGCGAGCCTGCAGCTCCCCTGGCAGGGCAAAAGGCTGTGCACAGGGACTATTATGGTCTAGTTGGTGTGAACAGGCTGAAGGTACAGTGAGCCTGAGCAGAGGGCCCTGTGGCACTCCGAGTTGTGAGATTTGGCACTCTGCTCTGGGCTCCAGTCAAACATTTTCTTCACCATATTAGGAGACGTGGAAATTGGCCAGCCAGCAATGGGCCTGCCATGGACTTGTTGCTTGTGCTCATATTTTATAGAGCAGGCAGCCACTGCTTTGCTTACAAGCTAGCAGGTTTGATAGAATAAAGACAAATAGAACCCTTTAAAATTGCCATTGAAGTAGGGTAGGGGAAAAAAAAAAGCATTTCTCAAGACAAAGGACAGTGTTGTAACAAAGTTTGCAGTTCCCTTGTGCTTTTCATCCACAGATCTTGATCATCCTGTAAGTCAGATCCCAGGAGTTCTGTGTTGTGCTGTTATCCAGGTGGAAAAACAGAGTGAAGTGGCCTGGCTGGCTGAGACATGAGCATTCCCATTCCCTTTGCTGCCTTAGCCCAGGCTGGGGAAGGCAAAACTCTGCACTGGGGACTCTCAAGGGTTGCTTGAGTTTGGCTTATGGAGCCAAACTCCCTGGGGGTGGGGCAGGAGCAATGGGCCTGACCCACCTGAGTTCCTTCAGAGGTAAGAGTGAAACTTCCCCAGTTCTGGAGAGAATATTCCACTGCAGAAATTGCAAAATAGAAAGTCCTCAGTATTCAACTGACAACTTTTAGGTTCTTAAGGTAGAGAATTTGGCAAGCAGAATTGTTGGTTAAGCATGTTATCAGGTCTGCCCTATTCTCCAGTAGATTTTGCTCTTAAAATTACTTTTCTTGATCAGTAAATATTTTCATAATTTTTAATTTACTACTGCTCGCTGTAGCTGTAAACTTTTGTTTCACTAAAATGATTCTGTGTGCTTTCTAATGTTGTTCTAACCCTTGCAGGCAGTTGTCACATCCCCTACTTAAAACTTATTTGATGCATCCATAGCTCTTTTAATCTCTTTGCAAGTCAGTCCCTCCCTGCTTGCTCAACACTTTCATGGCTCTCTTGTGGTCGTCCTCTGGGTGGTTGTTGTCATTGAGGAAATGAGTTCTGCAGGGCTGAATGGAGGATTCCAGGTGTGATCTTCACTGAGCTTTGGTGGGGATATCACCTTTCTGCCTGGTGTGGTTCATTTCACCGTGCACCCTTCCTGCTGCTGCATCATGTGTTACTGGATGCCTGTTACAAAAAAACCAAACCAAAACAAAAACAAACAAAAAAAACCAGGCCAAATTTAAGCTTTTCAATGAGAAATTTTGATCACCTTTCTCAGAGATGCAAAAATGGCTGAATCCATGCCTGTGGTTTGTAGCTCCAGGCAGCCCTGTGCTGCCAGGAGGGCTGGAATCATCACAGCAGTTCTGAGCTTTCAGCTTTTTGCTGATGGTGTGTATGATCCTGGACAAGGCTTCTGACTGCTTGACCCCTGTGCCTGTGTTAGTGGGTAGTAACACTGTAGTAGCTGCATTTGGGGAGGCTGTGAGGCTTGGTTCAAGTTTGTGCATGATCTGGAAAATACAAGGAAGTGGCAGTGTAAAATATTTGGGCAAATGGCTGCAGAAAACCACATTACATGACCTGTAAGCTTATGTTGTGGAAATCGAGGAGAGGGCCATCAACAAAAATCCTGTTTCTGTATAATAATTTATTTGCTAAAAGAAGAGAGGAACGAAATCAAATGAAAATGATGAACTTTATATTGAGTGTAACCTCTGCAAAGTTCACTAGAGACCCACTGAGAATATGATTTTAACATGTCCAAGTTTCCTTTGTTGTTTTACCCAGCTGTTAATTTTTAGTTTGAGAGACCAGCACAAGCAAGAATACATTTGGCTTGCAGTCTTGGAAGAGGAAGTAAGCCTGTCTTTTATTTAGGCATGTTTATATCAGCACAAAATGAATGCAAGATCATAAAACTGTAGCAGAGCTAGGAGTGGGGCATGGAGAGAATAAAATACTATTTTTACATGTACTCAGAACTCATGTAAATTAAGACACATCACAAATGATTCTTCTCAACCCAGGCTGGTAAATCCCCTCACTGGCACAGCATCTGGATTTACCAGGTTAAAAAAAAACCACCTGCATCTGCTGCATGAAGCAAAGCTTCCAGCTCTGCCCATCATTTTTAAGGTACAAATCTGGTGAAGTTCTCAGTGCAGTAACGCTCAGTTGATGTTAATTTGGGAGGACCAGGTCTTTACTAGTGATACATAAAGGGGGTCTGAGTGTGGTAACATATCTGAAATCCAGGCTCAGTGATGGGCAGTCTCCTAAACCAGGTCCAGTACTACTTGTGTCAGCTGAGAAATTCGCAGTGAAGGTGGCTGAGCTTTGCAAAGCCATGCAGGATTGACACCTCCAGTAAGCTAAGCTTACATTTGGAAGTGAGGACTCTCAGCTGGCTGAGGATAAGCAGTCGAAAAAAAAGTCTTTCTTAGTGATAGTTGAATTTTCCACTGCGTTGTAGAGTTTGGTGTTTGGAAGGTTACAAATCCACTTGTGTGGAAGTTGCTGCCCAGGTGAAGGCTTCTCCGCAGACTGGAGCCATGGATGGGGGCTGAAAGGTTTGTGAAGTACTTAAAAATTGTAAGGAGGGTGTGCAAAAGTGCGTGAGCTCTTGGGGAATGAGGGAAGGGATTTGGCATGGCTCTTTCAGGCCTGCATCACACTAAAACAAAACAAATGGAAATGCAGCCTCAAAACTGAATCCACTTAAGGGAAATGAAGAAGGAAACATTTCTGTTGGTTTCCATTTTAGATCCATTACAAAAAGAAGCTCTGCTGTAGGGCTGTAGTTCAATGCAGGAAGCATTTCTATGGAATTTTGGCATTAGGTGGACTTCCTAAGAACAGCTACTGTCCAGAAGATATTCCAGCTAAAATCTTCTGAGAGCAGTTTGAAATGTTGGCACTGTTTCATCTGAAGTCTGATCCAGCTTGAGCTAGGAGAGGAACAGAGGAGGCTCTGATTTGGATCCAAATGGCTCCTCTCTGCACTGTCCAACTTGCACACAGAATGTTCCCACAGACCAACATCCCGACCAAGCAACCCCCCAAACGACCCCTTAGAAAGAACATGAAAGAAAAAAGGGTTGCACAGAGCTTATATTTGACTAGGCTAAGACGTGTTTTTTGGACCACAGACAGGAGCAGAGGACAGCATCTCCTGAGCAGTGAGAGGGGAGATGGTGGCAGGGCAGCATGGCACAGGAACAGGGGTGACCCACTGTGGGAAGCACAGCCTCTGTTTTGGATGGCTTGGAGCAGCCTTAGCAGAAATTCTTCCTGCCACAGCTGATTCCCTTAGTACTGAATTACTGATCTGCATCTGCACCTTTGGCAGATTTGTTCCTAAACCACCAGGGCTGGGCTGAGCTCTGTGGGCAGACACAGGAATATTCAGCAAGATGCCTTGGTTTGGGTTTGTTTTTTTGTCCCTCAGTTTTCCTGTTTGGAACGACCTGAGCTGCCAGAGCCAGATGAGGTTCTGTTACATGTTTGGTTTTGCCAGAGGTGTGCTGGGATGTCAGTGACACACACAACCAGTCATGTGAATGTTTAAGTAAATGCAGTTCCTGCCCAAAGTGTTTCCAACTTACCCCAAAAGAGACCTGCAGAGAGGGAGCAGAGGTGTGGGCTGACTTGTCTCGAGGCTTTAGAGTCCCTTTAGGAGAGGGCTGGGTTTGGAGCCCAGCTCTTTTCTGCTCTTCAGAAAGGGCTTCCAGTGGCTGACTTGCCAAATCCTGCTGTGGTCTAAACAGTGATGGCATTGCTATAGGCAGAAGAGTTTTGATTTGAGCTGAGGAGCTCTCAGACCCTTGTAGATGGTTGCTTTGAAGGCCAGGTGACTTTGCTGAAGGATTCACCTCTGTGGCTGTGAATGTGGGTGTGGCTGGGCTCACAGAGAACCCAAACTCAGAGAATCCAAGCCCAAGCAAAGTCTGGATGAGCTGGCTACAGCTTGCACCCAAACTTCAAAGCCTTCAATGAAATTCTAAATAACCCAATAGGAGATTTTTGGGTTTGACGTGAGACGGCAGCATGAAGCTGAGATCTGGGTGTGTTCTAGATCTTGCCTCCTATTTTATGTGTATAAAAGGCAGCTATTTTGAAGCCCTGATAAATTATTGTCCACCTTTGTTGCCCTTGAGACAGAATAATGGTGTTGCTTTGGGTGTCTTTTTTGTTCTGTGTGTCCCTCCCATATGCCTGTGGCATGTAGCAGAGTGAGCTCAAGAGTTAGTACTGCTTTTTTTTTTGTGTTTTGAGGAGAAAAGTCTCCTTATTTCTATTTTTCCTCCCCTAGTCCCCACCCCCATCCTTTCTATTTCAGAATTTTAATCACCTTGCCAAGAATTTGATTATCTTGCATATAAAAAAAAATTGGTTTTTTTATATGACTCTTGATATTGTGTGGATGTGCACGTGAAGTGAAAAGTGCATCTCATGCTCCAGACTGTTAGCTGAATGCTGAGGGATACAGAAAAAGAATTTCTCCTGTTTTATCCTGCTTGTTATTGCATGATTTGGTAGGTAAAGTGTGGATTTGTTTCATCTCCTTACAAATATCTTATAGCCCCTTTTGGAGACAGAATGCTGGTGCTGGTCGAGTGGCAGCTATAGCTGATACCAACTCATGTTATGCTTGTGATCCAAACAGGAGTAACAGATCAGAGCTCCATAATAATAGAAAAGGGAATTTCATAAACAAATTAAATATGTGGGGCAATTCAAGTGAAAACAGTAGTGGTTAAGGGGAGAATTTCAAGGACAGGAAATAGGTACTCAGTGAACGTCAAAGCTGGTACCTGTCCACTGTAGTTCTTGAAATGTTCAGATTCAGATTATTGTACTTTAAGGGAAAGGAATTGAATTAATGGACTTTAAAACTGTATGCTTGGCAAAAAAACCAAAAAAATCTGCATCTTGAGTTGATTGTACTTACACAGCCATAACAATCTGGCTTTAGATCGGGGTTTTGTTTGGTTTTTTCACTGTTATCTATGGTTAACTATGTCCATCATCAAAGCATCTTGGGTTCTGGCTGTGTTACATCTGTCACTGAGTTTTGGTACCTTCTGGCTGTCAGGATTTGCTGTCTTGCCAGTTGAGTCCTTGGGAACCTCTGTCTGCAACTGCTTCTGTGGAGAACTGTCAGTGCGTTCTTGCAGGTGATGCGGCTTCACCCTCTTTCTGTTCAAGCAAACAGAAAAAGTGCCTTAAAAAAAGGCAAAAATAGATATTAAGTAGGGCAGATTTTAAAGTTTAGCAGTGTGACTTCGTGTAAAAAACATGCACTGTGGTGGAACTGTGCAATGCGGTGTAGTTAACAATTGACAAAGATACCAAAAGAGGTTTTTTTGTGATAATACCGAGAGGGGGAACTGTGGAAACTGAAGAGACAGAGGACTTCCACAGTGTTGCAAGAAGCTTGCACAGATAGAGGTTTGAAACAGAGTTCAATTTTAGGCCTTGAAATATTTGGAGGATAGGAAAGTTTCTGAGCTGCAAAAAAATACAGAACAAGCAGCTATTGTGTGCTGTAAGGTGTACGTGTAGTGTTTAGTGATTGGCTGAAGTAGATGCTTGTAAGCTTTTGGTGTGAGTCTCTTGGCTAAAAAACTTCTGAAAGGCCTTGTAACAAAAAGAACTTTGGCTTCTGTTGGAACCCTGGTCACTGAGGGTTTTAGGCTTTCTGTGCTGACAGGCACTGACCCCCAGGAAAACACTGCATTTGGCCTGAGGTTGTGGAGAAGGCTTCCAAAATTGAGTGATAGCACTGGGATTATGGGTGTGTAGCTTGAACAGAAGTGTGTAATGTCACATGGTGGAAAACTTAGAGTTGAAGGGTTTAGAATATAGTAATATATATATAAAACAATATGGAAGTTTTAGGGTAGAGGCCAGTTGTTCTTTTCACCTTCTTCATGGGTCTGGGTGGTATTTTGTAATTGGATAGAAAAGTCCTCATTGCTGGCCACGGGTGGTTGGTCATTGGGTTAAAAGCAAAAATAATTTAGGTGTCATTTCTTGATTGGACAGTTTATCTTTAAACAGACCTTGTAGAGAAAGAGATAAGGCCATTTTTACCTTCTTAGCTAGAAGTGCTGCAGAACTCCTGGTTTGTGAGGCTGTAACACAGATAAGAATTGATAAAATCTGAGAACACGAAACACCGTCTCGAGTGTTTAATCCCAGCTCTGGCAAAAAGAAGATAAAAAACCCCAACAGGCTTCTGTTGTTACGGCCTGAGTTTTTTTACCATCTTTTATGTCTCTGCCTTCACTGAGACTGATAATGAAATAAAACACTTGTGGATTAGATCCAACAGAGGAGGTGATGACCACGCACTTCCTCCTCCATCCTGTGGTCTCGTGAGGAGCTCCAGCTCCTGCTGTTCTTGCTGAAGACACACAAGTAGCTCTTGGGCTGAAACTGGCAGGTAGTATTAAAAAATAGATGAAATGATACAGAAGATAGACTGGGGAAAAAAAATGTTGGCGTCTAATCCAGTTCACTCTACTGGCCCAAAGCAGAGTTTACTATTTAAAGTGACTTTTGAGTGGTGTATTTTGTTCTGGAAGTGCCCCTTGCAGAGCTTTGCAGTTTGCCTCAGTTGACCTGTAACAGTGCTTAATTATCCTTCCCTTTACACAGTTTTCCCAAGGGTCCTAATTGGTAGGGAAATTGCTGGTGTCAAGGGACAAAATCAGTCTCTGTTGCTCCATTTTGAGCACATGACATCTTCTCCTGCCCTCAGGGGGATGTGAAGGGTTTATCATCCTCTAAAAGATGCGTGAGAATTGCTGGTTTTTAGGCTTGGCAAGCCTGACCCTTCCAAATTCTCCATGGACACCATGTTTCCTAGAGCTCTGGACACTTTCATTGCTCTCTTGCAATAGTTCCCCTGTTTCCTGAAGCAGTGTATACCTGCAGAGACGTTCAGGTTTCCAGCCAGGAACTGACCAGTACTCAAGAGGGAAGGAGTGCTGTTTGTAGCTGCTGTGTTTCCAAACATATGACATGAGTGTGATTTGCCATCAGCCTTGGGTTGTAGTTTTTTGGCTCCTTTTTTATTTAATCTATCAATTCCTGCCTCAGTAAAACGTTATCTAGGGTTTGTGGAAGCAATTACCAAACCACCTGCATGTTTTTTGGAGAGATTTAACCCACAAGTTGAGGATACTCAAAGCTGAAAATGGCCTGATTTTGCATGTTCTGGCTGCTTGTCCCTTCACTTGCAATCCTGAACTTTCATGGTTTTTTTAAGCTATTAATTGGCAAAATTTGTGGCAATGAATATTGTCAGTGATGTCTCTGGTCAGTGGCTTGGGCTGCCTGATATATTCAGCCACATTCTGGCTTCATGGGATAGGTGAGGCTGAAAAAGCAGAATACACTGAGATAGGGAGGCAAGCCCTGGAGCAGTGAGGGGAATGAAAATGCATGCATGAAATGCTTCAGTGAGGTTCTTGCAAGTGCTCAGAAAAGCAATTAGAGAAACACTTTGGGAGAGCAGGATGTGTCTGGAGCCAAGTTTCTCCAACACCCTTGGGTGTGCTTCATATTAGTTTTTAATATCTGCTTTTAGAAATCTTGAGGAAGAAGAGGTAATGCCATGACAGAAGAACAAACATATTTTGTTGAAAGTAGAGTGAGTCCTGTGGAGGATATCACATTTTTAAAATGGAAGCCACCTCCTTCCATGTCAGGGACATCTTAAAGCAAGGTGCTTGCTCCTCTAATCCTCCTTGCTACACCATGACTTAGACTTTGGAGTCTTTGAAGTAAATTTCCCATAGCAATGGCAGAATCATCCTGATCTCCTCCAGCCTGGCTTCCCAGAGGCTTCCTAAATGCTCAGATGATTGTTAATGAAGAGAACAGGTCCTAAGAATTCCTGAAGTAAGCTGAGAACACCTACATTGGTGTAGCACAGAGACTGTCACTTCCCAGCCATGGTTTGAACCTGCTGAATTCAGAACAGCAGGTTTGGAGGGAAGGGTTCATCACTGCCCTTTAGTGCTCCTGAGCTGTTCCTTCAGTTCAAGCCAGCTTTTTCCACGGAGAGGGGGAATGAAAAAGAGTGTCTGTCAGTGGAGCTGTGCCATACAGAAAACTGCTTTGGAGAGGCAAGGCCTAGGAAATATAAAATTGGACTCCTTGCTGTCATGAAGCATTATGGTAAGAATTCACAATGTATCTGTTACCATAATGAAGCAGAGGAAAAGCTCTAATCCCCTGAAGAATACAAGATATTTTTTATATATTTTTAATATATTTTTATATTATTTGCCCAGGTGTGGGTGTGATGGATGGGGTTGGATATCAGTGGTGTAAATCTATGGGTTCAGTGTGGGCAAAGCTGAATCTGGCCAAGATTCCCAGCACAGACTTCCTAAAGGGATGAGCCTTATTGTGTTGGTGACTTCCCAGCCACAGCAGTCACCCTCAGAAATATCCCAGCTTACCTCTTAGGGTGGTAACTGATGCACTGGGGATTTTCACAGTGCTAGGAAAAGGAAATACCTGCTGTTTCAAACTTTCCTGGATAAGGACACACGTCTTTGAACTCACCACCTTGTCTTCCTTTTGAAACTGCTGGAAGTTTTCTGTCTGAACCTGGGAAGATTTTGTGCGTGGTACCGTGGTGAGTATGTAGACCTTGGCTGGCTGCTAGTTGTCGTTTATAAAATTCTGTTTGTGTATTTACAAAATGTACAAAATGGTGATTGAGATCCACGGAAACATGAAATAGACTGTCAAGGATCTGAATTACAGTAAACATACTGATAAGTCACTTGAGCAAAGGTAGATATTTGTTTTCCTCTCCACGGCGAAACAGAAGGGCAAACACTGAGCATTTACTTAGTAATGTAATATCTTATTTTTGTAGACTTGTGGGGAAAAAAAAATCAAGTGTTTTCCTTTTCCCTCCCCACCCTTTCCTCTGGGGCATTGTTAGAGTCTGTCTGATCCGCAGAGATCTGATCCAAACCTAGGGAACTGAAACTTTTTTTTCAGGTTAAAAAACCAAAAAACCAGGTTTGGTTATTTCCCCGAGGCTCAGGAACGTTAGTGATGTCACTTTCCTTTCCTCAGAGCTGCCTTTAGGAGTTCATCTCTGTTACAAAGGCCACAATGGAGATTGAAGAAACGTTAAATAAAACTGTGGCAGCTGAAGTCTCCATCTCATCCGCAGGTCCTGGCTCAGTAACAAATGGTCCATGAGGGCTCAGAGTTGGTTCTCCTTAAGATTACAGGTGAACTGGTGCTCTTTCAAGAAAGAGGGAGAGAGTGAAGGGAATTAACTGCTCATTTTGTTGCATGAAAGCCACTTCCATCCCTGGAAGCTCTGTAAACACCCACTGAAGTCTGGTATGGCATCAACTGTGTATTCCTCATGTTTTCATTATATAACATGTACCTGCTCTTGAAACCTGGTTTAGATGACTAAAATACCTCTGCAGAAATGGAGAAAGGGAGAATATTTTTGCATACCTCATGAGTGATAAATGGAGACCTGGAATATTACTGTCCCTGTTTTGTAGCTGGCTATCCTGAGGTTTCTGGGTGTATCTGTTGGATCAGTGTTAGCAGAGCTGATTCCTTTCATCCTGCTGGGAGTGGTGTCAGTGTTGTGTTGTAGTGATGCTGATAGGAAAAAAAAGGTGAGTTGTTGAACGAGGTTTAGGTAAGGCTGACATTGGGCTTGAGTGTCATTGGCTCCTGCAGATGTGCCAGGGGATTTTCCTGCCTCTAAATGCGAAAAAAAAATAAAAATTGAAATAAATTTTTAAATTTAAATTAATTAAATTAAATAAACAAATGTAAATAAATAAATAATAA
>WAAE01010829.1:64003-81811 GCA_013400495.1 Nicator chloris
AACTTTCTCAGCTGCAGTAGAGCTTTAAAGAGAGAATTTTTCTTTACGTTTCTCTCAAAATGACCTAAAGGAAGAATTTAAATAATCTTCTCTCTAGTGTAGTAGGTGTTGCATTTGCCTAACACACAAAAGGTCCCTAGTCGAGACCAACCAAAACCACCATCTATGAAGATTGTTTAAATTCTTTCTTTATGTTGTTTTGAGAAAAATTCTCTCTTTAAAGCTCTACTGCAGCTGAGAAAGTTGGCTGCAGCCTCTGGGAAAAAACTAACATGAGACCCACACACGTGGCCAGTCAGAAAACCCCCACAAGGGTGAACGCTTGGCAAATAGCTGGCTTGGCTCTTTGGGGATTGAGGTTGTCCTCTCACTGCTCTACAGCTTTCCCAGCTCTCACGTGGGAGCTGGCAAACGTGTGAATTCCCTGGGGTTTGGTGCTGTGATGTGTCCCAGTGGGGCAGGTCTCACCCTGAAGTTTGTCTCAGGCAGCCTTTTGGTTTGTCTCTTGGATCCTGCATATTTCATGGCTGATTTAGCTGGGAGAGCTTTCTGTAAACCCTGGAGCTCTGGAGAGAAATTTATGGGTTTGAAGGAATAACCAGCTTCGTAGGGCAAATGGCACTGCCTCTGATTACTGTGTGAAAGGAAGTTTGGGTTTACCACTGGCTGCAGATAAAAATTAATATTTGTGAAGGAGACACGTATGATTTATTTATAAGTGTTTTCTGTTTCCATAATGAAATTTCCTTTGGGTTTAAGTACAGTCATTTGGAGGAAAAAGCAGAGGTCTGTGGCTCATTAGTTTCTGGTGGTTGTCAGAAGCCATTAATCACTTGCCCCTTTTACCAACATAGGTCCTAATTCAGCAAAGCATTTAGGCACATGCTTAACTATAAGCATGTGTTTCAGAGCACTTTGCTAAATCAGGGCTTTAATGTGATTGAAGCTTGCTGCATTTTTTTCCAAGTCTAAGGTTACCCCAAAATGACAGGAGGCACTAGTACATCAGCTAAAGTGTCATGTACCTTCCTCACCTGTCTTTCTAAAAACTCATGTGCAAGGAGGGGGAAAAAGGGTCAGTTTTTCCATCATCCTTTTCAAATCCTGCCTCAAATGGAGGCAAATGTCCTGAATAGTGGGGCACGTGAAATAGCAGCAAGCCAGGAGCAAGGGGAGTGAAATGTGGGGGAAAGCAGTTTCCACTTGATTCTTTTGGTCTCTCCCATCTCTGTTTTTGCTAAAGCCTGCTTGGTTATGAGGAGGAGAGAGGAAGGCAGCAGATCTCTGTTGTGTTACAGCCAGATGAATCCTGGTATGCAGGATCTAAGAAGTCTAGGCTGAGTTTGCATGCATCCTGATCTACAGAGGAGATCAATTCAAGTTCCCCTCCCTCTGTAATTCTCCCAAGCACTTCTACCACTCTTGTGAAAATTCAAGTGTGACTTTCAGCAGGGACTAAAGGTCAAGAATGAGGGTGATGTTCTCAGTCCAAGTCTTGTCCCCTTTGGCACCTGGAAAAGGATGCAGTCCAACCACAGCTATCCTGCAGAGAAATTTCCTGGAAGGAGCAGCACCTCAGGTGGCATAATGCCAGCATGACTGCCCCCTCTTCCCATTTTTATTCCACTGAGAGAATCAGAGGGTCCTGGGTTTTTTCTTTACGTGTATTGGTGTATAATTCATAATTTACTAGAGATGATTGAGAGCTCTCAGAAGTTACAGCAGTTACTAGACCAATATGATTTTTATGGTTCAGCAGGAAGCTGAATATCTTGAGAGTAAAGGTAGCCAGCCTGATAATCCCGTCAGGAGTTGTTTGGCATAGGGGAGAGTATAGCCTTTAGGCAGTTTTTCCCCATTCTGTGAAAGCCAAAGTGATATCCATGTATCACACACAGCCTTGATTCATCTCAGACTTTGCAGCAGGGATGCTGCCTGTTGAATCAGCAGAAGCACTTCCTGATAAATACAGGTTTCCTTTGGATTTTCTCTCAAATGTTGCTGTCAGTCAAAGTTGTTTTGCTTGTGAAACCTGACATCATCTCAGCCTGAGGTTGCACGTGGCAGGGAAAATGACTTCATTGCTTCACGTTTCCATTTTCATTCTGCATTTGACAGCAGCAGGAGCACATGATGGAATGGGGCACAAAAAACCTCTGCTCTGTTCATTGCACAGATGGAAATGACGACTGAGCTCTGGCTCTCAGGCTGCAGCAAGGTCTGCTTTGCTCCTAATGGACCTTGACTCTGCAGCATGCAGCCAGGAGATCAGTGTGGAAAACTTTGCGTGCTTCCTTTGACTTTCTGCTGGTATTCTTTCTATCCCAGGCAGAAGGAACCAAAACACTTTCTATTTTCTGTATTAATACTTTTATACCACACTTAGAGGGGAGCTTAAGCACTGTTTATGTTGAAAAGCATTCCAAAGGCCTCAAAGACTTCAGTTCTGATCAGATGAGAATCAAAGGGCAGTAGGGGCAGAAGCAGCATTGAGGTAACCCCCTGTCCCCAGTCTCACCCCAAAATCATGTGACAGAGTCAGGCAGAGAAGTCTCATCCTGAGTCCTAGGTCACAAATTCCTCCTGCTGGTAGAAGGGTGTCTTTCCTAGGCTTTGGCTGGTAATTGTGGCAGTGGCTTTCTCCCCAGCGTGCTTGATCTCTGGAACCCTGAAAAAAATTGTCACCCTCACCAGGTGTGGAATCTTTGTGATTTTGCCAAATCTAGAATGAGTTACCAAGGCAGGTAAAAGCATGGACTTTCCATGGTAATATTATTATTATTATTATTATCATCATCATTATCATTATAATTATTATATTATTATTGTTATTATTATTATTGTTATTATTGTTATTATTGTTATTATTGTTATTATTGTTATTATTGTTATTATTGTTATTATTGTTATTATTATTTAAATTTGGATCATATCCCTTTGATTTTGAACCAAAATCATTTGGTTTCAGGAAGTTATAGTAACACCTAAGGAAGTTTTAAGAGAGCTCTCTTTTTTCTTCATGCTTTCATCATGCAATTACTCAGAATCCCTCATTGTCTTGTGCTTTTTTTTTAATGTGCAAGAAGTTTAGGGGGCTTCACATCTCTTACCTCTGGGGCTTGCTAAGCATTGTGTGTTTGAGTTTTGCAGCTTCATCAGGAATAAAACTCTGGGCTTTGTGCAAAACTGTCCTTACAGATGGTGGGCAAATACTGCTGGTCCTGCAAAGTGTGCATCCTTAGCCATCCATAGAAGACACTTGACAACAGCAGAGATTAGATCTTGAATAATTAAATTAAATGAAATGCCTGTGGGCTTTTTTGCAGTCTATGAGGTTTAACAAAGAAAAAGGAAGCAAAGGGAAAGGATGGTCAGGCAACAAAGGGAGAAATGGTGGGATATGTGTGATTAATACAGTTTTAACTTTGCTGTCTGTGATGACACTGTGCAGTGATAAAGTGGATGTATCCCCTGATTTATTGTCTTCTACTTTAAAGTAGTGGAGCTCTAAAAATGACTAATGAACCTCCTTTCAAGGTCCATATCTATGACCTAATTCCTATGTGCAGGAATCTTGTCTTCCTCTTAAATGCTGCCTGAAGTTGAGGGTTGCTCATCTACGGAGCATGAGAGGCCAAAGCAGAGACNCTGCCCCCTCTTCCCATTTTTATTCCACTGAGAGAATCAGAGGGTCCTGGGTTTTTTCTTTACGTGTATTGGTGTATAATTCATAATTTACTAGAGATGATTGAGAGCTCTCAGAAGTTACAGCAGTTACTAGACCAATATGATTTTTATGGTTCAGCAGGAAGCTGAATATCTTGAGAGTAAAGGTAGCCAGCCTGATAATCCCGTCAGGAGTTGTTTGGCATAGGGGAGAGTATAGCCTTTAGGCAGTTTTTCCCCATTCTGTGAAAGCCAAAGTGATATCCATGTATCACACACAGCCTTGATTCATCTCAGACTTTGCAGCAGGGATGCTGCCTGTTGAATCAGCAGAAGCACTTCCTGATAAATACAGGTTTCCTTTGGATTTTCTCTCAAATGTTGCTGTCAGTCAAAGTTGTTTTGCTTGTGAAACCTGACATCATCTCAGCCTGAGGTTGCACGTGGCAAGGAAAATGACTTCATTGCTTCACGTTTCCATTTTCATTCTGCATTTGACAGCAGCAGGAGCACATGATGGAATGGGGCACAAAAAACCTCTGCTCTGTTCATTGCACAGATGGAAATGACGACTGAGCTCTGGCTCTCAGGCTGCAGCAAGGTCTGCTTTGCTCCTAATGGACCTCGACTCTGCAGCATGCAGCCAGGAGATCAGTGTGGAAAACTTTGCGTGCTTCCTTTGACTTTCTGCTGGTATTCTTTCTATCCCAGGCAGAAGGAACCAAAACACTTTCTATTTTCTGTATTAATACTTTTATACCACACTTAGAGGGGAGCTTAAGCACTGTTTATGTTGAAAAGCATTCCAAAGGCCTCAAAGACTTCAGTTCTGATCAGATGAGAATCAAAGGGCAGTAGGGGCAGAAGCAGCATTGAGGTAACCCCCTGTCCCCAGTCTCACCCCAAAATCATGTGACAGAGTCAGGCAGAGAAGTCTCATCCTGAGTCCTAGGTCACAAATTCCTCCTGCTGGTTGAAGGGTGTCTTTCCTAGGCTTTGGCTGGTAATTGTGGCAGTGGCTTTCTCCCCAGCGTGCTTGATCTCTGGAACCCTGAAAAAAATTGTCACCCTCACCAGGTGTGGAATCTTTGTGATTTTGCCAAATCTAGAATGAGTTACCAAGGCAGGTAAAAGCATGGACTTTCCATGGTAATATTATTATTATTATTATTATCATCATCATTATCATTATAATTATTATATTATTATTGTTATTATTATTATTGTTATTATTGTTATTATTATTTAAATTTGGATCATATCCCTTTGATTTTGAACCAAAATCATTTGGTTTCAGGAAGTTATAGTAACACCTAAGGAAGTTTTAAGAGAGCTCTCTTTTTTCTTCATGCTTTCATCATGCAATTACTCAGAATCCCTCATTGTCTTGTGCTTTTTTTTTAATGTGCAAGAAGTTTAGGGGGCTTCACATCTCTTACCTCTGGGGCTTGCTAAGCATTGTGTGTTTGAGTTTTGCAGCTTCATCAGGAATAAAACTCTGGGCTTTGTGCAAAACTGTCCTTACAGATGGTGGGCAAATACTGCTGGTCCTGCAAAGTGTGCATCCTTAGCCATCCATAGAAGACACTTGACAACAGCAGAGATTAGATCTTGAATAATTAAATTAAATGAAATGCCTGTGGGCTTTTTTGCAGTCTATGAGGTTTAACAAAGAAAAAGGAAGCAAAGGGAAAGGATGGTCAGGCAACAAAGGGAGAAATGGTGGGATATGTGTGATTAATACAGTTTTAACTTTGCTGTCTGTGATGACACTGTGCAGTGATGAAGTGGATGTATCCCCTGATTTATTGTCTTCTACTTTAAAGTAGTGGAGCTCTAAAAATGACTAATGAACCTCCTTTCAAGGTCCATATCTATGACCTAATTCCTATGTGCAGGAATCTTGTCTTCCTCTTAAATGCTGCCTGAAGTTGAGGGTTGCTCATCTACGGAGCATGAGAGGCCAAAGCAGAGACCCTGGACAAGTTCCAGCACTAATAGCTGCATTCCAGTGGAAACAGGAATCAGATGTACAGTGCACATGACAGTCTAATTGGCAGATGCTCTTTACCACATGTTAATGGGCAAGTTGTATTATAGGTTATGATGTTGATTAAGGCAGCAGTTGGAGCAGCTCCTTGAAAGATGCTGAGTTTTTAAAGATAATTGTCCCAGTAGATGCATTTTTATCAGTGTGCCATTGAAGCTTATTCTTTAGAGTAAAACCTTTTTCCTAACCTTGCTAGGGCTAGTTTCTCCAGAAAAGTTCCTCCCTGAGGAAGTGTCCTGCTGTACTTTATTTAGACTGTGGAGGATGGTATGGTGTGTGTTTTTGCCTACTGTTTTTGTGCTACATCTGTTGCAAGGCCCATCAGTGTGTATGTGTGTATATCAAAGTCCATTTGCTGTGACCATCTGTAGGCCTAAATAGGGATTTTTCTCTGGAGTTATCAGAAGTGAATATGATAATACGTGGAGCACCATACCCCCAGTGGGGATGCTGATATATAAATGAAGTTCAGCTTCTGTCTTGTGGACAAATTATAGTCTGGAGGCTGGAAATCAGTCTTTGGATTGTGCAAAGCGTGTGAAAACTTCACGTTGCATTGTCTGTGTGCTGTTGGGTATTTCACAGTAGAGGAAAGAGCAGAGGAAAACTTGCAAGAACAAGATCCAGAGGGTGTTCTCATCCTTCAGACCAGCTGAAGAGGCATAATCCTGTAGTTCCTCTCTGGTGCAGAGTGATCCCAGGGTGTTTGCCTCTGGACACACCAGCTGCACAGCCACGGTGGTTTGTATTGTTAGGATGAGCAGCTCTCCAGCTGAATCTCACTGCTCACATTCCTGAAATGACTTCTGGTGGCTGAGCTGGCTGCCTTCACGTGGGGCATCTAGAGACACCCCAGAGGAAACAGAGCTAATTGTCTGGTTGCCCTAATGGTCCTGGTGTGGAGGTGGGAGAAAGTGCAGAACCAGAAATCTGCCGTGAATCCTCTGTAGTCCTGTTCTCAAAACCGTGCTGAAGCCCCCCTTGGCACGAGCTTGGGACCACGAGAGTGCTTGTCCTTGTCACCACTCTTCCCTCATGCCATGGTGCTGAGTTCTCCCTCTGCATTTCAGCTGGAGAAAAGCTGATTTTCTGTCACTGTAGTCACCCAGCACTGTTGCTGCTGGACAGGAGAAGACTGACACAAACTCTAAGATGTAGAAGGCTGAATAAATGGTTTATTAAAACAAATGAAGTCTCTTTTATAGAGTCAAAAGACAAAGCTGGACCTAATTGCTCCTTGATTAACACACTATCACCATGATTGGCTAATTAAAATCAACACTTCTCTACATGTAAACAAGATAACAAACACTAGCTGTGCAGATTTGTTTAAATTTTTTCTTCAGGTTGTTTTGAGAAAAATTATTGCTTCAAAGCTTCACTGCAGCTGAGAAAATCAGCCTCAGTCTCCAGGAAAAAACTAAAATGAAACTCACAACACAGCACCGTGTGATTATAACAAGTTTTTAAGCTGTACAAGCAGACATGAAGGAAAGGAGCTCATTTTTCTCTCCTTAAAGAAGTGCTTTGCGTAATCCTGGTGGACAGTGTGCATTGCTTTGAGAGACCAGTGTATATCCATGCCCTCAAAGTCTATATACCCAGTGTATATCCATGCCCTCAAAGTCTATATATCCAGTGTATATCCATGCCCCTTGGACTCCAAGCAGGGGAGATCACCGTGCTGAAGGAGAGGCCACTTTGATTTATGCCATCTTCGAAGTGTTCAGACTTCCAGCCACACTCTGAGCTCTCAAACTGGAATAACTGTGTCTGCCCAGGGATTTGTCAGGGCTTAGCTGCATCTGTTCAGAATTGTACTTCTCCTTGAAGCAGTGCAGCTTTTCCTTCCTGGAAGGAGCTGTTTGTGTATTAGCCAAAGGCTGCAGTTGTAAAGGCAAGATTGAACTGGTGAAATGGTGCACGTGAGGTTTTTGGTTTAGGTGGTTTTTTTTTTGTTTGTTTTCTTTTTTTTCCCCCTTTTGCTGCTCTGGCAATAAAGTTGACATTGATGGTGTGATCCATCATTGCTTGGCTGTGGATGTGTCACCAAGGAGGGGATGTGCAGGGTACCACAGAGAGCAAACCAGCCCACCACCGCAGTGTGCAACCAGGGATTTAAAAACAGAGACAAATCAATCAGCAGAGCAAGCTGCACATCTGGGAATGCAGCAATTTTTATCAGGTTTTGTCCTAAGAATAGAAGAGCTTGGTTTGCAGTCTGTTGGTCTGCTTGTGAGTTTTAGGCCACGGGCACCTCATGGAAGAAGGGCAAATAGTTCAGGAAGACTTGAGATCTCATCAGAGTGCAGCTGTACCCACCACACACCACTTCTGGATGCCCCCAGGGAACATCTTCCTCTTTGAAAGGATCAGGAAAGCAACGAATAGATACATTTTTTTTTGCTTCCTGATTTCAAGAACTCTTAAGACTGTCACGTAAGTAGAAATTTATTATTGACAGTCAGATTGCTCATGAATGTCTGTCTGAAATTCTGTTAGATCAGTCTTGAAGACACACACTCTTGGGGGCTGAGAAATCCCTGCAGCTGCATTAACTCCATGGAGATTTTCCTGTGTTGTCTTCAGAGATGTTTGGTCAAGCACAGGTGATCCTGTTGCAGGTCTAAAGGGACATCTTTCCCTGTAAAGCTGTTTTGTAGGCTTAGAACAACACCATGCTTGGGGCTTGTCTGCAGCTTCCTCTGCTTTCTACATCCTCCTCCTCTCTCCATTATTTTAAATGATTTAGATGTCATTTATGGTTGTATAAAGAGGCTCTTCAATCTGTGTGAAATGTGTGCTTTGGTTCTGGCTCAAGCAAGGAAGCTGACAGCAAAGGAATTGCTGTTTCTGGAGAAGGCAGCAGTTCATCATCTTCTGCCACATTTGTCACTGCCCTCTCTCTCTTTTCAGAGCATACCACTGAAGGAATTTGACAGAAACCAGTTTTGTGTTTCTAGGAAATGAATAATTTGTTTCTTTCAGAGAAAGTGGCCTTTTTTTTTTTTTTCTTTCCCTGTAAAGAAAACCAAATAGTAATAATAAAAAAGCTGTTTCACTGTTTGACACACTGGGGGGCCCCCATGTAAGGTCTTCATTCACAGAACATCTCTGTGGCTGTACAAGTTATTTTCTTTCTTTTATAATGAGCCTTTTGTAAAATGAGAACAGAAATTGCTCCTTCCTTCACAGGTTTGTTGTGATAGGGAAAGCTTTGAATCACTCCTTGTTGCAGTGGAAATCCTGTGCATGCCACAGACAGAAACAAAAACTTCAACGTGGTTGAATGTTGACTAAAAGCGAGGAGAAATACATTTGTGCTTGTGTATTGCAAGAAACCATAGAGATTTAGCCAGGTGAAGAGATAATAAAGTACCACCTGAAGCCTTCTCTGTGTGGAGTTTCAGCTGCTCTCCTCCTGCTGGAAAGCAGCTCTTTCCATTTCCCACAAATATTCAGAGGGCAAAGCCATGCCCGGGCTTGGGGATTTGCTGCTGGAAGGGATCACTGAAACTGCTGCCCAGTTCTGGCAGCCTGGATGGAAAATTCAGAGTAGCCAAGCATTGACTGGAAGCCCCCTGTGCCTCAGTGGGCTGCCACAGCTGCCACTGCTGTCACCAGGGCTCTGCCCAGCTCCTGCAGCACAGAGCTGGCGTCCAGGCACTGCAGTGTGAGGTCTGTGGGAAGAAGTCAAGGAGCACTGTCTGCTGGAATTGTGCAGGCCAGTCCAAATTCCAGCAGAGGAATCCCTAGCTGATAATTTTTCAGAAGGTTTCTGGTCTCTAGTGGGTAGAAGTCAAAATTAGAAAAATATCAGAGTTGATGAACGGCTCAGAGGAGAACAAGCTAATTGTTTTGATGAAAGCTGTTTTGTAGATTAAACTCAGAGCTGCAGCACCAGCCATTTAACTTCCCAAGCCCTCATTCTTCTCTTTTTCCCCCCGCTTCTTTCTTTGATTATCTGTTTTTAATCTCCTGTTTCTGGACACACAGGTAGAATGAGCCCTGTTGTGTGAAGTATTTGTTATCATGAGGCTTTTTGTGCACTCCTCCTGTCTGCTGGTTAAACACAGATTGCTTCTCTGCTGCTGTGTGGGCCTCTTCACTAGACACAAAATCCTGCAGTGCAGATCATCTGTCTTTTTGGTGCCTGAAGAGGGGACGAGCACTGCTGAGGATGCTATATGTACTAAATGTATGTTCTAAATACAAAAGAATAATGTCAATAATGCCTTGAAGTGACACCATGCAGCTGCAACAGCTGGAGGTGCTGCAAGAGCTGCTTTGGGCCTCTGGTGTAATGGAGAGATCCACATCTATTGCTAAACCAGTCTCTTTCCCTTTGTGCCAGTCGTTCTGCCCATCTCTTTCATCTTCTTTGATGCCTAGGTCTCACTGCTTCTTCTTGTTTTTAACATCTTCTTTCCCGTTGCTTTAATTTTCCTCTTTCGTCCTCGTGTTGTGTGCTCTGGGTGTGTTTTATCTGAAGCACAGTGCAGATTTGTTTCTACAGCCATTCCTCCTGTCAGCCTTCTTCACTCAGCTACGGGTGGCAATGTTATTTTGGGTACTCCTAAAGGGGGTGGAAGCTGTGAGAGTGTGGCCTGATAAATGTAAAAGCACTGGGGGCTGTGGAGACCAGAGATCCTCCCTCTGACTTAGACCAAAAGACATGAACCCAAACTGGTGGTGACTTGTGTCATTGTCACAGTGTGGCAGTTCTGATGGGATAGGATGTGGCTGTTGGACACAAAAAGACTGACACAAATTCTAAGATGTAGAAGGCTGAACAATGATTTATTGAAACAAATGAAGTCTCTTTTATAGAGTGATAGCATAGAGCTGGACTTAATTGCTCCTAGATTAACACACTATCACCATGATTGGCTAATTAAAATTAACACTTCTCTGCATGTAAACAAGATAACAAACAGCAGCCGTGCAGATTTGTTTAAATTCTGTCTTCAGGTTGTTTTGAGAAAAATGATCTCTTCAAAGCTCTACTGGAGCTGAGAAAGTCAGCCTCAGTCTCTAGGAAAAAACCAAAATGAGACCCACACCAGGGCTCTGCCCTTCCAGATGAAATACTCGTGCTCTCAGCTGGGAGAGTGTGAACTTGGCACCTCTTGGAATGTTAACTGCTTCCAAGATCAGGTCGTACCAGAGTTAGAAAGGAGAAGAAAAGAGACTTTCAGCTTCTTGTTCAGGTTGTTTATTATTTCTTATCTCATATCTCTTATCTTCGAATACAAGGTCTGTTCTCTTTGGAAACACAGCTGGAATGGCTGCCAGGGAGGGACTTTCAAGGCCTTATAAATCTCCTTGACCCAATCAAGACCCCAAACGTACTATATTTAGAATTCTGTACCAATTACGACTACTTATTTCTCTAATGGACATTTCTACCTCACATTCTGTCTACCAGTGATTGTGCCACCACACTCTGCAGGAAATGGAGGCTCTGAAGAAGAAGGAGGAAGCTCAGATGACGCCCAAGATTCTCCATTTTGCCCTTTTTCCAGCCTCCATCCTAAAAAACCCAAACCACATTTTCACACCCTGTGATCAGCTAGAACACTGTTTTACCAAACCTGTGTTACTTGCAGTTCCTCTCTGAGTGTTACAAGTCCTTCCCAAGGACTGAAATCAAAAGCAAGACCCCCTTAATGTTTCTGCCAGGGTCCCTGACACCCCAAGGTGCACATGGGGGTGTTTGTGGGGGTCTCTGCCATGCCCTGGACTCCAGCAGGCACCCCCTGAGTGGATGAGTGTGGGCAGCATTTCACAGGTGAACTGCTTCATTCTCAGGTTTTCAACAGGGCTGGGAAGGGAGGATGGAGCACATTCCAATAGAAAAGTTCTTTGAACTGTGTTTTTGTGCATTATGGGGTAGGAGAAATCAGTGGAGTGGGTGATATTTGTTTAGTTTTGTACATTTCTACAACTTAAAGATCAAGGAAATCCTGAGGCCTGACAAGAGGGTTCTGCTTTTAAATAAGAAATACCTAAAACCTAAGCCTCAGTCTTCTTGAATTCCACTTGGTGACTGAGTCCTGATGCCTATATGATACTTTTGCTGTTTATTAATCTGATGTGACCCTTGTAGAAAGGTTGCTTTGGACAAACGGCATCAGGACATAAAATGAATAAACTCCCCATGAGTGTTGCTAACAATGAGAGCTGGCAATAGACAACATCAACTAGTTTCCCATGAGAAACAAAGAAATATCAAAGGCCTGTAAATAGCTTTGCATTTGCTTTTTGCCAGATGAAAATGGGACATGTTGATGGTCTTGAATGTTTTGCCCATTTTGGCACATGCTTGCATTTTCAGTGGCTTGGCTGCTTGGTCTGAGATGTAAAAGACAGAATAGGACTGTTGGGTGGTGAGAGAAGCCTCCCAGCATTTTCAAACAGCAAAATCACTGTTATTCTTGCTGCTGTGACTGTTCTTCTGAATAAAAAGACTGATGGCATTTCTTAGTTTATGACAACTCTTTCCCTCTGGACAGGATATTCTGTCTTCCCCTTGCATATTGAGGTTTATTTTGGTTCCCCTGCTCAGAATTTGTCATTGTACCCTCCCTCCCAATTTACAGGCAATGGAAGGAACCTCCCAAAGCTTTTGCTCAAGTTTGGTTTTCAGGCTGAGCTGTTGCAGGTCTTGAAGGGAAGCCAAAACACTGTGAGAAGGATAATAGAATCCTCCTCAGTAATAAGAATCAGGAAGTTTCCAATTTGGTAGTCAAATAGTCACCCTACCTGGAAGAGCAAGTTTCACTGAGAAGCCTCTCTGACTTCTCTGTGTCCACATAACCCTTAGACTTGGGCAGCAGGTGACCACCTGAAAGATAAACCCATCCCTCCAGTCATGTTTAATTCAACTCAAATCTACTCTTACAGGGAAATTGGTGTAAAACCCAAGGAGGCTGAAGCTGAGCCTGCTTAGGGTCTGCCAGTGCTAAGTTATTTGTCTCACTGCCTTTCTCTTGCTTTCTAATCCAATTTTGTGTTGCCACAAGCCAGAGTTAATGTTCATGGAATGTTTCAGCATCATGCCTTGATGCTTAGATACCCAGAATTCATTCTGTTGTGTACTGCTGGTCACTAAACTGTTGAGTTATTTATATTTTGTTGGGATGAGGAATAACATTTGATTTCTAAAGGCCTTGTCTTTTTATTTTCTCTCTCTCTCTCTCTTTTTTTTTTTTTATAGCAATCCCAACAATGACTTGAACTCTGACTGCTTGCTGTAACATTTACTTGTGAGCCAATGTCCTTGAGACAAAACAAACACATTGCTTTGCCTAATGTGGTTATCTTTCCTATTCCAAAAAATATGCAAAGCATAAAGAAAAATGTTTTGCAACCCTGTATCCTCTTTCTCCTGTGGTTACTGTTGCATGGCAAATAATATGCATTATGGTATTTAGTTAGCTAAGCTTTTTGCTCTGTGGTCAACCACAAATTTTCTCTGGAGTCAATGGAAGATTCAAATACTGGAGGAATCTGGATGTGAGTCAGCAGATACTGACCAGAGCTGGGGGGAAAAATTATTTCCTTCTTTAAATTTTCATGAGTTGAAAATCTTTCTGAAAATTCGTTGGGATGCATAGAAGGAGCCTGTTAAATAGGAAAGCAGAAACACTTTCAGTCTAATCTATTTTCAGACCTCCTTGCAAGATTGAAGGTTGAAGTGCCTCTCTGTGCAGCTGGGGGTGGATGTTGGGTCTTTCTCTTGTGAAAATGTGCATTTGCCATCCTTTGCTGTGCTGTTACTGGTCGTGGCTCTCTTTATGGTTGCTCTGCACTGAATGATTAGTTAAATAATTATTTTCCCTTTTAATGTAAGCTGGAGTGGTTCCAGAGAGTGCAGGTAGCAAACAATCCCACTGCTGAACACCCTTCAGGCTGAGGACACGATGGCACTTCCCTGAGATCCAGGGTGTACATGCAATTATTTTTACTTCACCTCAGTTCTCTTTTCTTAAGCTTAATGCTTAATTATCAGATAGGTCTGTCTTTGATTCAGCTAGAACTGGTGTCTTTGCTCAGCTGAAGGTGGATATTGCTACAGAAGATGTCCATTTCATTGATCTGGTTCGGGGAGGTTTGCCCCATCAACTCCCACGTGTTTGATCAGAACAATTGCAGCTGCCTCTGGATGTGTATTTCGTATGAGTAATGGCCTCAAACATCTCAAATAAAGTGTGTAGCTGGCAAAGCAGATGGTGAATGAGAAAACAGAAGTTGTTTATGCCCGATAAGATTCTGAAATGTGACGTGGAAGCCGTGTAGAGAAGACCTCGGCAGCAGAAACCTTCTCTGAGGTCAGGCCTAATAAAAGCACAGAAGAAATGTGTGAGGTGAATGAATGAAAAGCTGTGGGTAGAGAGGCTAATGGGGGAGTCAGCCTTTAAAAATAGTTAACCTCCGAGTCCTTGGGATGTGTGAAAATCCTGAACTGAGTCTTTGGATTCTTTGGTTTTTCTCTGCTCCTGTTGGTGAAGTGAGCACTGCAAAGAAAAAAATCAAAGACTTTCCCTGGTCTTGGACACGAGCAAATTTCATAAATACTGGACGAAGCCCTAACCAGATGTGAGCAAAAGCTGCTCTGGTATGGAAGAGAAGCAAGGCTGAACTTGGAAGGATTAACATGGCTCTGCTGAAACCTTCATTAAAAGGTCTGTCCAAACAGGGTTTTTATCCTCCACACACGTGCACTTTAGTCATGCATACTTGTACAGCCAGCACAGACCTCAGCAGCAGAAGACAAAATAATTAAGATAATTAAAATGGTAGTCTGAGTATTTTTAATCAAAGAGGCATTGGTGTGGGGGAAAGAGAGTGCCTTAAAAATAGGTGGTTCTGTGTGGTGCTGCAGACTCAACTGAATTTTGTGACCATGTTCTTTTTTGCAAAATCTATAAATACTTTTTTTTGAGGGGGGAAGGAGGGAGCAGAGAGGGGAGGGAGGTTAGGAGGGGAATGAGGAATGAGAATGAAGTAAAACAAAATTCCTTTTTTTTTTTTTCCTTCTTTTAAAATGGAATGCTAACCAATCCCTTGGCAACAAAGGCTATGTTTATTTTTAATTAAAAAATAACATAGCTGGGTTGACTTCAGTTTTCCCAGCTGCTATTCTTCCATCACAACAGCTCTCTGGCCTCTTTTCCCTTGCTGATTTCTTTCATCATTTGCACTTAGCTTGTATGTGTTACATGGATTTTATGTAATATTTCCTACCGCTGAAAGCAAGACCAACAGTCTAAACAAGTAGCTTGGGCTCAGTCATCTTGGCTCTCATCTACAGCACCTCAGCATGCCCTTCCTTTTGGAAAAGTTACAGGTGTGACCAGGATAACTGCTTTTTTTCCATGTGCACATTCCTTGCTGTTTACGTGGCTGCCAAGCGAGATTTCAAACTGCATTTTGAGCTTGGGAGTTGTAGTTCACTGAAATAAATGGAGTGGGTTTGGCAAAGCCCAGGTGTCACTGGGCACACAGGTCGTGTTTGAAGGCTGACAAAGCAGCCTGGGTGGCTCTCCTCTGGGTGATGGATTGCAAGCTGCCAGGTTTTGTGTTTGCACGTGGAGTGAGAAGTTAGAAAATAGAGGTGCTTGCCATGCCTTCTCCTGCACCTTCATGTCCTCCCTCCGTGGGGCAGAGCAGGAAGAAGCCAGGGTGATGATCCGTTTCTCAGCACCTGGTGGCAAAGCTGGCTCCTCACCTGGTGGAGCTGATGGTGCCCGTCTGTAACAACCTGCTCTCCTGAGCAGACTAAAATTTCAGTATTTGTGTGGACATCAGAGGCCCTGGAGACTCCAGGCGTGTCTGCTCCTTTCTGCAGGCGTTTTTGAGCTCATTAAAGTGGAGATGGAAACGCTGTAGCCTTAAAGGTTTGTGTACCAGTCTTCTCCAGGAAACACTGCCAGCAGCAGTGGGAGCTGAGAGCATCAGACCTCCAGCTGCTCCCAGGCAGTAGCTGGAATAACAGCAGTGGTTTGTTGGGTCACTGGAAGCAGACTAAGGGAGAAGATATATGTATTAATCACCAATGATGTGACTACTGGGACACTCTTTGTGATGCCTGAGTTGCAGGCTTTCCATACCTAATAAAGCCACTTCAAAATATTTTTTGTATTTTATTTTATTTTTCCCGAGGAAGTGGCAGCACTCTGGTGCCCTGTGATACTTTCCCTCCGTGGAAGTTTAGCTCTGTTCATCTTGCCTCAGTCAAAAGGCAGAAAGGCAAGCCCCAATGCATATGAATGCTTATAATTTGAAGATAAATTATGTTATCCAAGCATTTTTAAGGCACAAAAAGGGAGAGATTGGAGATTGATGGGAATAATCCTTAAAACTGATAGGATCAGAGGTATCAGGACAACAACAAAAAGGAGAAGGAGGAAGAGGATCTAGGCCAAGACATTGGTTCAAGTGTGATGTAGCAAGAATGTGAACAGGAGTGAGCAAATAAGCTGGAGAGCAGTACAGTGAGGGAAGGCAGGAGAAGAGCAGAGGAAAAAATGGGGCAAACCAAACCAGATGTGCTACAAATAAGACACATGAAAACTTCTGGGGTAGGATGGGTGGATCTGAGCTGGGTTATCCCGTGAGGAAGGTGGTAGAGAAGGGATGTAGAAAGTGAAAGGAATAAAATTTTTTTTCCTTCTTCTTTTCTTCTTCTTCTCTTCCATTTCCAAGTTTCTGGAGGATGGTTCAGCAGACTGGTGTGTGCTTCCTGTGGGAACTGGAATGCTGTGTCCTTCCCTTGTTTTTGCAATGGAGCAGCATTGGCTCATTTCCAGTTTCTTGTTTTGGCATGTGATGCATTACCCCTTGTAAAAATGGTTTATTGGAGATAGTACTTAAAGATTTGACAGTAATCAAGTAAAACACAATGCTTGTGATCAGCTTAATCATTTGTCCCAAGTCTTTATAGGCAATTAGAGAACTGAAATCTTTTGGGCTGAGTGTTACTAGGAAAACTCTAGATTGTCTTCGTAGGAAGGAGGTAGGAATTTGGAAACTAAAAGTTAGTCTGAACTAAAAACTGAAATAAATCAGAAAGAAAAGAAAGTGGAACCAAATGTTTCCTTCCACAGAAGTTGGGCACACTCATTCTTAAGGTTTATTTTTGACTCCTTTTAGAAGCCTTCCCCAAGGACTAACCTAAAAAATGGAATCAAACCTTCTGCCTCATGGGGAGGGTGATCTCCAGGGACTTCCTGCTGTCCTATCTCCACAGAAAAACCCCTGTGAAGGGAAGCCACAGAAGAGGTTCACATGAACCTTCCCTGCTGAGGGAATGCCTTCATTTGCACAGAGCTCTTTTCTGAACTGTTTTATTTTTATGGGAGCTGTGAGCTCCAGGATCCACAAATAGTAACATTTAGTGCTGGCACTAATCCTGTCAATCGAAATTCTTCTTGGAAATGCCATTAATTAAACTTCCCTGAAAAGGATACAGCTCAGAGAATTTTCCCTGCAGCCCCCTCTCTTCCAACACCCATCCCACTAGAGTGCTTCCATTCAATAGCTGAAGAGGAGGAGAAAATCAGAGCTTTCACAAGAGACCTTTTTGTTGTTTCACATTTATTTAGCTTACTTACTCTGTTCTTTTGAGGAGATTCTTTCAGTTGAGATGTTGAACGATGCTAGCAGCTGTCAAAATATGCTCTAAAGCAGGCAGTTTCCATTTGCTGTCTGGTGGAAGAGACTATTTTCTGAATTATTATGCAGTATTCTTTATGGATTATTAACAATTTGGATTAGAGCTCTAAGCTTTCTGGCTTGGAGCTGGCTCTGGCTCTTCCCTTTTCTGAAAGGGACAGTGAATTTGCAAGGAATTTGGGACTTTTTCCTTAGCAGTAAAGAGTTCCCCTCAGAAGCACGTTCTGTAGCAGCCATGCCTGTATCCGCTGCCAGTGATGCAGGGGAGCTTATGTTCAATTTCCAGATTGAAAACAGGGATATCTCAAGCTTTGGCTTTTCAATTTAACAGTGTTTGCCCTTCCAAACACAGGATTTGAGAGGGGGGTTCTTGGGTTTGTGATTCCTGAAACCTGTCAGATGAGAGTCTTTTT
>WAAE01010831.1:1417-11990 GCA_013400495.1 Nicator chloris
CTGCGGACACTCCCCAATCCGAGCCCCCGCATGAGAAGAGCGGGGGATGCCCGGTGGGGAACTCGCTCCTTTCCATCTTCTTTGTCCTACCCCACCCTTTTGGCGCTCCCAGTTAGCAAACTGGGGCGGGCAGAAATGAAGATTTGAAGCCGTTCCCGAGCCTTTGTTTTCCCAGTCTGCCTTCTCCCACACCTCGTCCAGAAAATGCAGCCCGGATCCAACCCCCCCACAGACACCTGTGGTCACTAACCTGGGGCTTTAGTGCCAGGGGAATGTGGGCTCAGAGCTACGCACCCGGGCGTGGGGGTCCTCTCCGCTCCCTCGGGCCATTCCTTACTACTCCAGTGCTGCCAACTCCGTGTTCCATGTTTCAGTCACACTTGGAGTCAAATTTCTCAGTCCCTGAACTCCATAAGCTGGTACTTCAAGGAAAGAAATGCATTAAATGGCATAAATATCTCCTCATTGTTTACAGGGCACTCGTCCCGGTGCAGGGAAGGGAGGTGGGATCCGTGGCCGGGCGGGTTCCTCTGACATCAGCTGTGCTGGGGTGAGGTACAACACACTTTTTGGAGAGTTCGATGCCACAAACTCAATTCTGCTTGAAGGTTATAACTGATAATTAATGATGGAAGACTTACCTTCTTCCCTCACTCGTGATGAATTTCACACCACACAAACTGCATCTTGGCCTGCCACGAAGTTGTGATCTCTACACACCCAAACACAACGTGCACAGCCAGTCAGAAATGAAACCTTTGGTCTAGGAGAGCAATAAATCATCATAATCACAACAACAGACTCCTATCAGGACCTTTTATGTTCATTTCTTCACTAAGGAAAATAGTGAAGGAGTTTTTCCTGGGTATAGGTAGGGTATCACACAACACTTGAAGAGCTGATATGTCAATCAGTTAATATCCAATTAGCAACAAATGAAAAAGTGGCTCGTTGTGACAGTGGCAAAACGATTAATTTGTCAGCCTGTAGGGTTTATTTTGATTTAATTATTAGAATAGACAAGCCTGAATGAGTTATCCTGAGCCTCTGATGTGTGCTTGAAGAAGTTTTAAAACCTAAGCATATTTTTGCTCAGAACATGGCAGCAAGAATCTACATCAGGTCTCTAAATTTAGGCAGTGCTAATGTTCCTTTTTTTTTCTCTGTGATGCTCGTTTTCCTCCTGAGTTTCACATCTGAATGGTTCCATGCCTTGTTTGGCAGGTAGGAGAGGACCAGAAAGGAATCACACACTGCCCAAGGTTGGGAGCTGGCCCCCAGGCCTTGGGCAGTGGATCACCAGCACACCTAGAGCCCCTCTCAGCTGCCCAAACACACCTATTTCAATTGATTTATTATTATTATTTTTAAAAGGCTTCCTACTGCACACAGGCTTCATTCAGAGCAGCAATTCTCGATCATTGAATATCCCACAATCAAATATTCCATAACTTGGATCCAGCAGTGGCTGGGGTCAGACAGCAAGAACCAATCTTCAGGTGACACTTAGCTCGTCCCTCTCATCCCCTTGCTGCAAGAACCGAAGTAGTGCAGAATGAAATAAATTCAGGGATTAAAACCACAGTTGTTGAAGATGCAACATCTAGGCAGCACCAAATTTTTAAACCTTCCATGGTTTAGGACCAGAATGGAGCTCCCAAGCGTGTCCCTTAGCTCCATGACACCACACCAATACGCCTCAATTTTCTCTGCTTTTAGCAAAGAGCTAAAAGGTTGTCAAAATAGGTAATTTTGAAATTGCTGTAGTTGCAAACTGGCTTATTTAGCTTTGCTAAACAACGGTGAGGAATGGAAATTGCCTGTTGTATTATCTCACATGAGGGGAGGTGATCAGGAGGGGAGGAGAAGAGCTAATGGACAGTGTTGGGATGCGAACAAGTGGGGAACAACCTGGAATTACTGGGATTCATCTTTTTAGTTGGTTCTGATAGAGCTTGGAGCAATCTGGTCCAGTGGAAGTTGTCCCTGCCCCTGGCAGGGGGTTGGAACTGGATGAGCTCCTTGTCATCTTGGAAAGAACCAAGATGACAGATTCTTTCAAGCTTATTCAAAATTATTTCAAAAATATTTCAAAGATAAGGTTCTTTCCAACCCAAACCATTCCATGATTCTGTGAGTAATTCCTCTGGTAAATCTCTAGTTTCTGTACAAATCCCCCTAGAAGTTACATGAAATAAAATAACTATTTATGAAACATCGGGGGCAGGAGTTGGGTCCTTTGTTACAAGAAGAGAATTGAACTTCCTCCTTAAATTCTGGCAGGGCTGGATCCAGCAGTGCCAGGATATTGTGGGAAGTGATGGCATTTCTGGCTAATTCTGATGCACTTTGTCTTCCACGGGTCTATTAATGCACAGAGGAGGCTGAGCAGGCTAAAATTAAAAGTGTCACATTAATGAGCACTGCCTAATCAATGCTAATAAAGGGAAGGACAAGAGTGTCCCTGACCCATGCTCAGGCTTCAGGTATTTGGGGGAATATTGGCCAGGATCATCAGCAGCCCTTCCTGCCCAGCTGCTGCAGCACTTCTTGGGAGGCTCTTGGCAGCAAAAACTTATTCCATGTTAAAGGAACGTATATATGTCTAAATTTATATCCTGCAAAGGTCTAGAGGGAAAATGGCACAGGAATATGAGAATCTCTGTGCAGTGATAATCTATGCTAAAATAATCAAAATAAATCCGCGCTGAAATAAATCAGCATCAGTGGAAATCAATTTACATCAGCTCTGAATCCTAACTCACAGATTCTGTGAACGACCATAAAGCACTTGGAAAAGAATTTTATTCCCACTGTGGAGTTACTGGATGGTTGGCAAAAGAAGGATTAAAAAGAGTTTCTTCCTCTGTGGAATTTTAGTGTAATGGCAACAAAGCCCACAGAATTTCTGCAACACCCAAATTGCTTCTACTCCTACTGAGTGCTTAAAGGTGTGTCCACAATGGCATTTTGCCATGAAATAATAAAAAAAACAACCTGCAAATGGAAAGATCTATTTTAAAACTGAATGAAAAGAGGGATCAGAGATGGATTTAAATAAACTGGGCCACAAGAGCTTTCAGGAGTTCACCCATCAGGCCCTCATTTTCTGTCGTGGTCCTGCCAAAGCCAACTGTTGCATCAGTTCCAACTCCCAGGGATTTGGAAGAAGTTTTCCACGGATCCAGGAACCTCCTGCATCCCAGGGAGTGTAGGAAAGATTAAATCCAGGCTGATACGTGGCAGGACGAGTTACATCTGTCCTTCCCAAAAAGACGATGAAAGAGCTGTCCTTTATTAATCACTGCCAATTCAATTACTGAGGGGAGTTGTACTTGACAGCAGACATCTCTTGTTTTATTGTCTTACAGGAGAAAATTCAAATTAAGAGTCATGGCGTAGAAATTACCATAGGGGTCAAATATGTTACTATGAGGAGGTAAAAATCATGAAGCTTCTCAGAGAAACAGCCTGATTTTTCTTTTTTGGATACAGACTATCCCATTTTATGAGGGTAAGATTCACTTCCTAGCCACACAAGCAGGACAATCAAAATGTACAATTCGATCTGCAAATTAAAATTAACCTTCCCATTGATTTTCTTTCTTTTTATATCCAGAGCAGCCTTCAGCAGGCTCAAAAATAGCATTTTAGGAAGGCTGTTGGAGTGTGTTTCTTAGAGGAGATGTCCTGAGCCCCATGATGTGAATTGTCCTAAACAATCCCAGCAGGGTGAATTCCCCATGGTGTAGCCAGGAATGAGCCAGGCTCTCTTCAGGGTTCTAGACAGGGATTGCTCTGTCAGGGGTTGTACAGTTCACAGAAAAAAAAAAGTGCTATTCTCTCCAAAGCACTCACAGTCACATCCTGCCCTGACCTGCACTACAGCTAAATGCAGAATTTCTGGAACAAAGGCATGGGACATTCAGGGCTCGCTGTCACTGCCTCTCCCTTTCACCCTCTGGCACCTCCAGGCCCATGGGAACCATGGCTAGGGGCTAAGAAATGGCTCTTTTCAGTGATTGTACAGTTTTTTACCTTTAGAATCCCCTCTCCTTCCCCACAAACCTACAGGGCAAAGCATCAGGCTCTCAGCCACTGCTGTCCCTGCTTGTGCCTTCCTCCGAGGCGCAGGATGATCATGACTTGGGCAAAAAATGGAATTTTGGCCTCTATTCCCCCACCCTGAGGTTCATTCCTGCCCTGTGGGAGGGGATCACAGAGCAGGACACTGATAATCACACAGAAGTGCAAAGAGCTTTGGGGTTTGGTGGTTTTCTGCTCCCAAATGCTGTTGTTTTGTAAGCTCAGAGGGCTCACGAGTACAGGTGCCCCCAACCCCACCTGAACTTTGTGGACAACATCATTTCCCAACTTTGCAGCAACATCCCAGGAGATACAGCCAGATGTGATGGGGCACAAGACAGAGGGGTGACACAGGGAGTCAGACACAGCCCTGCAGGTAAAAAACCTCAGGCAGACCCTAAATGACTCCTCAGCACCTACTCAAACAGATGTGGCCTGTCAAATGATGCCCAGGGCAGTGGCATTAGGGTGGCACACCAAACTGCCACTCCCACGTGCCAGGAATTCCATTTATCCCTTGAGAAAAAACCTCTGTCAGCTCCGAGCTGAGCAGGGAGATCTGGCTCCAAGTGTTTATATTTTCCCATCAAATCTTGAACCCAAAAAAAATACATTGGCCCTGTCTCAAAACCCTGTGCTCATTCTTGCATGAGAGTGTGGTCTGAGTAAATTCTGCACGTTAAACCACCCCACAAGACACCCACTGGGTGGATGGAACAGCAGCTGTGCAGAATGATGCCTCTGAGAAGAAGTGAAGAGGACTTTGGCATTTTTGCTTCTCACTGTTAGGGTTTTTTTTTCCACAAATCATCCTGACCCATTGGAAGAACATGCAAGTCATCCTCCCTTATGATTATTTTGCAAGCAAATGATTGTAGAAACAAGGCTAGAAAAATTGCAGGCATTGTAACAAATTAAACTCAGGCCTGCATTTGCAGCTGTCTGGAACAGCTCCTTTGTTTTAAACAACAGTTCCATTAATGTTCCAGAGTCTGTGATTATTTGAGCTCTCAACAACATCCTGTTATTCATTATTTCTCTCCAGGAATGAACAACCACGATCCTGAGAGCTTTGAGGTTTTCAGAAAAAGTCCAGTCATGTCACAAGCTTCATGACAGCGTTTTGCAAGCCAGTCCTCTCCTATCAATTCTAAACTAAAACCATTTTCCTGCTGTCTGTTTGCTCATTGTTGTTATTTGTTACAACAGGCTTTGTTGGTTTAGACCAGCAGTTTACACACAGTGCTCTGTGCTTCCCAAAGGGCCAGGAACTGTTTTAAGGGAGGCAAAAAAAGAAAAGTAAATGTGCACAGGGGGAACACCTGAACCACTGGAGTAACAACAAGATGGCAAATGAAGGAGAGACCCGGGGTGCCAGGTCTTGTACTGGTGTTGAAGGGCCTGAGCAGCTCCTCAGGTTCTCTCTGCAAACCAGATTAAAGCCCTCGTCATCTCTCTTGCATTTAAAGCTTGCTTTTTTCTATAGATGTTCCCTAAAATGCTGTCTCTGTCCCAAAAATGTCAACAGGTGAGGAAGGCAGAAGGAACAGCAATGACTGTTATTATTATTAAAACCCAAAGCATATTTCATGGGATGGGAAATCTGAGAAATACACCAGGAGAAATGACCCAGCTCAAGCAAGCTGTGGCCAAAGCTTTTCAAACCCCAGATGAATGCCCCTTTCTCAGGGCTGGTCATGTAAGGAAAAGGGGAATATTGCCTTGGAATGCCATTGCAGCAGTCCCTGCTCTGGGACCAGGAGCCTTCCAGCTTCTGCACTGACTACAGAGCAGAGCTGATGGGCAACAGAGCTGGGCAAGGGGCTGGAGCACCAGGAGGGGCTGAGGGAGCTGGAAAGGGGCTCAGCCTGGAGAAAAGGAGGCTCAGGGGGGACCCTGTGGCTCTGCACAACTCCCTGCCAGGAGGGGACAGCCAGGACGGAGGCCATCCAGGATGGATTTGGGATCTTATCCCAGGGAACAGGGGCAGGAGGAGAGGGAATGGCCTCAGGCTGGGCCAGGGCAGGCTCAGGGTGGACAGCAGCAGGAATTTCCCCATGGAAAGGGTGCTCAGGCCTTGGAAGTGCCCAGGGAGGTTTGGAGTGCCCATCCCTGGAGGTGCCCCAGGAACTCCTGGATGTGGCACTCAGAGCTCCGGGCTGGGGACAAGGTGGGGATCAGGTCAGACCTGAAGGTCTGGGACAGCTTTTCCAACCTGGCTCATCCTGGGGGTAAATCCCAGTGCAGAAAATGATCTGGCAGGTGCACAGCAGCTCCTGAGAGCCAGGCCAGGGACCTCTTGCCTCGTTTAAGGAATCCCACATCTGAAGATGATGTTCTTGGCACATGCCAGTGTTGGGCCTCGGAGCACTGAGCAGGGCTCAGAACCAGCAGCTCCAGGAGCAGGAACAGCCCAAACAGGGCAGAGGAGAAAGTTCAGCTGGGGAACAGAAGCACAGGCAGCTCTCCAAGGCCTGGCAGCTGGAAGCAGCAGAGCTTGGCTCCGAGCTGAGCTGCAGACCTGTTGAATTGGCCACCAGAGACGGAGCTGCAAACGCTGCTGGAGCTGAGGCTGAGCCTTCCTGGTGCCTCCAGAGCTGATCTGAGCCCTGAATTATGAGGCAGCAAAGCCCAGGGGCAACATGTGATAGATGGCTACAGAATGTCCCAGGCAGGACAGCCAGAGGGAGAGTTGATTGCCCTTATCTTGCCCCACAGAACAATTTATTGCAATTTAATGGGGAATAATTACATCCCCTGTTTTATCCTCTTGACAGTTGAGACCTCAGAGAAAAATATAAAAAAATAGCTTGTCCATGTTGCTTTGTTAACTATTTCAAAGGGGATTAAGACAAGATCTTTCTGTCAGTGACAGAAAGGATGACTGAGTTTTAAACCCATAAAGCCAATTTTACTTGCTGAGGATTTAACCATTGATTCAAGCCATGGGTGCAGTCAGCTGGAAAAGCAAAGCTAAAACATTCCTGCAATAAATTCCCAATCCATAGCATGACATTCATCCCGAGAGACTGCACTTACCCCAGTGCTCACCACCCCTCACCACACCATCCACTGGCATCAGTGTTAGGTGAAGCTGATGAGAAACAACTCAAATGTTTTGTACCATCCCATTATTTCACCCTCTCACTTAACATGTAGACAATAATCTTGAAAAATATAACCAAAAAAACACGCTTTAAAAAATATATTATTAATATTCTTAGTGGATTTTGATTTTGCACAATGTTGTACTTAATTTTTTATTATGCTGGTACCACTTAATCAGCAAATCAATTGATCTTTTCAGAGTTAATTTGTATCCTGCTTATACTTATGTCCCACAGGACATCAAATTGTCCAAAATTAGGTCTTAAAATGTCATGAATTGCAGAACCTTTGACTCCCCAAGATGAAAAAGCCCTTTATTCTTGAAATGCACCTTGATTCATCCAACAGGACTAATTAACCATGGAAAGTTACTCCATTAGTGGACACTCCAGCATGATCAGAGCAACCCTCAGGCATCTGTAGTGGCAAATTTTTTTGTTTGGGTTTGGGAAACCAGGTTTGGAGCAGCGTGGAGCACATCCTCCTCCTCCTCACTGGGGCTGGTGTGTGGGAATTCTGAAAATCTGTGCCTGCCTTTGTGAGCTCTTTGTAAGAGCAGTGGTTCACATGTGGAAATATGGCTGGATGGAGCCCTTAGGTCACTGCAGCAGGGGCTGGCTTGGGGAGGACGAGCCTCGAGTTTATATTTTATAACTAACACATTTGATTAATTGATATTTTGATATTACATCCAGATATACTTCATGTTCCTGAAAGCAGGAGAAAGTGGTGAACCAGCCCATATTCTGCATTCCAGGCAGACTTTTGCCCAGCATGCACAATCCACAGCAGAATGAAAAAGCAGGAGGACCATCCTAGGAACAGCTCCCAGAAGAAAGGGCTGCTCTGCACCCACCAGGAGACTCAGGGAAACTCCTGCCCTATGCCAGGAGTTTAGCAGGCTGCTGGTGGGTACTTCATTCATTCCTTTCTGCTCTTCCAGCCTCTGCCAGCATTGTCAGAGGTGTGCACTGAGTATTTCCTGGCTCACAGCTGAGTAAAGCTGGTTTAAATCGATTTCTTGAGGAAAGCAGATGGGCATGATCTATGGGTTCAGTGGGTTTTGCCTCTGGAAGAGGATGGGCTTTATTACACCCTGACAAATCCAGAAAATCACGGATATCTGCAGCAGTCTTAAAATCCTGGGAGGAGTTCTGGGTTGCTACGAGGATGCCACATTCCTGTGAAAGTCCCAGATCTTCCCGAGTCAAAAATTCCCACTGTAGCCAGCAGCCCTGCTGAAATTTGGCATTGAAATGCAGCTCCCAGGGGTCACTCGGGCGCCTGGGAGCAGGGGTAGGAGTCTCCCCTGGAAGAAGCCTGCAGGGATTTGATCCCGGCAGGTGGAGGCTCATTGATGCTCTTTTGCTCACAACCGCGTTTCTGTTCCGTGAGCTGCATTCCCTGCCTGGGTGGGGCATTTCCCTCCCTCCGTGCCGGGGGAATCGCCTAAGAAACACAAAAAAAGTCGCTGTTTCTCCCCAGACAGGAGGGCAGGGCGGGGTGTTTGTGGGTGCGGGGGTGGGGAGGGGTGTCTTCTTTCTTCTTGTGCCCCCCTCTCGCACACCTGCAGAGAGCACACGGGCAGCGTTCGAGCTCTGCGAGAGATGCTGCAGCCCGGGGACGCCGCACGGATGCGGGGCACATAAAAGCCAGCGGCTGCAGGAGGAGAGGAGCCGTCCTCTCCGCAGCCTATCGCGTGCTCCTGTTCACCCCACACTACACAGATATTTATATAAATATATCTCTCCATAGATGCACCCACCTTGTCATTCAGGTTCTGCAGCGCCTCCTTCCCCGTGGCACTCCTGATCTCCACCTTTCTCCCGAATTCAACAGATGGTTCCCTTCCCTTCCCGCTCTGCTGGGAATAGACGGACGGAGCATCCGGACCCAGGTGGGCGACATCCTTCTGCTTTGCCACCACTTTGTTACATCCGCGGCCCACCGAGAGCGAGTCGAAGTCGATGGTCTTGTTCTCCAGGGAGCCTTCCACCGGGCAGAACATGCCACAGAATTTCTGCCGGGGCTTGGGACTGCCCGAGCCCAGGTTTTTGAAGAAGGCCGGCACTTCTTCTTCCTCGCCCTGCCGCCCGTTCTGCTTCCTCTCAGCCATGGCTGGGGTGGGCTCCCTGCTAAGGGGGAATAACAACAGCGGTAACCAGGAGGATCCTGCACACACACACACACACACACGGAGAGAAGAGGTGTGGGGGGAGAAAGGAAAGCGACAGGAAAGAGACGGATCTGGGTCCTAGAGATACGGCAACATCAGCTGCAAAGGGCTGTGCCCGGCAGGTCCCCTGCCCCCATCGGCACCAGCCCCCGTGGCTCGCTCGCTCTCTGATGCAGCGCAAAGTTGAGGCAAGGATGGGGCAGATCCTGCTGCAATAAAGGGAGGAGGCTTCAAGTTCCCAGCATCCAGATGGGGAGGGAGGGAAAAGGAGAGAGAGAGGAGAAAATTAAAAAAAAAAAAAGGAAAAAAAAAAAAAGGAAGAAAAAAAAAAAAAGCGCTCACTCTGCAGCAGAAACTGAGGACTGCTCCGGAAGTGATGCGAGTGGTGAACTGGCAAATGGACTCGATCAGGTTGGAGCAACAACCCCCATCACACCCACCCTCTCCCCCTCCCCTTCCCCGGCGTGCGGATCTCGCTGTTCCAGGAGCCTGATGGGGACCGGGCACCTCCTCCCCTCCGCCTGCTCCCCTCGGCCGGCCAGGGCAGCAAGGGGCTCTGCCCCTGGCCCTGCCTTCCTCCCGGCAGCCTGTTCCCCGCGTCCCCAGCCCGGCAAGGGTGGAGCGCTCCGGGAATCCCATTGTTCCTCACTTTTCCCAGCAGCCGGAGGGCGGGAGCAGCTGGGATCGCAGCTGGGGCAGGGGGAATGCAGGAGCACAACGCTGACTCAGCTTCTGGGGGCTCGGCTGGTGCAGACCCTCTTCAGGGGGGAAAAGGGCTGATGGATGGCACCGGAGAGAGGATGAGAGAGAGAGGCAGATGGGAGAGGGGTGTGGGAACCGCGGGAGAGAGGAAAACGAGCTGGCGACCGGCACTTACCTCCAGGAGCCGAAATTAGTGACCTTGCGAGTCAATTAAGCCTCTGCAGTGCCAGGAGACCCCGGTTCCTCCCTGCGGGAGATCGGGGGAGGCAGCCAAAGGCGGCTCCGGCTGAGGGCAGGTTTGTGGAGGAGGAGACAGAGCAGCCCCGCGCCCTCCTGCCCGTGGTGACAGTGACCCTGCGACAGGGCCCAGGAGAGCAGGGGGACACGGGGCAGAGGGGACACGGGGCAGAGGGGAGATGGGGCAGAGGGGAGATGGGGCAGATGGGAGATGGGGCAGAGGGGACACGGGGGCAGAGGGGAGAGGGGGCGGAGGGGACATGG
>WAAE01010831.1:12084-23938 GCA_013400495.1 Nicator chloris
GGGGCAGAGGGGAGATGGGGCAGAGGGGAGATGAGGGCAGAGGGGACATGGGGCAGAGGGGACATGGGGGCAAAGGGGAGATGGGGGCAAGGGGGAGGGGCAAAGGGTCAGATGGGCGCAGAGGAACGATGGGGAGGAAAGGAGAGATGGGGTAGAGACAAGATGAGGACAGGGATAAGCAAAGGGGAAATGGAAGGCAACGGAGAGATGGGGGTGAAGAGAGGTGGGGACAGAGAGGAGATGGAGGGCTAAAGGGAAATCAGGGATGGAGAAGAGATGGGGGCAGAGAGAGGATGGGGAGCAGAGCGGAGATAGAGGGCGAGGAGAGGTGCGGCGCAGAGGAGATGGAGAGAGGGAAGATGGGGGCCAGGAGAGGGGAAGNGGGGGGGGGGGAGGGGGGGGGGGGGGGGGGGGGGGGCGGGGGGGGGGGTGGGGTCAAGGGAGAGCCCGGGGCCCGGCTGGGCCCGGCCCGGCCACCGGCGCTGTCCCTTCAGCACCACCCGCCCGGCTCGGGGCGGGTCCGAGCCCGCCGGGCTCTGGCTGCCCGGAGCTGCCCCTTCGCTGCTGGGCTCCAATCCATCCTCTGGGATTTATTCCTCGGGTTTGGACCTCAACGAGCCGCTCCAGGGCCGGCGGGGTGGAGGGAGGGCTGGGGTCATTCCCGAGGGGCTGGTTCGGGCAGAGTCCGCCCCACCCCGTGAGCCTGGGGCACCCTGGGGACGTGGGAGCTGAGCCAGTCTGCTCACCAAGGGAGGAAGCGCAGCACACAATAGGTCGAACGTGGCTGTCTCCACCTGATAATACGTTTTTCATGTGTGATGTGGGGCCCTCGGGATAATCCATATGCAGTATTTGTGCGGGCCAAACCCAATGGCCAGGCTATTTATTCCCATGCATTATTCATTGATAGGCATCTTTGCACATGCATACATTAATTGTTAATTGAGAGGCATCTGTGTCCAAATGGCTACCAAGAACCATTGCAAGATTCAAAAAAACCCCAAAAACTCAGCCCCCAAAAAACACTAAAAGAACTAAATCGAGGTGTATTTAAAACATAATTATCCCAGAGCCATCCCTCCCTGCAAACCACACCCAAATCAAGGCATTTGTATCCAAAAGGTGGAAAACCACCAAAGCCAAGGTCACAACCCAGCAAAGCCCGGTAATAAATGCACAGCACGGTGATAAAAGACTCCAGACTAAAAGGGAAAAAAGAAATCAGCCTGCAGCTTGGCCCTGAAGGATGAGGATGATGTGCTCTGGTAGCTAATGAAGGAGGGAGGAATGCAAAGACAGGGGCTCTCCAGGGAAACAGCCCCAGCTCCTTCCCCCCCTGGGATCATCCCCAGCAGGGTTACAGCCGTGCTGATCTCAGGTGCGTGGCTGGGGCCTGCAGCCCAACAGATGGTCTCTCAGGTACACACAAGTGCTGTTTTATTAAAGGTTAATAAATATTAATTGGCACAGCGCTGCTGATCAGGAGCTGCGGCGAGCGTCGGCTCCGGCAGCAGGAAAGCCTTGCAGTGGTCGTGTTGACACGTTCTGCAGTTTGCTGAGATGAAGGCAGGGGCTCTCAGGGACGGCCTGGCATCCCTTGGCACAGCCCTGGGAGAGGCTCAGATGGCCACGGGCTCCGTGGAGGGCCGGGAAGGATCTGCCAGGAAAGCCCGAGGCTGTGCAGGGAACCAGACAGGAAAGGAATCCTGCAGACAGGGCTAAAACTCCAAACATCTCAGGGCTGGTAAAGCCTCGTCCAAAACTCATCCCAAGGCTGAGTTTTCCTGCTGTACAGATCTGACTCTTTTACAATAGCTTCACACAATAAGACAACCTCACACTGAACATCCATCTCCCAGGGCTTCCCCTTTGCACGGGCACTCGAGGACAGGCTCAGCAGTGGTTCGGTTATTTGGGGTTTGTGTTTCCAGCTGGGCTCGTGGGAAGTCTGTCAAACACCTCACCTGTGTCTGCTGATCTGCTGAGACTCTGCCTGGTCTCTCGGATCAAACCAAAGATGATTTCAACCACCCAGAGGAAATTCAGGCATTCCAAAAAATGACTGAGCTGTTAAAGACATCCTCCTTTGCTGTATTCTCCTTTTTGGGTATTTCACAGTGCCTGTCTATTCATTCTGTTTTTATGGTCCTTTCATGGACATCGAAAAAAAAAGGAGGCAATTTTAAAAAAGTTTTTATTTCCACCTATAAAACCCAAGTATCAGACCCTGCAAAACTCCCAACTGTAGGAAATTCTGTTTATTCTGTTACACTTGAACTGAAACACTTAAATGTGCCTACATGATTCCACAGCTTTATTCCTCAAATATTTCTTCCTCCAGGAAGAGTCTTAGCCTGAGTAAAGATGCACCAGCCAGTGCAGTGAGAACTCAGGCCCCCAAAATCACTCTGAGTTTGGGGCCAGACACAGAATTTTATTGCCTGCATGGCAATAAACCTCTATAATGCCTGACACACAAGCCTTCTTTAAGATTCCAGAATTCCCAGTCAGGTGTTTGAGATTTCCATCAACTTTGCTATCATAAAGAGAATATGGGATGCTGGAATTCATATTTCAGTTTGAGTTCAGAGCTACATAACCAAGAACAATTCCTGAGTGGTAACAGACCAGCAACTGGATATGCCCATGCTCTAAGCATGGAAATAACAAAATTTGACTGAAAAAATCACTGGGAGATGATAATCCACGTGTTTATCAATCCCACAGGGTTTCTGTTTTCACTGAGAACCACATAAATTACTTTGAGAATGACACTGACCCTCGTCTGAATTTCATAAACCCGGCATCAATATGAAAATTCCTCAGAAAACCACTCATAGTCGGCCCTACAAAGGTGGGGAAACCCTGGAGAAACCTAAACACAACCTCAGAAATGAATCAGGGCAGTTGGAATCACAGTGGCAGCTTCAGCCTCCATGCAGCAGCTTTGTATTCTGCTCCTGTAATGAGCATTAATTAGTTCTTGCTCTGTCATTTACAGGGGTGTGCAGAGCAGAATAAACTGAATGTTTATTTGCAGATAAACCCTTTAGCAACACGTGAAAATGGGTGAAATTCATGATATGCTGTGTGGATAATATTAATTGATAAAATGAAGAGGGAAACTAGGCAGAAACACATCTTCGGATTTTCTTAACCTCCTAAAACTCTGGACACCTTGGGGGAAGTGTCTTGGGTCAGGAATAACATCCCAGGAAAGGGATTGATGGGGAGCTTACCTGAAACTGCAGAGGAGAGAGGCAGAACTGGCCTCATTTCAGATCCTTTTATGCTCCTGCACAGAAGTCCTGGGTGCCAGGAGTATTGCCAGCCTTCAGCACTCAGCATCCCCTGAGAGGAGACAATCCCTGTCTGGGCATTGGCCTTGGTAGAGATGAGGAGAAGGGTGGCCTGAAGAGCCTGGATTGCACAATTTTCTTTTGCAAAAATAACTTCACACTGATAGAAAGGAAATGTGAGCATGAAGAGAGGCAGTGGGCTGGCTCCTTGTCAAACAAGGGGAAAATTTGGTGTCTTTAACCTCATACTGAAATTCCCTCTGTGTACAGAGCCCTGAAAATCTGTACCTGAGTCTGACTGGAAAAACTCAGGAGCACAGGATTGATCCCTGTGATCAGCACCTTCTGATTTCCTTTCCATCTGGCCAAGAAATCCCAGCTTGTACAGGAGTGACAGGACAAGGGGAATGGCTTCAAACTGACAGAGAGCAGTTTTAGATTGGATGTCAGGAAAAATTCCTTTCTGTGAGGGTGGTGAGGGAGTGGACAGAATTCCAGAGCAGCTCTGGCTGCCCCTGGATCCATGGAAGTGTCCAAGGCCAGGCTGGAGGGGGCTTGGAGCAGCCTGGGACAGTGGGAGGTGTCCCTGCCCATGGCAGGGGTGGCACTGGATGGGATTTAAGTCCCTTCCCACCCAAACTCTTCTGGGATTCTCTAATTCCACTCCTCGTGAATGAAATATCTCATGGTGCTTTATTCCATTTCATTCTCACAGTTCCTTCCAAGGCTGAACAATCAAACTTGATTTGAATTGGAAACAAGGCAATATAAGCTCTATGTTGCTTTATTTGCCTTCCATCCTTAGGTGAGATAATTGCTGCAAATCCAGAATTTTCTTCACTATTTAACAGTTAAGAACCCAGACAGAAATTGCAGCAGTGTATTCCACCATTAAATTGCCATTATTAAACTAAAAGACAGCAACTACTTCCAAATCTGGGGCTCTTCCTATTGCAAATAATCAATTATTAATACTTCCAGTGGGTGCAAGATTTATCACACAAGGCAGGATCCCAGTGAAATTTGGGTATTTTCAGAAGCAGAACTCCACGGAGTCAATTCTGCAGTGAAAATGGGCAAAGAAAGGCTGGCACAAGCCACTGTGCCAATTTAAGGGATGGCTTAGAGAGCTCCAGCCTGGACCTCTGCAGGGTCTGTAAAGTCCCTTCCAACCCAAAGCACTCTGATTCTCAAAGAGAGGCTGAACAAAGCTTGAACATAAATCAACAACATTTTAGGGATGCTCAGAGCAAGGATCAGTTTAGGCTGTGCTGAACTCTGCAGCCAGCACTGCTCACAAAATTATGCAGCCCCTAAAAACATGGAGTTTTTGCACGTGCCACTGCAATAATCCTAATTTCCCTGCCTGGCCAGAAGCTGGGAAAGCCACCTTCCCTCTTTCCACGGCTGCTCCCCACATCCCAGCCTGGCATCTGAATTTCTCAAGGCACGGGCTGAGGATCAAGAGGTGGCACTGAATGACTGCCATTTCCAGAATATTCCTTCAGCATTAAGGACCCAACCAAACCCTAAAATGCTTCACTGGGTTGGAAATTGTTCTGGCAGAGCACAAAAACTGAAAGACCAAGTTGTCCACGGAGAAATCATTAACCAACTTCCCTCTGGGATATGCTAATTGCTGGAGTGGCTGACAGATTTTCTTGGCGGTGAGCACTCAAAGACGAGACACATTATTTCAGGAACATTAAAGACCAGCAGAAAGTCTTCTGATAAATGAATACAGTCCATTCAAATGCTGAGACAAAGGTCTTTTTTTTTTTCCCCTGGTCCTTTTTTTTTTCTGTTTATCCTATGCCTCACTTTTCCTTTATTTTTTTTCCTCAGCGACCTCAGCTAACATCAAATAGAAAATTTCTGCCACTCAAATTTTGTTCTCAGTGGGTTTTAGCCCATGCAAACAGTTTTAGTCCGTGCAAACACCCTGCCCACAGCCAATGGTACAGATATTGAGTCAGTTACCAGAGGATTTTCCCAAGACACAAATGGAAATGAGGCCACAATTCCCAGTGACTTCCAGGGGCAGTGCAGATCCTCATTGCTATCAAAATCTCTCCTCACCAATCCAGCCTGTGAAAGGCACCTGCACACCCTAAAATCAGATTTTTCTCAGCTGTTCCCAGGATGATCATGGACAGAAGCAACAGGAATCTCTCCGAAATGTTCAGTATTCAAGACAGAATTTCCAAAATCGTTGGTTTCCTTGAGATCCATAAATGGCATTTGGAAGCCCCACCACAGCTGCAGTACAGCTGATGACTGAGCTATGCTTCTTCCAGACAGTGTCATTAAGAGAACTCACCCATCTAACCACAAAAAGGCAGCATTAAATATTAACATTTCCTCTGCACTGCTCTCTCAGAATGTGACAGCTCCTGGCTCAGCACCACTGACATTCATGTGGAGCTGGGACTGGGCAGGAAACAGCATTGATCTGGGGGCTGGAAATTATCCAAAGTTTTGCCAGCATTGTCTCAAAAAGAGCCAGAATGCATGATGGCAACCTTTACTGTTGGAACATGGCTTCAAATCTGACCTTCCAAGGCAGGGAGCTCTGGCCAAAAGGCAGAGAGGAATGAGTGAACATCAGTTCTGTCCTGTCACTGGCACCTCCTGGCTGCTCCTCACCTCCCCAGGTAAGATATTCCCGTTGCAGACATGCCAGAGCTGTGATCCAAGTGACTTCCCACACCTTCCAAGTGCTACGTTAATAAATAATGATGTCAAAAATAATAAAGCACAGCTCGGCCTGGGAGTGATTCACCTGCTTGACTTTGGGTGCTGCAGCTCCCTGCCTTCCTCCGAGACAGGGCACAACAGCACTGAAACAAAAATCAGCTGTGAATCCAACACGAGGAGGAGCCCAGGCTCATGAAAAACAATTTCTTCTTGGATGAACACGCAGCAGAACTGCACCAGGGGTGAAGCCCAGCTGCACCTTTCCTTTCAGCTGCTCCAGGGTTGCTCTCTCCTGCTCCTGCTCTTCCCCAGCAATTCTTACAGCACTTCCCTGTCGCCCTGATTTTTTTAGCCTTCTGATGTTTTAGTCTCTGAAATTCTTTTCCCGTAGATTTTTTTGTAAATAAGAAAATTTTGTGTTAATTTGATCTCTGTTTGCAGTCCTTCTTGGAGGAAGGAATCTTTTGACGGACATCTGTTTTGACCAATGTGATTGAAGAAGTGTTAACTTTACCTACCAATCACTAAGCTTGTTTGAAATACCATATAAAGAGTCAAATTTGAAATAAAGTCAATTTTAGCTTTCAGAAATTCAACAGAGTCTGTCTCTTCATTTCGTGTCCTATTGCAACACTTCCCATTCTGTGAAACTGCCTCTCCTTTTATTGGAATGAAGATACCTCAGCATAACACAGTGACATCCTTGACTTTGGGTGCTGCAGCTCCCTGCCTTCCTCCGAGACAGGGCACAACAGCACTGAAACAAAAATCAGCTGTGAATCCAACACGAGGAGGAGCCCAGGCTCATGAAAAACAATTTTTGACACTGGCACTGCAGGATGCTGGGCTCAGGGAACTTCCTGGGGCACTGGCGCCAGCTCTGAGCAGCCAGAGGCAGCACAGAATCCACCCTTGGATCAGAGCTGAGAAAACTCATCCCACATGAGGAATATTCCCACAGGCACATCCCACCAGCACAGAAATCCCTCCCCTCTCCCCTGTCAGAAATTCACTGGGGATGTCTGAGCTGCACAAGTCAAAGGAAAAGAGGGGGAGTGTCGCAATAGGACACAAATAAATCACACGGACTCTGTGAAGTTCAGAAGGCTAAATTTCCCCTTCCTCTTCGAATCTGACCCTTTATATCGTATTTCAGACAAGTCCAAATGATTGGTGGGCAAACTGAACACCTCTTCAATCACATTGGTCAAAACAGAGCTCTGTCAAGCAGTTCCCTCCTCTAGGAAGGAACAAAAACAAAGATAAACCAGCACAAACAATTCTCTCATTTGCAGCAAAATCCACGAGAAAGAATTCAGAAAACTGTAACCATCAGAAGGCTAAAAATGGCCCAGCTTGGCCACAGCCATTGGATTTCCAGTGTAGCAGCTCTCTGTTGCTGCCTCTGGTTGGCATTTTTATTGCAGAATAAAGCAGGGCAGTGTGTTCATCCATGGACTCCAGACATTTTCCCCTCTCCCTGGCCTGGGTTCAGCAGTGATGTGTATGCCAACCAGCAGGGCATTCCCAGCTGCTTTGCAGAGCCATTTTCACCTGTGCAGAGAGGTGCCCTGTGATTAAAATAGGCTCTAAAGCCATCCCCAAACACGAGGTGAAGCTGCTTAATGCAGCTTAAAGGTAAGATGCTTTTGTGCAATGAAGTGGTAGAGGTTCCAGGCAGTGGAGCTGATGAACAGAACCATCAGCACGAGCAAAACACCTTTTGTGAACTCACCTGGGCGTTTTCAGGCAGCATCCCCTCCTCCCCTGGGGCCTGATGGGCCCTCCCCTGTTGCCCTGATTTTTAGCCTTCTGATGGTTACAGTTTTCTGAATTCTTTCTCATGGATTTTGCTGTAAATAAGAGAATTGTTTGTGCTGGTTTATCTTTGTTTTCGTTCCTTCCTAGAGGAGGGAACTTCTTGACAGAGCTCTGTCTTGACCAATGTGATTGAAGAGGTGTTCACTTTGCCTGCCAATCATTTGGGCTTGTCTGAAATCCGATATAAAGAGGAGAGGGAAAATGTCTTGGGTCCATGGATGAACACACTGTCCTGCTTTATTCTGCAATAAAAATGCCAACCAGAGGCAGCAACAGAGAGCTGCTATACTGGAAATCCAATGGCTGTGGCTAAGCTGGGCCATAGTGCCAGATTTCCCATTTCCAACTGGGAAAAACAGGAAATAACCACACAGAACCAGTTTCCAAGCAGTGCAACACTTTCCAGTGGAACAGAAAGAACTGAAGCTTCATAGATACTTCACATTATCATTGCAGCAGGTCATGGATTGTATAGCATTATAAACATACCCAGAAGCAGCAGCCTTTTCCAAAGGCCTCAAGCAAAGGTTTTCTTGATGATCAGTGCTCCCAGGGAGCTGGGATTTGGTTCAGTGGCAGAAAGGAGAACAGGGAGGACGAACAGCTAAACAAAAACTTCATGCTGAAAACATCACGCTGAAAATATCAAAGCAGAAATCAAACCAAGTCATTAAACCCTTCCCTAGAAAGGAAAACTTCCCTTTTCTCTCTTGTTTTCACAAAGGTTTCTCTCCTCTCCACGTGTGGTGTCTGGAAGAGCCAGTGCTGACTGGAAAGACGCGCTGGTGCCGCTGAATTTTAATATAAAGCTAAGAAGAAGCTTCAAGCTTCAGTTTGAAGCAGGGATGTGGCGCTTGTTGTCTCTGCACTGCTCAGGTTCTTCATTTTGCTGGCACAGCTTGAAAACCTCAGCAGGTCACAGTGCCCAGCAGGAGAGCCCAGGCCCTTCTTCATCCCAGCACTCGCACACGGCCCCCAAAACCATTTGTCATCTCTGAAAATCTCATCTCATTACACTTTAAACAGTCCCACAGACAAAGGCAGCATTATTGGCCTCACTGTACACATGGGAAACGAGGCATAGAAATTCAAATTCACCTCCAAGCACAGCAACAGCCTGGGACAGAGCAAGACCCTGGGCCAGGCTCTGGGTGTGTGCAGCCAGCCCTGCTTGGGATCCTCCACCACTGCTCTGCCCTCACAGCTTCCAGCCCCTATTTCCAGGCAGGAATAGCATCAGTGGTAAGAAAAGGGACTAAACTGATGAACAGCCCTGAAGCCTCAGATCTCTTTGTGCTGCTCTGCACAAAGTCTGGGGCGTTGCTGCTGCTGCTGCCACGAACCAATGTCCTCATGTTGCACTTATTAAATAAATCTAATCTTATTAAACTGCATTACAAGCTTTTATTTCATAAATCTCTTTGCCTCGCAGATCACCCAGGCAGTTAACTCCTGCCTGGACTCTGCTTTTCCTCTCCATAACCTTGCAGAAGGCAGTCCTGACAAAGCAGACATCCCTGTGCTCCCCTTGCTGCCAAGCTGGAGCGCTTGGAACAGGCCACAGGGAGGATGGGAGCACCCAGGGTGCTCTTTAGCATCCCATAAACTTGGTACCAGTGTTTCAAAAGGAGCACAAGGTGCATTCCCTTCAGCATGAAAAGTGTACGTGGAAACATTTGTTTAAAATCACCCCAAAGCCCTGCTGGGATGAAAACACAGGGTATCACTAACTCTTGGAGGGGAGCAGCACCAGGAGGTGCAGAATTTCTGTTCCATTCTGTCCAAAAAAGCCTTTCCTGACCTGGTGTGCTGGGATTTTGTTTGAAAGCTCTGAGGTCGCCACTAAACAATTTGTTAAATGAAATTGAATGACTTAAAATGCCAAGTTTCAGGTTTCTATCTGATAGGGAACATCTCTTCTGGAGGCCAAGCAGGTCGGGCTGTACTTCTGTAGGATCAAAGGAAATGTTTGCAGAGAAAGTTCTGACTTCAAAATTAAGAGCTGCAGTTTCAGAATCACTTAATTCCCTGCAAAGATAAGTTGAATAATTATTTGACAAATATTTGGATAACTTGAGTGAATTGATACATCGATCTTTTAATTCATTAATTCTTTAGTGGTCAGAAAATTAGATGTGGGGATTAAAGACAAAAAGACACAATAATAAAATCATGTACTTAAGATGTCTACTGCATTAGGCACTAATCAGCATCTCAAAAATCAGGTTTAAGAAATATTAGTGTTAAGGCAAGCAGTTATTTACTAATAAGAACATGTACACAACTCAGCACCAACAGAATGACCTGAAACATCAACATCAGAAAATCCATGGAAGTCCAGTCATGGACTCCATGGAAATCCAGTTTGGTGGAGCAGGATTTCAAAGCACAGAATTTTCAGCGTGTCTCTCTCATTCCACTCAAGGCAGGACACATTCCCTGAGCCCAAAATGCATTCCTACTCTTGAACTTTAACAAACAGCAGCAGAAACTGAGTGAAGGCAAATGTGGAAGAACGTTTCACCAGCACCTGGGGGGAAGAAATGATCGCGTCTGATAGAAAACTGCTCTGACTGAGGGTGAGGTGCAGGGTGCTGGGAGGAGACTGCAGCTCTGTCTCTAGGATTAATGAAGCTGGGAAGCTGGGTTTGATTCCCTGTGAGAACACAAGGAATGTGGTCACTGGAAAGCTGCCCCCCGATGGAGAGGATTCAGTCTCTCCCACCTGTGACTTCCCCATTGTGGTTTTTTGGAGTCCCTGTGTGTGTGCAGCCCTCAGCTCTGGGTCATTTTCCAGCTTCTTTGAGTTGTGTCCTAAACAAAGACCGTTAATGCCAACTCCTGAACTCCTTCCCAGGTCACTGGAAAGCTGCCCCTCCTCGGAGAGGATTCAGTCTCTGTCACCTGTGACTTCTTTTGGAGTCCCTGTGCGTGTGCAGCCCTCGGCTCTGGGTCATTTTCCAGCTTATTTGAGTTCTGCCCTAATCAACGACCAATGCCAATTGGTTAACGGCATTGTTAATTGGTTAATGCCAATTCCTCAGCTCCTTCCCCAGCTCTGGGGGAGTTTCCCCTCCCTTAACCCGAACAAGCGCCGTCCCTTGGGTGGGACACGTGTGAGATGGCACGGGTGACATCCACCCTCTGCTGCCAGCGGGAACGGGACAGAGCCATCCCCGCTCACTGCTGTTTTCCACGGCAGCAGCAGCAGCTCCCAGAGGGACAGCAGAGCTGGCAGAAGGAGAAGAGCTGCCCTGTGTGTCCAGAGGGGACGCCTGCACGGTGACAGAGGAGCACACAGTCTGCCTCCAGAGCTCTGGCAGCTGCTGAACCTACCGGCCCTAGAGCACCCTGCAAAAACGCCCCTGGGAGCTGCCGCCTCCCCAGAACGCCCACCAGCACTCCCTCCTGCCAGGATCCAACTGTACCGAGCTCCCAAATTCCCCCTCTTCCGAACACACGGCTGGTTGTGGAGTGAGCAGAGACAAAGGAAGAAAGCACAAGCTCACAAAGGAACGCCCGGCTGAAAAAGCGCCGCGCACTCAGGGGTTAAAAAGGAAAGCGAGCCGTGAGGATGTTTGGAACAGCAGGGCATCAGCTGGAGCCGGCACGGAGGCTTTCCCACTGCCATTCATAACTAAATCAGGAGGCAGAAAGTTACTATAGCAATGGCAGCACAATGCGGCTCCTCGGGGGCCAGAGAGCTGCTGCGGACAGCGCGGCTGTGTCCCCGTCCGGCCAGCTCCGCGGCACCGACACCGCTGCTCTGCACCGACACCCCTGGCCTGCACCGACACCCCTGCCCTGCACCGACACCCCTTTCCCTGCACCGACACCCCTTTACCTGCACCGACACCCCTGCCCTGCACCGACACCCCCTGCCCTGCACCGACACCCCCTGCCCGGCACCGACACCCCTGCCCTGCACCGACACCCCTGTACTGCACCGATACCCCCGGCCTGCACCGATACCCCTGCCCTGCACCGACACCCCTGCCCGGCACCGACACCCCCGCCCTGCACCGACCCCCCTGGCC
>WAAE01010837.1:0-10217 GCA_013400495.1 Nicator chloris
CTCATCACCTTCACAGTAAGGAACTTCCTCCCGATGTGTAATGTAAACTGACCTTCTTTCATTTTAAAGACATTCCCACCTATCCTATCGCTGCATACCCTTGTGAAAAGTCCCTCTCCAGGTTTTCTGTCTTTTAGCTCTCATCTTTGTCACCCATGACTTGTGAAGTGAGACTGAAGCACTTGTCAGCAAAGACTGAGTCAAAACCACTGCTGAGTATCTCAGCTGTCTCCATGTCCCAGGTAACCAAGTCTCCTGTATCCTTCTGGAGAGGGCCCACAATTTGCCTAGTCTTCATTTTATCACCGATATATCTTTAGAAGCTGTTTTTGTTGCCCTTGACAACCATGGACAGATTTCTTTTATCAGGGCTCTAGCTTGCCTAATCTGATCCACAGTTGCTTGGACAATTTGTCTGTATTCCTCACAGGATGCCTGTCCTCACTTCCACCTTCTCTAGGCTTTGCTTTTGTATTTTGTTTTGTCCAGGAGCTCCTTGCTCATCCAGGCAGGTGTCCTGAAGTTTCCACCTGACTTTCTCTTTGACAACATTTCTGAGGACAAAACATTTCTGAGATTGGAAGAAGTGATCCTTTGACTATTAACCTATTATCTTGGTCTGCTCTTAAATCTAAGGCTTTATTCCATGGTAGTCTACCAAGCAAATCCCTGAAGTGGCCAAATTCTCCTCTTCTGAAGTCAAGGCTAGCTAGCATTCACCCTGCTCACTGCTCTAAGGATTTTGTAGTCTATAATTTTACAATCACTGCACCCTTCAGCTTTACATTCCTCATCACCCCCTGCTTGTTGCTGAGAAAAAGATCCAGTATAGCACCTCTCCTTGCTGGCTCCTCTATCTCTTAGAGAACAAAGCTGAAAACTGTGAATAAAAGTATAAGCTACTATTTTTTTTTTCTTTTCTTTAACAAAAATAATGTACCAAGAGAAGATCTGGTCTTTAGTCAGTCAGTTCTGGGAATAAAAATAAAAACTAACCCTTTTCCACATTCTAAACCCATATATCTAATGTAGGTCAGAGCAAAAAAAAAACCAAAAAAGTGCAAAAGAGGGCTTAGACATTTAAGTGTGAAGTAACTTACTTTGAAGTCAAAGCTTGAGCCCTAAGAAAGTACCTATCATGCCCACACAGGAAGGTTAATCCTCTCAGACTACGTATAAATACTTGGAGAAAAAAAAAATGCAATCTATTTTTGCCCCTACTGGGAGCTGATCTGACATAAAACTGATTTGCTTCATAAGTAATATAACAACTGTGTGGCACAGTACCGAAGCTAATAATCACAGCTAAACACAGGTAAAGCACCAATCTTATAATAACTTGCAGAACAGAGGTGTAAGAATCAATGTTAAAATATTCTTGCATTGCCATAAAAAACCCCCCTTGCATATGACACGGAAATTTAGAGAAAAAGTAAAACCAAAAACCACCATATAGACAAACTCTGCTGAAAACTATTTCTAATTTGTCTTGGCAACCATAAAAACATATACCTAATGACTGTCACAGTATCTATTGGCAACTAGAGACAAACACACATTTAGAAGAAAATAAGAAAACTGTGATGAAGAAATTGGGGATCCCAAGAAACTATAGTTGAATTCAAAGCTCTAGAGGGTATGAGGACATGACCCCAGCGAGATTAAAAAATGACAAGCTAATTAAATGAGGATGTCTATCTTCCACCTTGTACTGAACATCTGATAAAACTACCATTTCTCTTGCCATCACCAAAGAAAGAAACAAGTTCTATGACACTAAAATGAAAACGTGACCATGTTTATTGCTTCCTAAATTCCTCCATAGTTTGGATTGCAGATTAGGCAAATCTATCCATTCCAAGATGATAACTGTATGCTTGTATATCTAACATATAACCAAATAACACTCTTTACTGCATAACTGGCCAAGCTTAACTTCTTCCTTCAAAAGCATGTTAATGATAATAAGAACTTGGAGACAATTACAAGAGTTACCTGAACTATGTCCACTGTGTTACATCAGGGCGACCATTCAGCAGTGTATAAAATTAATATCCTGAGTTTAATATTAAAATTAAATTAAATAACTTGCAAAATATTTGTAACATGTAAATAACATTGATTACAGTCCTAAGCGCCAACAAATTCTACAATATTGCTTATTCACATAACGCATGTAATTCACATTCTCTTTTACCAATCAGTAAAATATGTATCAGATACAATCTAGCTGCAACCTGAGATGTTCTGTATCTACCACTGAGATTAATTACTCCTTCAGTATTCAAAAATCACCATTAGTGACTTCATACATTTTGAGTCATATTATCCATGTTAACAGTCAATCTTGTGGCAGAAGAAAAATATATCCCTCCCTTAACCTTAAATTTTTAAGAAACAAGATGCAAACCAGCAATGTTTGATAACAGACTTTTATATAAACAACAGATCTCCCAAGCGTCACTCAATGATATTTTAGTTTACAACAGTTTTGAGTTGAATTTCATATTTGTGGAAACCTGCACAGAAAAATTGCCCAGAGAAGTTGTGGATGCCTCATCCCTGGAAGTGTTCAAGGCCAGGTCAGACTGGCTTTAAGTGACCTGGTTGAGTCAACAGTGTTCCTGCCCATTGCAGAGGGATTGGAAATATATCTTTAAGGTCCCTTCCAAGTGAACCCTTGTATGTTTCTATGAAAATTACCTTTTAGTTAGGGGAAAACATGAGAAAATATCAGGAAAAGTTATTGTCACACCAGATACTTCAACAGGAAAAAAGGACAAATAAGAAATATTCAAAATTCCCTAAAAATAAATCTATCACAGAAATGTTTGGTCTATATGTCAGTTTGGGCAATATTGTTAATCAAACTGAAACATTAAAATCTATTCCTTTTTCACAAACTTCAGAACACAGTTCCAGTTTCAAAGATATACAAAAAAACCCCCATATGCACAGTCCTTGGAAAACCTTAGTTATATTAGTTCTCAAGGAACACCAGCATTTCAGAAATTACTATTAAACCAAAATGAAGTTCTTAAATATTCTTCACTAAAAGTTAAAACACTGTTTTTTGTACGTCAGCCTTATTAGCTCCTCTTGAATTACTGTTTCTTAAAACTACATTTTTTTTAATGAGGTTGAAAAACTTTGGCACAGAAGTATGACCATGAAATATTTGCGTACAATTCATTTTAAGTCAGAAAACTGATGGCTTACATTATAAAGAGAAAGTTTCTTTGAGTATCTTTTTTTTTTCAATAAAAGAAGTTACCTTGACAAGCTGGGACTGGAACATCCCATGAGTAATACCCATCTGGAGACTTCCTGCATACAGCCGTGCTTTTCCCGATGAGCCGAAAGCCTCGATCGCAAGCCCAGCGAACCATACTGTTGAGCTGTCCACCTGTCTGACTGACAATGAAACCGTGCGGGGGCGACTCTGGGGTGCTGCAGTAGAGAGCTTTAAACAGAAATGTTAAATGAGTAAAAGATGTGCTTGGAATTCAGGCAGCAGTTCTTGAGAAATTCTTGCTTAACTTAGTGCACATCTGACTGGACACTGAGAAACCATTACTAAAAGTTGTGTTTTATGTACTGATAACGCATGCATTATCACAAAATTTGCACCAATTTCACAAAATATAAAGGTGATAAAAATAGAGCTTTTTAAGCTCTTTACAAGACTCAGCTTTCAGTGGCCTCCAAAAAAATGGTGCTAGCTCACTTTTATGATTGGCTATAGTTTTGGGATTTTGGCGGGGTTTTTTACCATCTTCCTTTTAAATCAAACAATCTACTGAACTGTAGTTTATGCTTAAATTTATTGCAATTGTATACATTTCAGTAGTATACAAAGTTTTGAAAGAAGGAAACAACTAATACATCCTGAACATAACCTTTTTAAATAGTCCTTTCTTTCTGGTCCTAAATAAGTTCTTTCAGTTAAGTTCTGTGATACATTGAACTGATGGGAAGTAAAACATTTAAAATAGATTTTAATGATATTTATGATTACCACCATAAATCCATGGCAAAAATACTGAATCTGCTTTTAGTTGTTGATTTATTTAGAACACAAGTCTTACAGAAGCCTTATCTAGAGACTATGAAAAAAAATCATAACTCATTATGAGAGCAAAAAATATCTCTAAGAGTTACAATGTTTATAGTTTGAAATTATTTATGTACTTTATGACTCTGACATTAAATACTGGTTACTTACTATATTTCCTTCATCTCCCTTGTTATTGAGTACCAAGTAATTTAGGTTTGGCTATCTTGTCAGAGGAGTGGACCAGAAGGCTCCTATAACCTAGTAACCACTTTAAGATTAATTTTGTTTGTGTAAAAGTTTAACTTGGTTCCTGATTAATTTGATTAATGGCTGATAGCCATAAAGGCTGTTTTTCCCTTTTTGTAGGAAAGAAAGATGTGCTGGAAGTTTGTTTCCAAGTGCTTCCTTTATGCTTTGAAGAAAGGTTGATAACTTGGTGTTTATTTTTTTCAGGCAAATAAAGAACTGCTGCTTCACTCACTCTTTAAATCTTTCCATGTCTCATGACTTACTTCAGGTCAATGTTTTTCTCACATGAAAGCTTCCTCTGGTCAGAATAGAGTCATATGGCTGTTTGTTTACAACAAATATTTATTAAACATATTAAGAGCAGAATCAGAACTACTACTATATCGTTCAGACCACTTACTATGAAAGCATTTTCTTCCTTACACTAAATGTCTCCTGACTTATACTTTCTTGAAAGGACCAAAGATACACAGACTTCTACTTTAGTGTATAAGAAAACATATCAGTATTTTCTGTGTGAAACAGATCACTAGAAAATATTTCCTGTCTGCCTCTCAACAGTTGTCTCAATGCCTATATGGAAAGACTTTGAAAAATTTTCTCTTTTTTCACTTTTAACAGATCCAAAAGGACTACTGGAAATGAAAATTGGTACCATATATTATTTTATTTCTAGTAAACAGTGAATTTTATCTAATGAAGAACAAACATTTTAAGTCTGAGAAAACTGTCCTCTCCTAAAGGGAAAGATGATACTGATATGGTTTCACAGTATATATGATCCTAACGGTTTTTCTACAATTGCGAAGTAGCCAAAATTTAAATGAGGAAAAACAAAAAAAAAACACTGCAGAAAGCATTTTATACTTATTCTTTATTTCTTTATCCACCTTGGGAAATTAAACAGCTTTATGCTGATAACTTCTCTAATATCTATAGATACTATCCCCAGTATTCTTCCTTGTGTATATTTCATATCTTTGGTCATCATAAAAAAATTCAAATACAGATCTTGTGCAATTGCTGTAAATTGCAACAAATCTACTTTAGCTAGACTACTTAAAATAATTTTCCACCAAAATAAATATATAATAATTCTGTAAAAGCAATTTTACTAAAATATAACTTTGTCAGGTACCATTTCCACACATTATCCATACACATATTAATTTGAATTAATAAAACACAAAATACTGGTTTTTTTAATGTTGATTGCTGTTTCTGTTGAACCTTAAATTAAAGAGTTTAACCCTTCAGAGTCTCATATTTTTCAACTTTATAGCTGTTCACTCCTGCCTTGTTGCAATGCTTTCCCCTGTCCCATCAAAATTCTTAATGGTGAATTGCATAAAGACCTAGCCAGAAAAACACCCTGGTATGAAGTGCAAGTGCAGATAAATGGGAGAGAGAAGGGGGAAGCTGCTTCTTTTATCTTTAGTACTGGCTTATGCCATTTTAAAGCCTTCTCTTTTATTAGGACTCTACAGAGCACGTGTGGGGCGTTTTTCCTCACAAGATGAAGGTCATTAGGTTCATGTATATAAAACAGATTGGATTTCCTTTCAGTTTGGTTAATTAAGGATATCAAACATAGCTTATATTACTGTTTTCACATAAACAAATTTTTCATATTGAAATTTTATGCACATTATAGAAAGTCGCATTTGCATACCTATATATCTTATCCTGAAACCCTTTTTATTGGTGCCATGATCTGCTGACCACCGGAGAAATACTTCATGGCCATTGCTGGTTATATTTAGAGAAGATGAATAGTCCCCACTGAGAGATATGAGCAATGGGCTATGACTATTTGGTCCTTGGTACAAAGGAAGGAAAAAAAAAAGAAGAAAAAAAGGAGTTACAAAGTTTAAAATAACATAAAATACACCATATGCACACAATTAATATACATGCAAAACATCCTCCAAGAAAATGGCAAATTAATTTGAATTTAAAAATTGAAATATGTTATAACTGGAAGCTATATATTTGCTCAAAACAAAAATTATTTCCAAGTATAACATGCAGTACAAATTATTAAAATAAAGTAATCCAGCAGTTCTTTTCATCATAACAAATCAAAATAATTGCTTAATATTTTATACTGAAAAAATTATGATATGCATAAACAATAGTAATTAGACAGAAGCAATATAAAAAAACAATGACAAGGTATCATCCAAAGTTATGCATTCTATAGTTACCATCAAAAACTTCAAGTATATCAAATTCTTTTTCTGTCTGGAAGAATTCAAAGAACATGCTGATATTGTAACCCTTTTCCACAGTAATGGTCCAGGCACACATCTGGAGATTTGGGTAGCTGTCAGGATATCCAGGGCTCAGTATTACGCCTGTTGAATCCAGACGCATTTCATTGGCTGGACAGAGCACTGTGAGACAGAAAAATTGGCAAAAACGTCTAAAGCCCATTATTTCTATTTCATGTGATTGATGAGATTTTCCTGAGTTTAAAAGAACTGCATTACTCATTTTATTTCCTTAAATTGAGCAACATGGTGATTTAAAACATGATGAAGGGATTTAATTTTGAATTTATCTGGATTCACTAGGTCTACAAGAATAATAATTTCATTAAATAGAAATAGTTGACATTACCATGTTATTGAGAGTTTTTTCAAAAAATGTGTTTGTTTCATGATATATGAACAAATGCCTTCAGTATATTCAGAACCTTACACTGCTAAACAGGAGCTTTGAAATCTTTTTAAATTGACAATTAATTCCTATATGAAAATGAGTTAGTCCTGAGTTACACGAGAAAAATAATAGGATCTTAGTTTTCTCAAGAACATTGGAAATAACGTTGTCTCATTAATTACAAAAGTCAAGTTTTATGTTGCAAAAATTATTGGATTATGAAGAGAGATAAAGAATACAGAAAAGCAGAGAAAGGGAGAGAAAAGGAGTATTTATCTTCATAAAAAGGTCTTTGTAAGAATCATAGAATATTTGGGTTGAAAGTGACCTTTCAAGATCACCTAGTCCAACCCTCTGCAAACACATCCAAATTGAACTTGAAAAACTGTATCTGCCCATATATTTTAAAAAAAAAATTGTATCTCAGTTGCAAATTAGCATCTAGTTGCTAAACTTCAAAACTTGTTTCTCATGTCCTATGTTTGTTCCAATTGCTCAAGAAGAGATTGAATACAGCACCATCATCCCACTTAGTAAAACTCACATGGCTGGAATCTGGCTGTCAAACTACAGGGCTATGCCAGCTGTGACACATACCTCAAGAAAATTAACAAAGTAATCCTCTCAGCTTTACATGTACATTCAGACATATATTAATAAAAAATGAGTAGCAGGAAGAGCATAACAGTAATCTGGCTGTACTCATTTATTTGCAGTTGGTTTTGCCTTGCAAACTGTCCTTAATTTCAGGATTTCCAACTAAACATTGTTCAAGAATTTTATAGAGAATTTAAAGGCTTGTTTTTGTTAAACAGATTCCCTTAGGAATTGGGTAGCTAGGTTTTATGTGAATCAGAGAAAATATATCTGAGATATAGTTAAGAGTCACCATTAAAGAATTTTCTTAAGGTCTCCTTATTCTGATGCAAAATACTGTTTGAATCTTCTTATTCTGACATTTTCATTTTATTCTGAAAGTAGAAGCTAATTTAAAGGAAAATTAAGGAAAAACTTACATGCTTTGTTTGGACAATCCTCTATTTTAACTAAAAAAAGATGATAGAAATTGGCTAAACTTGTGGAATTCAGTGACTATTTTCACACCAAAATAAAATTTGCAAGAATTTTAAGAAATGCTCATCTAACTGACACACACCAGAGAAAAACAGAGAAAAAAAAAGTGGCATTATTTTAAATAGTACTGAACGTGATGTAAACTAACCTGTAAAAATTAAAATTACCAAATAAAGGTTAAATATGTTTGCTTAATTTTTTTTTTTTTTTTTAGGAATTCCCAAATTGTCTAGTATATCTTTACAGCAGTACCTTAGACTCAAGACATACATTGTTACTTAAATTCTGCTCAGCAACATTCTTCAGATTTACTTATGGATTAATTTTGAATGTAGGTATCAATTTATTTCAAGTCAAAAATTAAAGAAAAATTCAATCAAATGTCACTTTACACTGGCTAAATCATTTAACATATGCACAAGGTTAAAGTATCAGGAAAAACTATTAAGTTCAAAAACAAACGTATGCTCTACCCAGTGAAAAGAATTAGTAAATTAATACTAATATGAACCAACAGAAGAACTGAGACTTTTCCTTTCAAGTGGCTCTTATGTAGTGTGCTATACTCTGCACAATGAAGTATGGTAGTTTATCCATAGACCAATTGGATATAGTAAAATCATGAAAGACAGAAATTTTTGGCATATGTTTTTGCCGCCTTTAGATTCCACAAAGCTCTCTAGTCATCTTTCATTACTGAAATTTAACTTATATACTGTGATTTTCAAGCTTAAACATCATATAAATAAATATAAAAGAAAATATGTTGCTGTTTATTCTAGGTTGCCAGTTGGACTGGTCATTTTTAACACAATTTGACAAATTCCTTTTGCAATTTTCTTTTTAATTTTCTGAATCTAGCTCTGAAGACCATGTGAAGGTCATTCTGCTTTAAACAGAAATTATAAGAGCATGGATTTAGTATTTAGCACTGGAACCCATGTTTAGCATTAATATCTGACAGATAAAAGATTAACTATGGTAACTGAAGTCATCATTCCTGAGTTTTTGTCTCGGACTTGCATCGAGTACAAATAAGCCTTCAGCAACACACACTGAGAGAACGCCTCAGGACCGACACGTATGTCTCTATTTGCCCTACCTCATATTGCATCATTTTAACATTTAGAGCAATTCCTGGAGGTTACTATGGTTTTCCCACCTATTAAATGCTATATGTCCGGCAAGTTAGGATTTAAGTATAAATTGGGGTGTTTGAAGCTATTTCTAGACACATTTGTATCTAACTAAATGCCTGGATTTTCAGAAATTATCAGTGTAAAAGTTCTTATGAAGCTCACATTTTAATTTGACTTTGCATTTTTAAGAACTAGACTCACTGCTGTGAATGATTTTGACTTCTCCATAGTTTTGTCCATAAATCAGGGGAAAAAAGCTTATTCACTTGTAAGAGTAGACATTTCCAGGTTTCCAGGAATGGAGGAAAAAAGCATATTTATAGAGGATTTTTTTTAACTCTCAGCTGAAAGCTTAGGTGAATATTATAGTAATAATAAGTCCTAAAAATTAATATATTGATGTTTAATTTCTTAACATCTATATTTTGCACCATTTTATAACTTTAGAATTTGCTAAGAAACAGTAAAATATTAAAGTTTTACTTGTAAAGTAGTAGATTTATTCACAATTAATTTACTATTGCCAAATAAATCTTTCATCATGAGTATTTTATGGGTATGTTAATGAATTAAAATTACTGGAGAAGGACACACCAAAACATCAGATTGGTAGAAAAAACAGATGGCAGTATTTTTCATATAATACAAATGTAAATCAATCACATTTATTATGACTGATTTGGGAAAGTATTTTAATCCTGCTGTAGATGTTAGAATATTTAGCTCAGGAACAGATGGATCACAAGGGAATATCACAGAAACTAGCAGAATTCAAAATGGCTTTTGTTTACATAACTCGTACATTTATGAGGCTGTGGTGTTTTGGTTTGGTATTTTTTTCTTGAAAAGGCTTTATCACACATGCTTATAACTGTAGGTCCTTATTTATCCTTCCAGATATAAATGGAAAAAATTAGTAGGAAAACATGTTAATTTAGCATTTTTGAAAATTCCCATATAAATTTTCATACTATTTTGTTGTAGAGAGAATGAGTCTCATTATTTACCAGACTCCCTGCAAAAAAAAAAAAAAA
>WAAE01010839.1:0-80899 GCA_013400495.1 Nicator chloris
GAATGAGAGGACATAGTCTCAAGTCGTGCCAAGGGAAATACAGGTTGGATATTAGGAAGAAGTCCAAGCAGTCAATCCTCAGATCTGCAGCTCAGCCTCAAGTAAGGCATGCTAATTCCAGCCCACAATCCCAGTGCATCTCTCCACTGTGTGAGCAACACCTTTCACCAGTGCCTAAGAGACTGCAGACAGCAGCCTGTGAAGGGCCTAGCCCAAGGGAGGACCAAAAGAATTTCAGGCCCAGAATGTGAGACAGGTTTGTGAGACACTGAGCATCTCTCTAAAGGAGCAATTTGAATGTGATCCCTCTGCAGGCTGTTTACTTTCCCCTCAGTCACCACAAATTATTCCAGTATCATGTGAAGCATACATTCTTGCTCTGCCATTTCAGTCAGATTTTTTGTAAGCTAAAGACCTAAAGCTCCTGCTAAACTGACTTCTGAGTAATTGCCACAGCCTCACTTTATAACACCAAGCCTTTTCTTCCAGCACTATTTATGTGAACAGAAAGCAAAACCAGATCAATGGGCAGCACTTCCCCAGCAGCCTTGAGGCATGAAATCTTGGCCACACATATGTTGGAATGGCCCACATCACATCAAGACACATCACGGGTATATTTTAGTATATTTGGTATATTTTGGTATATTTTAGTATACTTTCCTCCCCAACATTTGATTCAGTTATGCAAAAGACTAGAAAATGCATTTTAAAACAGGATTTTCTTTGTTACTTATATGTGTTTTCATACACACAAACATATATACATGTACACACTGCCATCTGCTCCAGGGTTAATACGGTAAAGATATCACGTTGTTGTTGTGCAGTTTATAGAACAATTTGCTGTCCAACAGAATGAGTAAAATCTAAACCAGATGTAAACATTTATACTAAGACCAAGAAAAACAACTGACAATTCTCAAAATTTGTTTTATTTCCTTAACAGAACTAAAAAGGAGTGGATCAAATCTTTACCGTGTGTTGGGCTTCAGGTTCTCAATTGGCAAGTGAGTAGACCCTGCAGTCCTGGTTGACCACTTATTCTTTAAAAAGTCATCATAGGATGCACTGTAAACCAGATAGCCTGAAAACAGGAAAGATAAACAGTTGTGAAGATTCTAATTAAAATTTAAATAAATGATACCCCTAGGTGTCACGGTAAATTTTAAGGATTAAAAGTAGTTGAAATATCTTTGAATATGAAAGTGATTCCATGCCTAACTCTCCTGGAAAATCCTGGCCTATTTCTTATCACTAACTAATAATGATGGAGCATTACATCAGAGGATGGCACCCAGTTGTGACTTCTGATTCAAAAAACAGTGAAGGCAAAAAGATCACAGAGGTAACCTGTCATTGACTGTTCTAAGTGATACATTGACTCTGCAGACACTAGTACAAATGGTCATTTAGGAAAACCTTCCCCTTCTCCACTCTCCCATCAGGAGAGAAACCCCCAGGAGAGTACCTGTTACCATGTCTCCTTGAGCAGGTTTGGCCCAGTCCACAATGACAAAGGAGTGACAGCCTTCAACTGCAACAACTGTGATGTTGTGAGGAGCTTTCAGGGGACGCTGATCTTTCTCTCCGAAGTCATTGGGAATGATTTCATCAAGGCTCTCCACCTGGAAATGCTCCAGGGCCTCTGTCAAGGAGCAGGGTGCTGCTGGATCCTTACTGAGATAGGTCACATAAGGAGCTAGAAAAGACAGGGAAGGGCGGCATTTAGTTAGCAGTTTGAGGTATCCCAGGGTAGCACACAGGTTGGCAATTTCCTAAAGAGAGTCAAGTTTTGTGGTGCATTTTAAAATTCCTCACCTTCCAGTCCAGAGACCGCTGCCAGCAAAGCATGGCTTACAGCCAATTTGATTGATGAGCAGGGGGAATGGGATGCCAACATTCAGGTTTACCTACCCCACACTCACAACTGTACCAAATTATGCCAAGACAGAAGGACTGTCTTTGCTACAAGAGGCAGAAGAGAGCAGTCTGACTGCAGCACCCTTCTCACGCTACCTCCGGCTGCTCTGGAAAGTGGGATGAAAATGTCACCCAAATTCTGCCTTTCCAACATGGGAACAGATCCCTGCCAGGGCCTTCAATCATCTAAGACTTTACAGGTCTAAGTGGTTTCTTCTTACACAAACATCCTGAAGCTGGAGCAAAACAACAGAAGAAATATGAAGAGTAATTCCAAGGTGAAGTCCAACCAGTTTAAAGGGATTGTTGTGGTGCCCTGCATACTAAGGGACCAGGAGCCATGAGTCCCTACCTTCCAGGCATGTGCTCCCAACCTGTAACTTCTATTTTTAAAAGCTTTATACTGACTGGAATTGCACTTCAGTTCAGGAAAAGATTAAACCATCTTTTTATTGCCTTAAAAGTCACCGTAACATTCAAAGCAAGGACTATAAAACTTGCTTTGGAAATGTTTATTCAGTTGCAATAATACAATTCATTGAAATGGTAATATTATTTTCTTAGTGCCTTGAAATGTTCATAAACCAACGTTTCTTGGTTTATCTTACTGGATTTCATGCCCTAAAGGAATTTTTTCCAGATCTTGCAATGAAGTTAATTTTAGCCTCTCCAGTTAAATGAATCAAGAAGCACTGTCAGTGAGAGAGCCGAATAGAAACATCATGAAATTGTTTGGACAGGGAAACTGAAGATGGACTGGAAAAAGTTTTGGCATATATAAAAACAAATCTTTTACTCCAGCAGCAGAGTTCTACTCTAAGCCACATGAAGCTTGTGGATATTGGAAGGGAAGCCAAGACATCTCTAAGATGATTCTCCATCCCCTGAAATCTATTCTGAAATGCCAGGTGAGTCAGAAGCTGACCTGACCTCAGTTCAAGTGCCAGAAATATGTCATGGGCTGCAGGGGGTGTCACCAGCCTGGGGTGGAGGCTGGAATGCAGTGTCCTACGGTCTCCATATCCCTCTGTTCTGCCCCCCAGCTGTTTCTCTGACAAAGAAGCAGAGCAGCTCTGAAGTCAGTGCTGCAACACCAACCTACACACATGAATGGCTTGTGTACACAGGAGACATGGCTCAAGTAATGGGGGTTCCTTCACCAATGCTTTCTACTGAGAAAACATTCAAATACCAAAATCATATTTATCTCTACTGGATTCATTTTTTGGAAAGTTCATATCCAAAATACCATTCATTCCTTGACTTTGAACCACCCTTTTGACATACATGCTTGTGCAAGGTGGATGAAATCACTGGGGTTGAACAGATCAGTGGACAAGAATCAGGTGCCCCAGAGGAAGACTCACACCTATGTGGAGACTTGCCCTGCTGGAACTACTGGTGTGAAGTTAGATGCAGTTAAGCTGAACTAAGGACTAGGGTAGACACTCTTGGTCTCTTACTAACTTCTACTAGACTGTTGTGTTTGGTCTAGAACAGAGAAGCAGAGCACTTACACTGAAAGAGTACAAAGAGGTTTTTACTGGTTCAACAAAACCATTGTGGGCCCACACATAGACGTGCAAGCACTGAAGCAAGGAAAAAAATACTGCTGTTCAGGTTTCCGAGGTGGCAATCCTTAAAAGGACCACACACATGTCTACTGGGTGTTTTTGTGCAATGGCCTCAGCTTAGGGGCTGGCCTTGCTGGAACAAGAACCCCTTGCAGCACAAGCAGTAAGCTACATAAACCAAAGGACATCCTTACCAGTGAAGCGTTTCTTCCCAGCAATATCATATTCTGACACAGGACCAGTGCCAACAACACTGGTCTCGGGATAGACAACCTCCAATTCCGTCGTCGTAGAAGCAGTGGTAGTGGTGACAGTGGTGGTGGTGGTGGTTGGAGGCAAAGTGCTCTCAAAAAACTCGTAGTCTTCAGAGGAAACATAAGATGAAAATGTTAGCATGCTTCATCGAATTTTGGCTTAACTATGAGCAGGGAAACAATTCTATCCCTCCTCTCACAACCCCCAAGAGAAGATGGCACAGTAATTGAATCCCTGGCCAAGGCCCTCGGATGCCAAAGGAAGTAGAGAAGGGACAGAAAAAAAATGGCCTTCTAAGAAAATTGTGTTGCAATTCTAAAGCCCTAGAGGTGGTTCATTCTCAAACTCTCCTGCAACTGGAGGTGTGGAGTCCAGTGCTTTCCATCTGTGGTCCCTGCAGGGCCATGAAGGAAGGCAAACTGTCCCACACAAACCTCATTATGTTTAGTCCTTATCAATTCAGTGCTCTTTGAAAAGCTACTGTGCTACCGGATTGGCACACAAAATGAAGGGAAAGTAGCATTTGGCATCCCTGCCACGGCCTCATGCAGGCTGGGGAACTCAGCTCATGTCTTTGAGTGTTTTGTGCTTAAGCTGCTAAAGAGTATGTTTTCTGCAGGTGACCTGTACCTAAGGGGAGGCCTGGCAAAAGACCTGTGCACTGAGGATCTGCATCCGTGGAGATGTAATGAATATGGGATGTATGTCTTGTGCAGTTCCTAGTTCATCCCCTCCTCCCCACAATCGAAATGTCAGTTTCAGCATGAAATGATTGGAATTAAAAGCACAAATGTTTCTGATATCTTCCACTCAGCTGCTGAACTCTTTTTAAATGTTTCTCTGTTGTTGGTTAGACTTAAGATGCCAGCACTACAACCACAAATAAAAAAACTTTCATTGTTCTAGAGCCATAAATTCTACTAAAAGACTTTTTGTTTAATGGAGGTCTGTACTTATCCACTTCCATGTGTGGGGGCAGGAGCAGAAATTTGAGGACTAAAAGGGATAGAATGTCAGATGTCACTCACGGCAGAAAGTGGATTTCTGTTCCAATAATTGAGAATTTGTATTCCCTATGCAAACTTACAATTAAATGCTTTGACTTGATGCTTCCTCTTTATCTAAATTTTGTGTGTCCTTGATTATAGTATCAAGACGGCATGAATATAACTCTGAAAAAAATATTTCCCTCTTTTCCTTTCATCTGATTTCAAATCTCTTTGACTTAAACTTCACATGAATTACACAGATTAGTTACTTTATATGTAGGTGATCTCATTCAGTATGAGCATGCTTAATTGTCTAAATGCAGACTAAACATTAAAGAAACAACTCAGTAAGGTATTTCAATTATTCAATTATGATGTTATTTGGATTTTGTATTTTAGAGGAGGTAATTGACTTTGACTGGGCTGAAGTTAGAAGTTGTACCATAGAAAGTGAATCTAGGATTGAAGCAGTGTCTGTATGACACAGCTCTGAAAAGTAATTTATTTCCTCAATAGGTTCCTGTTAGATTGCAGGACTGATAGAAACGGACTTTTATGTCCAGAAACAGATGGTTTTGCACCCTTTCTCTTCACATGCAGAACTGTTTTTCAGCTCACCACCACTTGCTTAAGCTCCCATTTACCAATCTGCCTCCTTGAACCCAGTTCCAAAGAAAGAAGACAGAGAAAAAAGCAACATGCCACTGGCAATAGACTTCTACAGTTAAACCATACCATCATCGTATATCACATATGCTTCTGGCGTTGCTGTCACATCTGAATCCAGTCCTGAGAATGTATCTATTGACAGAGAAAGAAAAAAATGCTATAAGAATTCAAAAAAGTAATTCTGGAATAAAGTTTAAAAGAAATATTTAGCCGGTTGAATTGTAAAGAAATAACTTCCTGGTTTGCAAATAACGCAGTGACAATCCGCTCTGCACATTGAGAATAACAGATGAGAAGCTAAGTGCAGTAGTCAGGAGTTTTGCTGGGGGAACATGGATTCAGGGTTGCTACACAAAATTAAGAGTAATCACCTTCCAGAAGTTCTGCCCCAGACCCCAGCTGCTCTGGAGCAAAGGTAGGCTGCCAGCAAGTACATAACGATCCCATCTGGATTTGACAATATTTTATAGTCTCAGAAGCAGCAAATGTGAAAACATCATATGCCAAAGAAACCAACCAAGCAATTAAATATTTCTACCCAAATATTTTCCTGGAGGTGTAAAAACAAACAGCCCACTAAGCCATGACATTTACAGACCATGTCAACGGTCTTGCAAAGAGTGCAGCCCAAAAGGAATGGATTTGTAGAATGAAGTAATTAATGCTGGATTTTCTGGGGTTTTACTCTGCACTAGCTCTACTCTGATCTTATGGCAAGGCTGCCCATTATGGGTTGGGCCACATAGGTGTAATCCTGAAGCACTGCTTCTGCATCAGTTTCACCCAATATGAATCCAGTTCAGGAAATCAGAGTAGGATTGCTCCAGGGTGCAAATGAAAGCATAGCAAGGACAGATGATTATGAGGTGCACATCAAAAACACTCTACTGATCCAATGCAGATGCACCAATAGACTTCCTAGCTGACTACTCCTTTATATTTTCCCATTATCTCTGCAGGACATGATCCAGAACCAGATACATCAACCATCAAGTACCTCATCTGTTGAATCCCAAAGGCTTTCCTGCACACTCTGGGGAAAGCGTCTCTCCACATTATTCAGGGAAGCCAAAGAGTACACAAAGCTCAGCACAGTCACAAAAAGCCATGCAAACAAAGCCAAAGCACTGTGCTGTAACCTGCTGCAGGCACCATCAGAAGTTTCCAAGGCAATGCTGGGGCTGGGGAGCGGCCAGCATGTAAACAAAGACAAGAGAAAGAAGCTTTGACCTCAGGACACTTCACATACATTGGTCATGTTCCTGTAACACTCAATATGGAAGCCATGGTGTTATTTTTACTAAACCAGAACTGCCAACAGTGCAAAGTTTCAATTGCCAATGTTAAATGGTTCACAAATCTAATCTGAATGACACATTTTCATTTTGCTAAATTTTTTTTTAGAACCAACTATTACTGTATAACTGCGCTTTTTTTCTCCTAAAGTAATTGTCTTTTAAATACACTATTATTTTAATGCCAAAATAAGCTTTAAAGCACAGGAAATGGGTTTACTCTTGTCAGATTTTAATGTAGTAGAATCTGACATTTCCTCATGGTAGACTTTTGCAGCCACTCGTCAGGAGATGATCCCCTTGAAAGTCACTTGACTTCTCTGAGGGTAGTCAGTCACAAAGTAGATTCGTTGCTGAATTCTGCAGACCTACCCACAACTGGCCAACATCTATAATGTATGCACTTACCTTTGACTGCCTACATCCAGGTGATCAAGAGGATCAGATATGCAGAAATTTGAAATCTTTCATGGGCAGATTTCAATTCATCCATGCTTATTAGCTAGTAATTCTTTGGCCTACCTACAGTCCAGCAAAGCCAAATTTCATTTTCTATTTTAGTACACAATTTCAGTGTCTGTGTTTGTTTAGCGTTAGCTCTGTTATGGTGACAATAAGAGTACTTCCCAACAGACCTCTCCTTTTATTATTTTCTGTACATACTCCAACTGCAGTTCTTCACTTTGCTCCATCGTCTTTTGCTGAAGCTCTTGAGTAAACCCTGCCTGTAACAAATGGGACCAAATCTTCCTATGACCACTTGCCACGTACTTTTGGCATCTGTAAGGACAGTCGTGTTGTCTTACTTGTCTTACAAAATCCATCACTTGATTTTATCACATGTAACGTGTGGTTAAGTCTCCACTTGTTTTTCCCTTTGTGAGTTCATAAATAAAATGTAGTTGATTTCACTGACAAATCACGCCTGTGTGGCCAAAGTCCTCCTTGAAAGTTAAAGACTGCTGAATCTAGTGAAAAGCTGACAATAAATTCCGCTGGATCAAGGAAAAATCCTGCCAGAGATAAAAGAATTTTCCAAAGCTTAAACAGAACATTTGGAGCTGGGTTTTGGCACTTGCAGCCCCTGTCTGTTTGTGAGTAAAGCACTTAGCAACAAACACGAAGCTTTGGCAGAAAAAGTATTTCACTAAACAATGTGGAGTAATTTCTAGACTCAGATAAAAGGGAAAGACAAGATAAAAATATAATTTAATACAATTTGGAAATGTCAAGTGAAAATTGCATTGTTTTGATCATTCAAGTAGTAGTTGCTTACCCCTCTTGAAATATAAAATTCCCTTGTTAAACAACAACAGCCATCATTAAATAAATACCAAAAAGATCTTTTCTTTTCAAACAAGTTCCTTTGGGGAACAGGCAGGCTGTTTTGCTGTGTTTATCTAATCCTGAAGCAGGTCACTAGGATTTAAAAAAAAATTAAAAGAAGAAAGACTCTTCAGAGAAGCTTCCAAAATTCCCAGGTAGGGACTAATATTGCTCAAGCTATAAGGTAAGAAGCCTTAAGAACCAGGTAAGAAGCAGAAATCCAGCACCATCTTGTCCTTTCAGTCTTCCACTGTGAGGCATTTGCAGAGGCATACTGTCAAAATGCCAGGCAGTTTATGGGTTACTTAAAGGCCATGCTCATTGAACACACAGCCTGAATAAAAACTTAGTTTTCATTCGTGCCCCTATCAAATTCAAAGATTCAGCAAGCCCATCTGGTAGAAGGCAAAGAACCCAAGCAAAATTTTTTACGTGTTCAGAAAATGACATGAAAATTCCCCAGCCCACAACTCTGCTAAATGTAACACTGCAAAGGATTTTGTTGCTCAGCTTCTGGAGCCTACTTTCAGTTTAAACCCAGATATATGTCATGAACTACGACTGTTCCTACAATGTGTATTCTCAGGAGAGGTCCTCCAAGTACCAAACAGCACAGGCCAAAAAAGAGAAAATACTACAGGATATAATCAACATTTAAGATAAGCAGAAGGAGCTGGGGGGTGTGGGAGGGATTCTGACTGCCAAAAATCGTGGTTCCCTTTAGGCAACTTTGAAAGTATGAGAGTGAGCACATATAACAATATTTGTAACACTTTTGTAAGTACAATTAAGAACTATGAACTTTCCATAGGGAAAAGCAAAACTCTTCATATTATTATTTAATGGATATATGATTTTTACATATGTTTGTGTGTGTACACATCTGTGCATATCTACACATGCAAGCACACTTCTATAACTGCACACTGCCAAATGTGGCTAACTGTTAATGAACACTGACACTATAACTCATTGTCATTCCACCTGCACAAGGAACTGACATCTCTGACTCATTAATTACCTAGGGCTGCTGGTAAGGGAATTTTGTTTTCTGCTTCTGAGATCTTCTCCCAAGATGCCATCCTTAGATTCACTGTGAGTTGCTGAAGCCACACCTTTCTATATCATTGGGATGCCTTAAGTTTTAGCTTTCATATTTTTCAGATTCTATACTGCCTCAGTGTGTAACTCTGAACTTCATATAAAGCATTAGCAAGCTCTCTTCACAGTTTAGTTAGACATCACAATCCTTTTCCAGCCTGAGAACCAAAGACACCATTCCAGCTTCGAGCCCAAAAAGGTATAAACAACAGTGAATTGAGGAGAGCAATCTGGGAGGATGGGACTTCATAACCTGAAGCTGCAATTGGAGAATTAACCCAAATATGTAAATGGACCAAAACTCGTAAAAGTGTGAAAACTCGTGACCGGTTGTCCACCTTGTATCCATCTTGGGCAGAGCCATGGCCAGGCTCTTGTACTGCCCAAGATGTATCCTTGGAAGGCCTTTTAGTAAATACCTACTTTATTCCCTTAACTCTGCCCAGCCTCTGTTCCAGGTAGCCTCTCTAGGCATTAACTGCCCTTTTCAAAGTGACAGTTCAGCTTCCTAGGCCATGGTTTCGTGACCTACTTGTAAATTCACTTTGACTTAAGAGATACAGGTGTATGGGAGAAAGGTAAAGGGGGTTCATTACCCTTTAAAACTGGCTGCTGCAGCTGTCAGATGTCCGACTGCCAACATGCTGGTAAAGTTATGGCTGTGCTGCTATTAACCATTAGTTGACTGAGTTGAGGATTACCTACAAATTGGAAGGGTAAGGGCTACCATAGTGCTCCCTGATCTCGTTTGGCAAAATAAGCAGCTAACTCACTTGCAATGCAACATCCAGGTGGTGAAAGTATAAAACATGATAGGGAACAAGCTCAACACTCAAAGACTCTACTGCATTTATATGTGTTTACTTTGGATTTCAGTTTGGCACCACAACCTAAGCTTGTATAACTGCAACAAGGAAAAATAACATGCACTGACACTGGTTCGTTTCTTCAGATATTAAAGAAATGAGTGTACAACTCTCTGCCTTATCTGTGCAGAACTTGGGTTGTCTTTCACCAGCTTCATCTGTGCTGTGCTGCTTTCCTGCTAGACAATCTATCTCCAAGGGCTGGCAAGAGAACAAGAATCTCACTTTGCAAATGCTGTTTCCACCATGGCTCAAAGGAGAGACTTTTCAGAATTGATTGTGATAAGTGAACACAAAATAGACAAAATGTATAGCTCCTCCAGGTCCTGCTCTGGCCTGGAATGGAATGAGAAAAACTTATATGTAAGTGCTTTGACTACAAAGCTACTGCCTATACTTGTAGCCCTGTGAGTGAACATATGCAATAAAAGTGGATCCAGCACAACGTAAGAAATTTGCTGAAAACAACACAATTCCACAAAAAACAACCAGCTTTGGTGAAAGCTGGCATTTCCCAGTGAGAATCCATTCAATACCCAAACCCTTCTTCATATGCTCTAATCTCAGCTCCTACCTTATCAAACGGACCAAAAACCTTTAGAGGCAGATTCTCTACCATTCCACATCTGTGTAACTGTGCCGTACAAACAGCACAGCCACGGAAATTCAAACACCACAGAAGGAAATTACCTTCTGCATTGCACTCTGGCAGGCCATCAAAGCCCAGGAGCAAGTTGCCTTCATCATCATACTGCCCATAGGTGCCGGGAGGACAGGTCGGTGCAGGTTTCTCGGTGGGTGGGTCAGTGGTGGTCGGCTCAGGAGTGGTGGTGGTGGTGGTTGTAGCAACAGTTGTTGTAGTGGTTGTGGTAGTTGTAGTGGTGGTTGTTGTTGGTATTGTTGTAGTAGTAGCTGAGGGAGTGGTTGTTTTCTTAATCATTTCAAGACCAATCAGAGGCTTTCCTCCAAGGCTTATTATTGGTTTATCTTGTGCACTTGCTACAGGTTTACTAAATCTGCTATGTCCAAATAAAGGCAATCCATCAGGACTCACCATTGGAGCACCTTTTTCATCTAAGAGAGAAGAACAAAACCAAAAAATCTCACCATTAATCCACTTCAGGCTTATAGCATTCAGCATTACTGTGTTTTATCACAGTAGATGCCACAAAAGCACTGAATACAGTGAATACAGCCTCCTGTAAGTAAACTGACAGAGAAGGAGGGTGTTACTTAGGAAAGAGCCATGGCTAATGAAGCTGAAAAATGGCTCAGAAGAACCTCAGAGAAACCACAGTGGTGTTCACAATTTTCAGCTGTTTGATAAACAGTCCTGGGAGGTTTCATTTCAGAATCACAATGTGCAGACAATGATGGCATTTCATCCAAGTCATTCTCATAACTGTTGATGAAATGTACAATGAATCCATATTCTGCTCCTTGATGTCAAACATGTGCAAGGAAAAACTGGGATGAGCTGGCAAGATGCTGTCACTGCAGATAAACTTGTGTGCCAAATTCTGGGTACTGTAAATGTTCATGGTAGCTGTGTTAACAATAGGCACTGAATTTGTATTCAGTGAGAGATCTGTACAAATGGACTGGCATGCAAACAGCAGTGTCTTCAGAGAACATAAACAGTTTTTCTTACTATTTGTGGTCAGTTTTAGAAGAAAAAAATGAAATAAACGCATCCATATGGCTGGTACAGTGCTAGCAGTGGGGAATAATTATTTCTATGTATACAAAGATATAAACAATCACCACTCCTTATTCTAATCACCAATCCTTATTCTGGCTCAGCTCTACAGTCCTATCTAACGCTGATACAAGTGAGATGGGCTTGAGTGACTCTTGCTGCCTCGTTCTCTGGAGTCCCACAGGGTGACTCCAAGCCTCCCCAGGTCCTGCAATGTGCTGACTGTCTGGTGGAGATTTGAGGTACAAGCAACTCCACATGCCTTGCATGGGACATGGGGATGCCTGAAGCATTCAACAGCTCAAAGATTTGTACTGTGTGTACAAAAACTGTCAGCTTTAGGAAGCTGTAACTTACCAACAATTGTACGTCCATCCCCTCCTAATTTCACTCGGAGAGGGTTGCCTTGGGAGTCTTGGAGGTATTTTCCTTCAGCATTTAACACTAGTCCTCGGTCAAGATCTACAATCTAAAAGCAATAGATGGACTCAAGTTTAGCTAACCGAGGAGGAGGTGAAATGAAATTTCACAGCAACAGAAGTCCTGGGGAAATTGAGATATTGAGTGTGATGTTCAGGAATAGCTACAACACACCTGAACTTTTACAACCAACTAAGTGTATAGCAATCACTGGAAATATAATTGCTGAAGAAAGCAGATTCCCAGGAACTGGGCTCCAGAGCTGCACAGCCATATTCATATCACCTACTCTCATGTGAAAACGAGCACAACCCTTGATTTTCTTGGGCTATGTGACTCCTAAGGTGAATTCCTGTAATACTGATTTCTGCATGACGTGCAGTCATTTTGAAGATAGGATTTAGAATTATGTCTCACTAAAAAAAAAAAATAAATATTAGACTAGTTACCTTTATATTGAAACAGCAGTGAAAACAAAGTAGCTAAGATTTTAATTGGAGTAGGAGACTGAAGAAAAGCCTCTGTCTCATAAAGCAAATATGTCTGAGAGCTTGGACTGAATTCCAGAGCTAACTGCAGTTAAAATTCAGTCCTTGTTGCTATTTCAACCCAAAATAGCTGAACTATATGCTGTTTTAACCTGAGGTAACAGACACTCAGCCACAGAACACAAAAATGCAAAAGGTGTTAAGTGCTGTGAGGAAACTGGGAAGGGGACAGAAGCAGCAATTCCAGGTTGGCAAAACAGACTTACATCTGGTGCTGAGGAAAAGACTGCAGCAGGAAGGAGAGCAGATGATGAGATCAGTCTCTGAAGCCCTCCAGGCCCCAGATTTGGCATAGATCCTCTTGCTTTACAAGGTCTTCATCCTGCTTGCAGCAATGCCTTCCCCTCGAGAGGCAGATAAATGCCCCACGGCATTCCAAGGACCTTTCTAGCCCACTTTCTGAAGTCCATTTGAAGGACTTTGGGCATGCTTTTCAAAATACTTCCCTTGAATGTGACACACCTGATGCACTTTTTAATGTTCCTCTAATGAAAATGGCAAGATTGAAGTGGCCATAAAATAAATGGCTTTATGCATCATACCATGTGAAAGCAGCTCTGCTGATGCCAGGGAGGCTGATCACAGACTCCTACTGCTCAGCACTTGGGAAAACATGCAGGAAGCACCAGTTCCTTCCCTTGCTTTCCTTGGTTAAAAACTCATTGTAAAGGATTTCAAAAGACAAGGTGTGGCCATGTATGCAGCTTGTGGGGCTTTCCTATCAATGGCATCTGAGCTCTTCTGCATATACCTCTGGAAACATGTCTGTAAGAATGGCAAAACCTACATAAGTGCATTTAAAGCATCGTGACTCTTACGGAGTCACTTTTTATTTCAGAAGTGTTGCTCAGGAGCATCTATCTGGAATGTGAGTCTGGGAGAAGCATTGCTGAACATGTCTTTCACAGCAGCTATCCCAGGCAGTCTCCGCTCATGCTGCACAGCAGACAAGAGCCCACTGTGTCAAGAGCCCCTGAGTCACTGCGGAGCACAAATCTCACTGACTTTGACAAAAAATGTTTCTCTAAATTTTATAGGAGTAATGTTATAGTTTAAAATTCAACCCATCATGCTTTAAATTTAAAAGGTTAAAATAACAGAACCCAGAATCTGTCATCAGATTTCAGTGAGACAGTGGAAACTAAACCACTAAGTAGAGCTTCACTTTACAGCTGCATTGACTGAGGACACTGTTTGCCTGTCTTTTCTTAATGAAAACACAAGTACAATAAAAGGCCAAAACATCTTGAATTTTGAGAGAAGGTCACCCTACCCACTTTGCTCCTTGAGGGCCATTGATTACTTTCTGTCCGCTTGGTTTTCCATTATTACCAGGGATTACTTTTCCATTTCCATTTCCATTTTTCGTTGTAAGATTTGGTCTGCCATTATAACCTGAAACAGGGAAGAAAACACACTATTTTGAAGAAAGCTGTGCAACATAAAAGCTTGCAATTTCAAACTGCAAGTAAATGCATCTTCTGGCTGATTTGAATATAAATGAGAACAGAAAGAGGCCTCACCACATTCCACAAACCAGGCACTCCATTTCTTCTTGGAGCAACTGTTGTGACACTGTCAGATTTTTGCAGCTGACTCAAGAATCTGAAACTGTTTTTTCTGAAGAGGTTAAACACTCATTGTTTGTCTCTATCATGTTTATCTGGTCTCTCTGTTCCCTCTTTGTTGTCTTTGTTTTTTTTTTTTAAAGAAAGCAGGGCAACATTTCCTCATGACATTAGTCATTAAAATGTTTGTGATCTTTGTAAGCATTTCAGAAGTGAGATGAAGAAAGGAACCATTATTAAACACAACCACTTGCTCAATCCTATCCTTATACAAAGCTGTAGTGACAAACTGAAAGGAGAGGGCATGGGAATTATCTCTACACCTATTTTTTTTAACCTGCAAAAGGAAGGAATCTCCTTCTCTAGCTGAAAAACCACTGCTAAACAGAAGCACACTCAGGTCAGAAGTGGAGAAATAGTAGCACTGAGCTGTAGTCCCCCAGCTCTGAAAGGGCAGCAATTTTCACATCTTATCTCAGAGACTTGCCTCCAGAAAAATATAATGGGAAAAAAAATACAGACAGAAAAAAAAAATTACTGAACAATTGTGGGCTATAACTTCACTAGTAGTTACTCTAAATAATCTCAATACAGAAATCTGTTTTTTTTTCATGCCATACATCTCATTCCCCATGTTATTATTCAAGGTCTACTCCCATCTTAAAGCTCTTTAAGCTGGTGAACCTCTACACAACACTGAGTCTGACTAAAGTATATCGGATGCAACAGCCCAGCTGCACAGTTCTCATTGTGTAACAGTGAGGCCACTTTGAACAAAACATTTCTACCTGCAGATAACACAGAAGGTATTTACTAAAACCCTCTGGGCACTAAATACTATTTTGGATGACCATGCACTGGAGGGAGAAAAGGTGTTTCTACCTAGCAAAATCACTGAGCTTGTTAGGGATTCTCCATGGGTGACAAGAGGAATCAATACCTTGACGTGTAGTGGACCCTCTATTCTACTCCCCAGGTCTGCAGATATTCTGTCAGAAAGCAAGTCTCTAACTTTTGGGGTAAATCACAGCCATAAAGGTATTAGATGGCCGGGCTGTGACGGGCACAGTCCTCAATAGGTATGAGCAACCCTGAGCTGTCACTTACAGAAAAGAGGAAAGTGGTTAAAAACGCATCAAAGACACCATGGAATGCCAGAGCATCATGAGGAAACACCTCACTGTCTAGGCATGGGAAAGGTGGTACTATGGAACCTACAAAGGCCTTTTAGCAATCCATGACGAAGAGCTATGCACCTGAGAGGTTGTCATATTCTGAGTACAAACAGGCTTTCAATGAGCATTTGGTGAAGTCATCGCTCAATAAAGAACTTTTCCAATTTAGCACCTAACTCTGCCACCCTCTCTGTGTATCATGGGATCCTGTGCAGATCAGACTACAGGAAAAAAGGGTCTAGGGCACCACATTACACCAAATCGGCAATGCCCTCAAGAACTGGGCTTCCCAGTAACCACCAAAATAAAAAGCAACACATTACACTAAATAATTGAACCTGGATCATGCTGGAGGACTTTTCATCTAACTGCTGATCTCAGGAAAAACACAATTAGTGACATTAGTACAACAAAGGCAGGATACCTGGTCTATAAGGAGGTCTAACGAATTGCCGCTGAGAAGGGCTCCCTAGCCTGGAGTTCAGTAGTCGCTGACGAGGAGACAAAGTGGAAGAAACTGCTGGAGAAATGGTGTGTGTGGTGGTAGATGCGGAAGAACGTGGCCAGACAAAGCTTGGTTTAGATGGGGTATGTTTGCTAGAGGACTGAGTAATCTGTGATGCTATGGCAGAGCTTCTTGGTGATTCAGGAGAAGGCAGTTTTAATATTGAAGGTTTTTCCACCTCTTCTTCTTCAGAACTTAGTTTGTGAGGTAGAAGAGTGTCCATAGATTTTCTTTTATTGCTAGTAGTATCTTCATATACGTTTTTGTTACCTCTAGAAACAGAAGGAGACCGTTTTGCTGCCAAAGATGTGGGTTTCTCTTCCATTTCTTTCTGATCATATTCACTGTAATAATCATCCTCTTCATTAGAAACTGACTGATGAGATTTAGATGAAGATGGGGAAGGAACTTTTTGAGGAAGTTCAATGTTAGACATTTTTGAGGGCAACAGGCCATATTTTTTCTCTGTTTGGGACGCTGTTCTTGTAGCAACTCCTGAGCGAGCAGGTAATGAAGGATGAGCTTGTCTCGCAGTGGGTGACAATCTTTGATTATACTGGTTGTCTTTTGCTCTATCACTGGCAGGACCGGAGTCTGGCTGAGTATGTTTCGGTTTGTAGGAAGGTACCTGAGAACCTGGCTGCTGTTGCTTTGATTGAGATAAACTTGAGCTTCCCTGAGAGAAAGATGCAGATAATCCCCTAGAAGAGGACACGTCTTTAAGAAACGCAGAGCGCCTGCTTGCTCTGTCACTGCCCTCTGTTCCATCCTCATCATCATCTTCCTGCAACTCTTCATTACTTTGGGATGAGACGTGAGATGGGAGGCGCCGGCCCCTTGAATGCAGTATGGAAGGACTGCTTTGTGCCTTCTGTGCAGGCTCTGAGTGGGAGGTCTTCTCCACTGGAAGACGAGAAGAGAATGCCTTTCTAGGCAAAGACTCTCTTGGTTTTGATCGGGTAAGCGTTTCTTTTACCTCTCGGTTGCCCTGCTCTTCTGGTTTGTATTTGGAAAGAGAAGACTGCAAAAGAGAATGCTTTTCTGGAGCAGCTGTTTGACTTTGTTGTTCTTCTGAGTCAGAGTGGCGTGATTTTTCACCATGTGTCTCTCTGGGCTGAGAATCAGAATCGACCTGAGGATTTCTTCTCTTGGAGTAGATTGCTGAAGAAGACGGCCTGGATGACGGCAAAGAAGGAAATAAGGGGTTTTCATCTTGTGGGTCCTCCCTATAATTCTTATCAATATCCTTTCCCTTGGATTTGACACTGGTGGAGGAGCGAGAGTGAGGTGAAGTGTATCCAGGAACAGCAGACCTCGATGAGACTGCCGCCGCAGATGATTTCGAATCCTTCCATGGGTGGGAACTGGAGCCTGAGGATAGCCTCTTTTGCTGTGACCTAGAACTGGGCTGTCCTGCTCTGTCCTCTGCTTCTTCACTGTCATTATGGCTGTCATGAGCATGGGAATCTGGTGATTTGGAAGCAGGTTGATGTGAATGACCTAGAGAGCCAAATCTACTGCGATGGCCTAAGACACCCTCATGAGAGACAGCAGACTGGCGATTTGATGGCAAGGCCTGGCGACCAGGCTCTGAATTTTTAGAAGACACTTTCCCCAGCATGGGGTCAGGCTTCCCTTCCACATTACTTGCAAGACCATTATTTTTGGTGGGCAGAGGATTGGAAGAGGTCTTAGACGGCACATTGTTGTTGCTTTGCCTCAATTGCTTTGTTTCATTATCTGTGTATCTGGGAACGGATGAGGCAGAAGAGTGTTGTGCTGATGACGGTAACAGTGCTGGTGGCTCACGTTTCTCCGTGCTCATCTGGCTTGACACCTCAGATGTGGGGGTTCGAACAGACGTCCTCCCTGAGGCAAGGACAGGGTGGACTGGCCGACTAGAGGACAAGGGTTTAACATTCCTCCTCTGGTCCTGGGCTTTTGGTGGTGATGCCGTAGCTTCCTGGGAGGAATCGTGATTGTCGGTCACCTCAGTGGACTGGAGGTCAGGTTCCAGCTCTCCTGTCTTTCTAGAAGGTAACTGAGATTTACTTACGACCCCTCGAGTCAAGATCTTGTTCTTATATTCAGAAAGAAGACTCTTTTTATCACTAACACCAGATGAATGAACAGACAGCTGCTTAGAAGAAGGCGACAGCTGGGCTTTTGAAGAAACAGAAGAACTTTGAGAAGGAGATGAGCCAGCATTCCCAGTTTTTTTAGCTTCTGAATTATCTTGAATATTTGTCTTTTGCTGAGCAACTGAATCCTCCTGAGCAGCTAGGAGCAAAAATAAAAGTGTTTATTGGCAACAACAGAAGATTCACAAAGACTGACCAAAAGCAGAAACCACCCAGGTAGCAAGAAAAAACAACTTATGAGAATATGAGACAATAATTATTTCTGTATTAACCAGGCTGTGGAGTCCAGCCAAGCTGAGTCTTGGGTTGTAGGAAGGTACCTGTGTGGAATTACTGTAGCTTGGGTAAAACATAGACCAATTAAAATCAAATATCTAAGATCAGGGACAACACCCTTTCAGGGGAACCAAATCTTCAGCAGAATTTAGTCATGTTGATGGCATGGTGCTGCATTATCCCATGTAAGGCCGTGGCCCACCTTTTTAGCTAACTCAGCAAATACTCTGCCCTTACAACAGTAACTTTTTGGCAAGAGACAAACACAAGAAGCAGTATCTGAGTAAGATTCTAAGTGACTTTCAAGAGCGGGAGCTGTCAGGAACAGAGCAGCTGAAGACCCAGAGCATTGCATTCTTTGGCCTTCGGATAACAAGAGCACATGACGTTGTCATAGATTATGGCAAACATTTATTTAAGAGGCTAAAATGTTCATAAAGATGTCGTTTTACATGTTGCAGAGTGACAAAGACTTATTTGGACAATATAATGATGAAAAGAGCAAGCAGAAACAATATTAAGGAAGTCAAATCCCACAGGTCAGACAGAGTGCAGAGGAGTCGAGTCAGTAAGAATTAACACAACTGGGACCAAGGCAAGAGTGGGTGAACTACATCATTGGTTCATGGCTTGGTGCTCACCTGCTGGGATGGCGACACTGAAGGCTTTTGACTGAGGACCCGGTCCCCTCCTGTTTGCTGCACGAATTTTGAAAATATAACGCTCCCCGGCCTGCAGACCATCTATTATGGCTGATGTTGTAGCTCCAGAGTAGGTGATGGACTTTGCTCCAAATGGCTTGAGAGCCGGGGCGTATGAAAGAATGTATTCTGAAATGATTTGGCAGACGGTTGGAAGGAGGAAACTGAAAACAGTCCTGTTTCCAGCGGACAGACTGTATGGGTAGGATGAATTAGAACGTGCATTACTAAAATTAATACACTAGCAATGCACGCCGAGTCAACAGCTGGAGTACAAAGACATGAGAGAGAGATACACGTATCTATGTAGGTTAAGTTGAATATTTGCTCCTATTCAGATGAGATACTTCTACCAGAAAATATCAGCACTGCAGATTTGCCAAATGGTAGCAACATCACGTCTGTCCAACAAAATCAATATATGACACACTGTGCTTAACCAGAGCTAGGGCCAAACACCACAGCAGAGAGAGCAAAGCAAGGTCTGGTTGCCACTTTGAAGCTCACCCTGCTCTCACCTTTGAGTTTTGAATTACTGTGATACCTGTGTTTTGTCTTAGCTTTCTGCATTGAGAGAAATTTCACCCCTATAGGAACAATTCTGGGCATGAAGAGGAATCTTCCCATTATACTCCCAAGGAGTGCAGGTGAGATGTCAGACATGTGCAAGCTCTGTTTTCTTTTCAAATCCTCTTTAAGAGGCACAGGTATCAGACAAAACCAGGGTTTTGATAATAAATTTCATGGGCTGCCAGCTTTCTCTCTCTACACAAAACCCCACAATATAATCTGAGGAGCCACAGTGCCACAATGAGAAAACTCTAGAACATAATGGCATCTTTTTTGTTTTTTCTGAAAGTGAGCCCATATTCATTGTGTTAAGAAACAAGCCATGCACAGTTCATCAAAATCAAGGAAAAAAATCATCAGTATTTTATATGCAGATACATTCAATGCTGCACTGAAAAATAAATCAAGGTATCAGAAGGCATGAATCTTTTTTTCTTTGAATCCTTTTCCTTTTTTTTTTTACACAGGAGTTGCTTTCATGGCAGAGACACTGGTGTAGCTTCTGATAACTCTCAAATGGCTACTGGAGAACATTTTTTTCCCATTATTTTAATAAGTAGTATAAATACATAAAAGGACAGGATTGAAAAACAAGAGGATCAAAAGACAAAAATTCCTGATTACTACATGCTATCAAAATGACCATGAAATGCTACCTCAGTCATTTTAGTTAGCCAGTAAAAATATCTTGTCATTTATTTAGTTTAAAAATAAGACCTCTCCTGTAACACTTCATACTCAAATAATGATATATTAGATGTGTATAAGCATTCAGCCCTTGGATATTAGGTATCTTCAAAATGATTGCCTTAGATGAATCATCTTCTAACAATGCAGACGAAACTGCACAAAGGGTTACCGATTGGTCAAATTAGGAACACACTTGAAATATAAGATAATGTCCCTGCATGACCCTTCTTACAGAAATAATGATTCTTGGACACAATTGCAGCTTCATTGAAGCAATTGGCAAGACTTCTACTGACTTCAAAAAAGGAAGGAATTCCACCACTGCCCTGAAGAACACATAAAGTAGGTCTTGCAGACACGGTGTACCTCCCACCAGGCCAATGATTTTTCAAATCCTAAGATGCTGTAGTGCTGATAAGGGACCTCCAAAAACTTGTGAAATTTGAGAATATAACCCTGTTAACCACTGAAGAACAGGAGACTAAAAAATCTGTCTCATTTTCAGAGGAAACAGGAAAAAAAATCCCAGAAAGAGCTTTTCCTTTTCCTTTAATTCTGTGCAAAACCTTAGCCAACCGGCAAATTATCTTTATGACCATGTACAATAACACTATACTACACAAAATTTATGCATGATATCTGCTGAAATCAGATTTGTGTTTGCTTCTTAAGCTGAGGATTTCCTTCCATGACAAAATAGAAATAAAACACAACATAAACCCACCCACTTTCTTGGCAAATACCCAACATTTTTCTCTTCAACTAATTCTTAAAAATCTTTCTGGAAACCTCCTTCTTGAGCCTCATTTTGACCTGCCTATTAATGGAAGAAGAGACAAAATGTGCATGCATGATACCCCAGGAACTTCTGTGACATCCCAGGCAGACAGTGATGGTGGCTTCTCAGTGGCACTGTGGATACACTGGGCTGGAAACATGAAAACCTTGCTTGGGTTTAATCAAGTGAAAGAATCCTGGCACAGCCAAGTTTCCAGCTTACTGCAGGGCAGCAGTCTGCCTTTGAGAACACCAGCTCCTTGAGGGAGTTAGAAACCAACAGTGAAGACTCACCTTTGACTTTTCCTTCACTCTCTGGAAGAGCATCCCAGGATGCTGCTACAGAAGTTGGTTTCCCCTTTAATGGCCAAACATCCAAATTTTCAGGTGCACTGGCAGGAGCTGGGAAAGAGCCATACGCAGAAGAGGCAAGTAAGAATCAACACAGCATACACCTTTAGTTCCATAGCAGAGATTCCTACACAGCTGCTTCAAAGATAAATGTGAAGAGTACACATGGCTCAGGTCCATACTTGTCTCTGTCACATCTCTCTCGCAGACTGCCATGGTGAAATTTTATTCCATATTTTTAGGAACAGGAGGTCTGCACAAGACTGCTTTTGAGGCTTAGCTGGAATGACATGGTAATTTGGTTCTCATGGACCATTTTCCTATACCAAAGGGGCTTGACAGCTTCTCCATGAAGGAGGGAGGATTTAAATTTGCTGTCCACAGAGAGGAATGGAAGCCAGGTTGCTCTTCTCAAAGGAAGGGGCATATCTAACTGCACGGTCCAAGGCATGGACCCATCCCACAAAAATACTTAAGCTGCTTCCTCTTGTTCTCCTTGCACCACAAGAGCAGCTGGGTGTGCTCCCCTAGTGTGCTTCACTACTGCAGGGATGCAGGCAGCAGCACAGAGGCCTTACCCATACTCTCAACCCTTTGCTGCCCCAAGCAATCACTTGGCTCATTCTGGCTTTCCCTCAAGTCAACCCTATTCCACAGCTGAAACCCTTCAACCTGTGTTATCCCAAGGACCCTTTGAACACATACCTGCCTCTGGGGTCCGCTGGTAAACAGACACACTCCATTTGCCTTCCTTTTCTCCCTCCAAGATTTGGATGGCAAACTCGTACATGGTGTCTGGCACTAGGTTCTCCACCAGTGCCCGCCGGTTGGACACCTGCTTGTAATCCCACCTTGCCGATTCCCCCTTTTCCCGATAGCGGACGTTATACTGCCTGGCATCAGAAACACAGGAAAATAATAGAAGTTCACATGTGGAAGCCTAGCATTAGCAGACCCAGAGTGGGACAGGAATGCTTTGCCCTCAAGTAGCCTGCTGGGGCTTAGGGAGGAACCTACCCAAGTGCAAACAACGAAGTACCACCAAACAAAAACCCAGCGTATTTTTTCCTTCCTCTAACAGAGTGTGATTGCTTTCACCCCAAAGGATGGACTGCTCTTTCAAGACTCTTACTCAAAACACCCTCTTCCCTGGGGGAAAGCTGCAGAATTTCCTGAACTGAGCCAGGCATCCTGAGGGTTTCCACACCACCATCCCACTGCCCCACAGCCATGAGCGTGGCTGGATTGCTGGCAGGCCCCTGCTCCCAGAGCAGCCCCAGTGGCTCAGTTCCCACCTGTCTGCCTAGATAACTGCTTCCACAAAGAAACAGAGAATATCTAAAGTTACTAGTTTTCCTGTGTGACTCTCTGTATTTCAGCACCAGTTTGCACAGCTCTTCAGTGTTCCCAGGCTGAGAAACACAATCCAGTGCTTTCAGATCTTTGTCAGTTTCCAGCCCATTTCCTTGTTTGTTTTGGTCTCCAGCTGCTGCAGCATGCTGCCACAAACCAAGCTCTCACTCATAAGAGCCCCAGCCTGCTCAGGCTCAGCTGCATGGGGCTTTTGGAGGGTCAGAGGATACAGGGTGCAATGATGGGTGTCTTTCCCACTGCAGTGATGCTTCCTCCACCCATGGTACAGTCATCTCAAAGCTGTAGTCTGTTTTGACAACTCAACACCTCACCGCTGTGGGCTGTGCCTTGTCCCCCACTCCTTCTTTCCCCATGCATCTTTGGGGATTTGCTGACTGTGGTGACATACCAACACTGGAAAAGCCAAACACCCGAGCTGGTGCTGGCAACATTTCAGAAGAGATGTAAACCCCTGTAGAACAACACTCACACAGATCTCTAAATGCTAACGAGCAGGGCACTAGGAGGCAAGCTAAACTATTCTCACAACCAACAGCAATTAAATAAATGCAGAAGCATTCAGTAGAGCATTGGCAGCAGTTCCCCTTCAGTACCCACTTAAAAAACCCAGGGCTAAGTACCTATTTGCTGCAACCTTTCGCTTTTCATACAGCGGGTCTGTCCAAGTAACGAGCACAGACTGAGAGGACATCACTCGAACAGTTATGTCTTGTGCCACCTCCACCTCTTCCTCCTCTGAAATGGCAAAACAGAACAGCACATCATTAACAACACTGGAGTTCTCATAAAAAACAGCAAATGTCTTCAACTGACACCATACAGCAGAGTTGATTTAGAAATACAGGTGGGAGTGGAAAACTAATTACTTGATTACTGATGCTATTTCATGGAAAGGTAATTTCTTTAGTTAGCTTTGTGCCTGCAAGACCACAGTACTAATACATTCTATAGTCCTTCTATATTCTATTTGTCCCCAAACTGTTACTCACAGCAAATGTTTTATTAACATACTGATATTCACCATCTCTGGCAAATGCACTGCTGGAGGTACCTGGAGAGTACAAATTTTGTCTCAAAGAAAATTCTGAGATTTTAAAATTGGGTTTCACTTTGAAAGGCAGTAAAATCTTCAAAATTTTTTTCACCAGGGAGAATTAGTGTATATTTTATGTTTTTGAGTGCTTCAACCAGGTTGTCTGAATTCAGCTTTAATTTTTTATGGTATACAAGAAAAAAATGAAAAAAAATCATAGAAGTGGGGTGTTTTGACATATCAGAGTACATTTTGCAAGTAATTTACAAAATTTTAAAATTGAGTGAAACTAATTTGATATTTTGAGGTTTTTGATTTTGATGAAGTTCTCTTTTCTATCTGTCCATCAGAGTTGTTTTAGTCTAGTCTATCTACTGGCCAATGAAAGATTTACTACTTTTTCTTACTAGTGTGATAGTAACTATTTCCAAGTCTCCCAAAGGCACAGAATGTACAAGGCACGACCTTCCAGGCAGAGTTTTATAGACAAGTAACATTGGAAAAAATATCGATGTCTCATGAAAGAGAAGGAGCCAGTAAACTCTGGAGAATGATCTCATTCTCTAGGGATCTTACTCATCTATGACTGAAATTCAGTGAGAGATTGCCCTTCTCTTCAGCAAGTGGCACACTGGCCCAAAACCCAGCACTGCCTGCACAGATGGCAGGCAGCAGGGAGGCACATTTCCCCTCTTCCAAACAGGTTTTTAACACAGAGCGTTTTCAGACAGTTCCAGTTTCCAAGCCAAACAGCTACTATACAAAACTGGCAAAGAGGACCCATCTACTAATCACAAGTATCTTTAAGGGGCTTATTTACAAAGTTTTGCAATGGGAGCACCTGAAGAAAGAAAGTGAGCATGAGAAGTGGATGAGCATCACCTCTCCAGAAAAGGTGTGAGATGGGATGTCAATACAGTTCAACCACAATTTTTGGTTCTGGCATAGGTGTTCATCACCATCAAAATCTCCTAAACACTTTGCCATTCCCATGCCATTCACATCGCAGTGTGAGGGGGTGAAAAAGCACACTGGCATGGAGAGGAATCAGAGTCTCACTCATCCTTTTTAACCATGGCAGCAGCATGCAATAACTTCTTTCCAAAAGAAAGTGAAAACTTTTGCTGACCAGGTTGACACTTCTGGTAATCAACCGTTCAGAAAAGGGGTTACAGATCTGAGAAAAAGAAGGCATATCATTTTGGGGGGTCCTGGCTTTGATTTAATCAAGTCTTCTCATGCAGTTATTGCAATGCTTAACATTTGTCAGTAGATAGAGAGGAGGACATTAAAGAAAAAAAAACAAACAGGACCTCAGAAACTCAATCAACCATGTTACCAAGTTGTATTGTTTTACTGATCCTGCTTGAATTAGAGAATTAGAGACATCCATCAAGCTCTTTACCACACAGAGAAAAACCCAGTAGCTCGAGCACCAGAAGACTTCCAGTGTAAAAATCACAAAGCTATCTCTTTGCATCCATTTGTCTCCACTCATTGACAGTAGATGTCAAAGAAACATACCTGTGACTTTTCTTTTAGTTAAAGATGACCTATAGACAGGTTGGCTCCGTCCTTGTGAGCTCCGTGATGACAGTGAAACCACGTGAACTGATTCAGAGGCTGTGCATGCAGGGAAAAAACAGAAGGTTTCCTGCAACCTTTTTCATTTAAAAGCAAGAATGGATTTCAGAGCGGTCCCACCACGTGCGAGCAGAATCTGAGCTATGGCTCTTCCCTCCACCCTTTCCCTCTGCTGTTAATATGACAAACTTGCACATGGTGTCTCTTTAACACAGCATCAAGTTCTCCTACAATTTCTACCCCATCCTCTGTGTAATATCCTCCCTCTGCTAAGACACACAACACTGTTGTATCAAGCATTTTCATTTCTGGGAAGAAGGGTTTGTGATAGCTAGGACAGCACGTGATGTGTGCTCACCTAGCAGCCACAGGGGACTACAGAAGTGTGCTGGCTAAGGCAGGTGCTGTCAGGGAAATTTGACTCACCTAGTTTTCTTGCTTCCTGGTTTTGTCGCTCTTGTGGCATCGGAGCATAGCTCATCCTTCGGTTGCTCTCTCCATATCCACGGGGATAACCTTGGGATCTGCTGTGTGGACCTCTGAAGCCTGCTCCATAAGGTGGTTTCCACCGAAAAGGTAACTTGCCATCTGGAGACTGGGCTCGCACTCTCAGAGGCCTGCTTGGCATGTCTTTCTCTTCACAAAATAAGCAAACACACACATGACAGTTACTATGAAGCATCTGACAGGTACAGCAGTCCATATATGTCTGTTGCAAGCACATCTATCAAGATCAGAGTAAAGGGCATCATTTTACAGCTTTTTAATTTTCTGTAAAACCAAACTGGAGTAACAGAAGCTTTCCAAGTGGGATGTACAATACTCAGCCATGTCTTTTCCCAGGCCCTTAAGACAGACTGGTGCAAGACCTTTAAAGTGAAAACATATTGTAATACAAGGACTCCTGCCAGAAACTGGGGATGTCTTGTAGCTTTCCTGTTTAAATCTTTTCCATTTCCTTTTTTTAAAACCCTCTTTCCCTAGTTCAGGCACAGCGGAGCACTATTTTTTTGGGAAGAGCTAAAGTTCAGTGTAAAATGAAGCATGGAACAGTTTTACCATTAAAAGCAGGTTCTTTTCTCCTAAATCCTTTTCTAATGGTTCTGCTCCCCAACAGAGCCATATCTAAAATGTCTGTTCTGCACGTGCCTCAACGTCTGACTTCCCAAACTCCCCTTATATGATCCCTTGAGCACTGTAAAAGGTACTTCATGGAAGTTAGGTATTTTTTAACATTTGCTGACAAGTTGGTAGCATTCTTTTAGGAAGTGACACTGATACAAGGCTTGACAGCTCTTTCAGGGGAAAAAAAATCCTAGTATCCAATCTAAACCTCCTCTTGGGCAACTTGAGACCATTTCCTCTTCTTCTGTCACTTGCAACTTGGGAGAAGAGACTGACTCCCACCACGCTACAACCTCCTTTCAAGCAGTTGTAGAGATTAACAAGGTTTCCCTGAGACCTTTTCTTCAGGCTGAACAGCTCCAGCTCCCACAGCATTCCTTTGTAAGACCTGTGCTCCAGATCCTTCCCAGCCTTGTTGCCCTTCTCCAGACTTCCTCCAGCACCTCAATGTCGTTCTTGTGGTGAGGGGCCCAAAACTGGACACAGAACTCAAAGTAGTCAAGTATCACCAGTCCAAGTACAGGGGTATGATCCCTTTTCTGGTCCTGCTGGCCACACTCTTTCTCATACATTGTCCTCATGTCCAACCCAAACCTCCCAAACAGCTACCTGCAGCTGCTGCCCAGCGTTACAGCGCTACATGTGCCTTGCTCCCACCAAGAAGTGACTCTCTTGCAGCCTCCCATCAAGGAGCAGCTGGCTGCTGGGAGATGCTTCCCTGTGCTCCTGTCTGTCAGACTGGGCCAGCCCGACTCCCTTAGGCTCTCACTGGAGCCCACGTGCATTGGTAGCCACCACACACCAGATCACAACATTTCTCCTGAGCATCCCTGGCTGAGGGAAATAACATCTCGCCTCAACCACCCACGTTCTCCCACGTGTCTGCAGTTTTCCAGGCTGCAGTGGAAGCCCACTGCACTGGCTTTCTCTCAGCAGCCCTGTATGTTCTGGGAAGAACACTGCGGCCCAACAGCTCTGCTTCCCCAGTCAAAGCTGCAGCTTTCATCTGCAATTAAAACAGAGAGTTGCAAGGGATGAAGGATACAAAAGGAACCAGCCCAGCCAGAGAGCCATATGGAAAGTATTCAATCTAAAACAAATGTGGTTTTAGGCAAAGAGAATTGTATCGACCCTAAGGCTGAATGCAGGGGATCAGCTGGGATTTTAAAACCAGGGCTCTCTAAGGCTTCAATTACTTTCCTCATGGTAGTACCCCACTATACTACCCACTGTTCCCATTTCACTAGTTCCAGTTTCTATTTATCATTCCTCATCACAGTTTGACCAGCAGGAGTCTGAAGGCACCCAAGATGGAGCAATGGTTAAGATGGAGTTATCAGCAATGGTTAAAATGGATTGCTGATAACTACTGATCCATCAAAACCAGCATTTTTGTGTCAAGTCTGTGCCAGGCTTTACAAGAAAGAGACTTCTCATTAAAAATGAAGAGCAGCAGCAGGAGCTTACCACAGACCAGGAGCCATCAGTGTGGTCTGGGATAAGGCTGAAGGCCCTGACCTCAGCCACACAGGGGAAGATGAAGCTGGATTCACACCTCCCCACAGAAGCACCTACCAAGTTGCTCTCCCACCAGGTTTAGCCATGCCAAAGGGTTGGCACTTCCCAGTCAGAAGGAAATTTCACACTCCTTAAGTCCCCAACAGAGTCACTGTCTTCTGCAGTCACAGCCCCTGCAGGAAAAAGATAATTTGATCTGGTCTCCTGCTCTCATCTTGGCCCTGGAAAAAAAAACCTGAATTTCCACAAGGAGGATAACCCTGGGACTGTAGACAGTGAGCAACAAGAAAAACTTGTATCCTAAAGACCAGTTTTGTCCTCCTGGCCAGGCTCATTCATGTTCAAAAAGATCCTTCAGAACCACCACCACCACCAACAAAAATCACACCAAAAATGTGTCCTAAACAAGCTACACTCACCAGAGAAGGGGTGAGAGGAGGAAGTAATAAATCCCATGCATCATTTAAGTCATTCAGTTCCCAATGTAGCCCCTTCCTGTGGGGATACTGAACTCCCCAGGAACAATAGTCTTAAACAGTCTTAACAGAATTAGATACCAAGTACTTGACTGAACTCAAGGTTGAATCTTCCTCATCTGCCCATTATTTACCCCTGTAAACATCTCTATGTATTTTTTCTTTTTTGTTCCAAAGCTGATTTAACAGTTTGCTGGACTTCCACTCTGGTCAAACTAAATCAACTGGTAATCATCTTCAGAACTCATCTAAAGAGCTACCTGCAATTACATTAAAATAAAATGCTTTTCTATATTCTGGAAAATGAGAAAGGGTCACTCCCTTGTACTCTGTTCAGTCTAGAAATCCAACATTACTTAGAACTGCAGGAATCTGTGTACAGCATCTTGTCCCCAAAAATTCAGGGCTGATTAAAGCCTTGGTATTGACTTTTCATAGATGAAACGTCCACTAGTATTGCCAAAATTTCTCTGTGTTTCAGTACTGTAGGAAAGCATTTTACAAATTATGTAAGCCCAAAGCAAAAGGTCTAAGCTGAGGGTAAAACATCCTCCGAACAACCACACAAGAAGGCAGCTTGCACTTGCCAAATCATACAGATTCTTCAGAGGGTCTCATCAATTATCTAGCAAAGGAAAACACAAAAGAGTTCCAGAAGAAAAGGGAAGTACTGACCCCTAGTAATCAATCTATAACTGCAGGGAAAAAACATACCAAACAACTCAAACATCGTATTAAGATAAAAGCAAAAAAAGTAGTTGAAGTTTGAGGTCACAAAAAGTCAGGCACGTGAATTTACCACTACAAGTCTAGGTACAATTTTTTCCTTTTGTCTTCCATAGTCAACCAAAACTTCTCTACACTTTGTGTGCCATAACTTCAGGACTGGCAAGCTGGACCTATAAAACGAGTTCTGCTGCAGAGATGACATATAACTTGGCACAGTCAGTAGATAACATCTATATAGTTCATAAACAACTACCAATCTCTCTTTTCACTTCAGGCAGAAGTCTGGGAGACTGAGTACAGTGACCCAGCCATGGCCAAAATAACAGCTTGGGGGCAGAAATTGTACCTGCTAGGAGATAAAGTCATCAGAAAAGACCAAAAATGGTAGCTGGTAAGTGAAATCCTGCAATGGGCAACTTGACCAAAAATCATCAGAATCTGCACTGCAACAGCAAACTGGCAGGATTTTTGCTGGTGTTTTTTAGGGGAAATGTGGTGTTTTGGTTTTTATTATTATTTTAAATTAAGTTCTAAGCATCAAATAAGACTTACTGATTCTGAACCCTGCACTTGAGACCACTGCTGCTTTACCAGACAAAACAGTATGAAAGGTTAAAGAAAAATTACTGAATTGCTGAGTTCATTCATGCTTCTCAAAAAGTAGATTCCTGTCTTAAGAAGTCCTTAATTGCTCCCTAAGCTCAACCAATTGTCCTCTGAGGTAAGAACCTTGCACCACTGAAAATCTGCAATCCAGTTTCAGAGCTGAGCAACTCAGTTTACAGACACCCTGCACTTTTCCACTCAAAACCACCACCAGGACTGGAAAAGTACCTCAGGCAGATGCGGTTCCTAGACATCTGAGCTATTTCTTTGGGAAACTGTATTTCCATAAGCATCCAAGCCCTACCTCCATGAATATGTCAGCTGAACTTGTAGCAAAAAAAGATAGCTAATTAATGAAAAGGGAAAAAAAAAGAAACACTATATTTCAATTCTTTAGCTGGCAATTCTAAATTTAATTCCATTTGTGAGGTAAGACTCTTTGTAAAGCATTTATACTCATAAAACCTATTGTACTGCTCACTCTGAAATGCAACTGCTTGAGTGGTGACACTCAAGTTCAGGAAACACATGGCAACACATCCTAAGGCAACTCTACAGGGGCCTTTTTGAGCAGCTTGTGAAACCAAGACAGGATTCTGCCCAGGGGTGCAGAAGACTGAGGAATGCCAGCCCCACAGAAAGCACCAGGGAAGTCAGAGAGTGCCCCACACTCATGTGGCAGTGTTCATGTACTGGCTGTATCATGGCCAGACCTTCACCAGGCAAAAGTTTATTGTTTTCAAAAATACTTTGCAACATGATCACTTCTTTCTTCTTCATGCCCCCAACAGGTGCTGTTTTCTACATGGTGCTTTACCACCTTCCAGTAGGTAAATCACTTTGTATACTGGCTTTAAGGGTTGGGGCAATTCAAACACACCATTTTATTTCTCTATCTGCTTTGAAATAGATTATGAAACACAGTGTATTTGACAAGGTGAAAGCAGAGCTTTACCAGCAAAGCCAGGCATCTAAGTTCCGTAGTCCTTTGTGCAACTTGAGGCTTTCGACCTTTGTTGATTACTCATGAACAGGAAAAGAAAAATTTCATTTTACCATAACTGAAAAGTACAGGGGAAATAAAATATCTCACGGTTCTCATGCAGCAATCCACAGAGGGGTGGCTGCTCTCCTCCTCACTTTCACATACTGTGACTGTTACCTGTTACCATACAGCTATCCCCAAGCCACATCAACAGAAGAAAGAGGACAAACACAATATCACAGGAAGATAGTTGTTTTCCACCCAAAAATTAATGTCCTGTGTCACTTAGGAAAAGTGTTACTGGATTTTTTAAGTTGGTGGTTTGACCCAAGCTCAGTTAAGAAAATGTGAGCAATTCCACCAGCTTCAATAAGGGCTGGACTGGGGCCATCCCCAAGACGAGTTCACTATGCAAAGATATTTCCTGCAGTGGGTGAGCCAGCTCGAACAGTGCTGATGTGGCCCTCCAAACTGTGATGTGCTGACTGCTCTAAATGCACAAGACCCTGGGCTCAATAATTTCCCTCAGACCTGCTCTGGCACAGAGCAGAACACGAGCTCCAGTGGGGATCTTCAGAGTACTGCAGCAGTTAACACGTGTAAAAGTCTAAGTATATGACCAAAGAAAGTAGGACTGAAATGGAAAAACAAATCCACCCTGAGGCTTACTGGGTCGGTAGGTCCCCTAGCATTTTAAAATGCACTGTTAAACTTTTCCCTGTGTGGGCTGATCAACTCTTGTAATGCCACTAATTTATACACTCAATATCAGATCTCCTCCTAGAAATAAGCAAATCAGTTAAAGCAGTAGAGGAGAGCGACATAAAAATCCTTTGTTTCTTGCAGAAAAAATAAAAAATAGTTTAGCACATTTCCACACACTTCTGCTTGGCGCAGAAAGCAGGGACTGGAACGCTTTAGTTCCTGCAAAGCACAATGGAATCTGTGCCATAATTCACTGGGCTCCAGTCAGGAGTTTTGGGCAGAGGACCAGTATCCAACGGTAATGTCTGACTTAAGGAAAGCAATTCATTATACATCTGTAGAGGAGTTACCTGGCATCCACAGGTCATTCTTTAAATTGACAGCGTCAACAGAAGTTTCCAGTGCTCCCTTTGAAGAGCCCTCTGAATGCCAAGCAGGGCGGACCAGGGCATTTTTCAAACCCAGGAATGTAATTCTACACGATTAACACGTGTATTACGACTTAGGAAAAACCAACAGTGAATTATTAAAGGCTTCACCTTCTCCTGTTGACATCAATGCACCAGCTTCCTTCTGCATCAGTGATCTCTGACGGGAGCCCGCTGAGGCTGGGCTACGTCTGTCTCTCACACCCACTGGCTTTGGATGCCTCACATCTGGGCCTCTCCAGTGATCAAACCACTGTGCTAAGGCCCCCAGGAACCTCACCAAGGCTGCCAGAACACACTGCAGCCATGGCCCTGGTCGCCAAGTGCCCATCCACTGTGTTGTTCAACACCTGCCTGTTCACTGAGTTGGAGAAAAGGCGGTACTGGAGTGACAACAGCTTTGGGGGTTCCTTGAGGGGACAGAGCAGGTGAAACCAGCTGGCAAAGGTACGGGGTTGCCCTCACCATTACTGGCTTCACCCACAGGCTGAGCTGGGGGGTGTCCTACCAAGAACTCCAGCATCAGAACAGATGAAGTGCACAATCACTGCAACCACATGTGAGGTATAGACAACAGGTGTGTGGTTGTGCACATTCCTTGGCAGGACATCCTCCTCTTGTCAGTCACCACGAGGACAGAGCTGCCTTCTAACCATCTGCCTTGTAGGTGTGACTGGTTGGCTTGAACAGGCATCACAGGTGATGGAAAGGTGTCATTTGTATCAGTGCAACCCTCCATAGCATACACCTGGGCAAGGGCTTGTCAGTTGAGACTTCCAGAGAAAATCAACAATGAACCACAGAGAGAAATGCTGGGATGGATTAAGGCCCACCTGTGGTTCTTTCTAAAATGACAACTACAAAGACATGGATAGTGTCTCCAGCCAGCATGACAAGGGGGTAAAATCATGACACTTGGCAAGGGAGAACTGAGATGCAGTAAGCTGTGCTTTACTGCATGTATTAACCAAACAACAAAAATTTATGGAAACAGTTCCTCCAACTGGTCCCAGAGCTGCAACAGCAAAAGCCATCCATTCTGAGCCATACAGCTCCCAGAATGACACTGTTATAATTTTAAAACCTGCATTTTCCGTCTTTCTCTTTCCATATTCTTCTCAAGAGATGCTGTGGACAGCTACGCCTTAAAAACGTCCCCCTTGCTTTATTTTACATAGCTGTGCCACTACAGCATACATTTTTCACTCCTAATTGTCACTTGGAGACTCACATTAGTCTCATGAGCACATAAAAATATCCCTCACCACATGTATTCGAGTTCTTTGGTTTAAGACTGTATTCACAGCTCTTCACTGCTCTCATAGCTTAAACCTTCACAGCTTCAAACCTAGCCAGCTGAAGCCTTGTCAGCACACTTTGTCTCCAACTTATTTTGAAACATACTCCTGCTCCAGAGGTAGAGGCATCAGGTCATTGCTCCTTTAGGTCCAATGAGAGGACAGAAACCCCTGACAGCCCAGAAGAACTGAGCAGGTGGTTTTCAAGCTTTCCTGGCTGCACAGCTCTGGCCCTGGGGCTCCTTGTTGCCATCCACACTAATGTGCATGGCCTGGGCTCCAAAACACATGGTTTACATCAGGCCACTGTTTCAGTTCCTGGAGAAATACAGCCCACTGCTCAACTCAGCAGCCACTACTGGAAGAGCAAAACATGAAATCTGTTCCAGAAGCAGGCCTCCTGAAAGCTTCCAAACATCAGGCAGTGGGATGGATATGGATGGATATAGCATACTCTGTAAATCAGGCACAGTATGTAGGGATGTGACCCTTCTAAAATAAAATCCTCAATCGCTAACAGAAAAGGGAGTAGCATTTATGAACATGACTTTGTATGTCATAAAATCTATAATTATTCCCAATTCCCTAATAAGTAAAATACGGAAAAAGTTGAACATTTGGCAGACCCATTTTGGAAGTTTTTTTGAAACCAGCTACTCCAAAATCAGCACTGAAAGGTGGCTTTTAAACCTGTCACTCAAACTGTCCCTTTGCCTAGATACATTTCCTCCACCTGGCTGTCTCAGGTGGAGGCAGCTAAGTCACATGGATATTAGTCTATTTTTCTTTGGGATTCTCATCAATGCATCTTTCAAGGTCATGATAATATTCGCTTGCTTACATTTGAAGTCTTAGAAGTTCTTCATCTGGTGAAAACAATTTTGTTTCTGGTGGATCGGTCTCTTTTACATGGCTTAACCGTATCAGTCAGAGATACTGCCAAAATGACTGACAACATTTCTTCCTTTGCAGGACAGAGTCATAATTCTGACTCCAGATGTTCCTTGAAAGTCCAGAAGATTGTCAGAGGATTAGGTGGTATCATCAGCAGAATTAGGCTTACAGTCTTTAAGTTTTTGATAATAAATAAAAATCAGATCTATAATATTTGACTAAATTTCAAATGTTAATACAGGTATATCGTTTCAATCTTTGTTTACTGACTTCAAGTCTAACCTTCACTTAAAAATGGTGGTACTCCAGTTTGACTCGAAGCTCCCTGGCTTCAGTGGAAACCTCTGCTTTATCAGGCCTGTCACTGGAAATTTGATTTGCAAAAAGAGGGGCTCACTGATTCTACAGAAAAACAAGTTCATAGGAAAGCTCACCTATTTTTTTTACATCAACAAGGAGGAATAGCTAGAGATGTCAATGGATCTGATAAAGCCATCGATCCCAAATGATTCCATATACACCCCTTTAACTCCCTATCTGCAGGATAAAGGGACTATTAGTGCTTCTGTGCTGAAATGCACCTGAGGTTTCCCAGTACTCACACTGCCTCACGAGACTCCTGCCTGTCCCGACTGGCAGCTCCTGTGACACTCATTTTCTTCCTAAGGTGCAAGAAACTCATATTTCTTGGCTTCACTGGGCATTCAATTGTAGAAATAGCGCAAATATCAACTTCCAACATCTTAAGCCCTGCTTCTGAGATAAATCAGAGCCTGAGGCTGCTTTAAATGGTGCGGTCTGAATTCAATCTGACTGCAATCACAAACATGACAAAAGCACATGATAAAGTTAGAACTGAGCTTGTTTTCCTCTAGATAATCCTTGTACAGGCTGTCCTCTAGCCCTAGTCAGAAGTTCAGTGATAGGAAGGGAACCTGCCTGAGAAAACCCACACCAAGCAACTCGTGCCATGGCAAGACACTGTCAGGAATAAAACACCTCCCTTCAAAGACTGTCTTTCCACACTGTGTTCATGACTGTAGTCCTCACATTGTTTTCACCTACACTTTGTTCTTGTTTTCATATTCCTGTTCTTTACTGACTATAAACTGTGGTAACTTCTTTGTTTCTAACAGTCTCAGATGAAGCACACACTACATCACAACAGTGTCAGAAAAGTTAGGAGTAAATGTAACATTGCCACAAAGCTAACAGATCTACAATTTTGGTTAGTTTCCTCTTTAAAATTAGGGACACCGGAGTCATACTCCTTTTTAATGTGTATTTTTGTTGTCAAAGAAGGTATTGAAAACACACTGTCCATTTAAGAGCAGTGGACTGCACAGAAGAGAAAGGCACAACACGGTCCTGAATACTTGGAAGCCACATCTTCCCTGGGACATCCCTGACTCCCACATGCACGCACGCACCCTCTCCACGCTCTCCTCACAGCCACCTCTGCCAAGGCTGGGGCCTTTAACAGCAGTGGCCCTGGAAACGCTTAATCAATGTTAATCAAAAGCTTAATCAATGTTAAAGAAGCCCGTTGGCCTCACAAGTGGTAACACTCTCCTTAGCGGGGACAAGTGGGTTTAAGCACAGTTCATATTGCTTCTCTGACTGCATAAGGTAGGAGAAGAAATCCTTGAGAGATTCCAGATCCCCCTGAGCAACTCCATGGCTCCTGGAGGCAGACCCAAGGGCACTCATGCATTCATCTGCCACCAGTGCCTGGGGCAAACTCATGTGTTTCAACAGGCTCTTCCATGCAAGCTCCTGGAGAGCAGGGCTCCCCTTTGCTCACCACTACCCCAGTCTTCTGCTTGTCCCTCAATTTCAAAGGCTGTCAGAGGCATGGGGATACTATAAGCGCCACTTGGAACCCAAGCAGAATTTTGGCTGCACAACCCATGAGCAGCAACACTTATTCTCCTCTAACCTGGCAATTTTGTCCACGACAACAGCAGAAGGAGGCATGAAGACAACAAAAAGCTTGCACCAGGATGGATATTATCCCTCTTGTAGAGTATACTGACTCCCACACTGAGAGCTGCCACCTCTGAGACACAATCTCTACCTGTGTTTCTGTGACAAAAAATTGACTGCTGGTACAAATGCATGTGGCAAAATCCAGCATGGCAGCAGGAAGAAATAACATCAGCTGCTACCACTGTCCCATTTAACTGAAGTTTATGGTGGTTTCATGAAAACCTGGAATAAGACAGAATATTTGTTCAGACTGACTTAGTCTCAGTGGCTTTCTCACATTCTGTGAAGCTGGCACCGAGGAAATGTTTCATTTCCACATGAGGAAATATATGCAGAGCTTTCTTTAGGTTGAAGGTGAAACTCCAAGCACAGCTGATGCTTACACAGGTATGGCTAGATGGGAAGGATGACAGGACTACAAGCCCACAGATGGCCTTCTCTCCAGCACTGACACCAGCACGGAGCTTGCACGATGCTGCTCTGCCCAGACTGGATGTGGGTCCTGGGTGTGTGTGACTGCACTGCAGCTTACCCACATTTATTGTCACCCCCACACAGGCTTGCAGATAAGACAGCTTATTTCCCCCTAGCTGGACCTCAAAGGATACCCACAGGTGTAGTAGTAAAAAAGAGAGAGTATTGTTTCTAGGCTGCCAGGCATCCCCTCCACCATTGCTCCCTCCCCCTGTGCCCACAGCCTGAGGTAGCTTTGAAGTGGGTTGGCAGGGGACACAAGTCAGAGCCAGAGCATGAGCCAACCTCTGTCCTGGTCCCCACAGCTATGGCCATAAATCTCCAGTAAGGAAAACACACCTATTAGAATTGCACTGCTCATTAGGAGGTTAACTAAACCGTGGCAGCATCTTTATGCTGTGCGCCTGGATCACTTCTTATGAACCTAAATCTTCACTCCATTGCTCTCCTTTCACATCCGTGCAGTGTCATTAAAACCACTGGCATGTTATAGAAGTACTCAAGTGAAGAATGAGGCCCTGCTCGTTCAAAGGCTGAAAAAAACCAGTGTATGCAATTATCCTGATGGAAGATATGGACTAGGCTTACAGGAAGTCACAGCAGGAAGCACAGTTCTCTTTCTGCACCAGCTTTCACTCCAACCACATCAGGCAGTGGTTACCAACATCCATAAAGCAGAAAGCTTCGCATGCTCCGTTCATATCATTCACTTTCTCTGGGAATTTTATTTCTAATTAAATACTTCTATCCAAACACCCAATTTTCTTCCAAATTTCTCTCAGCTGTTGGTTGCTGGGATGTTTCATGGCCCATCTTCAAAGCAGGGGACAAAGGTAGCCTACAGCCTATTCTGTATTGGTTTGTTATAGACTGGGGGAGGAAAGTGACAACCCTCAGTCACCTTCACATCCCCTGAAAAACCTGTTAATCTCGCCCACTTTAACACTCAACAAATGGATTACATCAGTCATTCGTGGACACAGGAACAAGTGTTAAGCAAGCCACAACCAGTAAAAAAACCTCATGGTTTCAACTGTTCCTCAGAAATCTAAGATTCTGAAAATTTCAGAAAACTGATTTTCTCTTATACAAAAGAAAAAAAAAAGGAAAAAGATAATCAGTAAGATACTTCTGCAATGAAGACTGTGTTTGAATCCAAAGCGTTGTCAATTGGGATGCTGTGGCTCTGCTTTTAGTTCATTCCTTTATGCACATCATAGACCACCAAATCATCCTCAAGCATCCTACTTACCTTTGGGGTGGTTGGTTTACACCTCCCTCCAAAACCACCCCAATATAGATAAATTTGCTCCCTTACCCAGTGAAATAGCAAAGATTTTTTAATCTACTGGAGATTCATATGTTTATGTAAAGTCTTTCCATTCCATCTCCAGCTGAAGTGCATGTTCAACTTTCCATTCGAAACTGCCAAAAATTCCTCAGACTCACAAAGTCAGAGAGTAGGAATTCAAGCTTCATCATGCATTGAAGGAAAATAAAATTTAAACCCCTCCATTTTTATTTCACATTTCAAAGCCTTTTATAAATCAGAAAAGTTAGTTTCCCAAGGTGCAGGTTTGCTAAGAGGAAAACTCAGACTCAACATTAGTCTCTGCTCTTTCATTAGCAGCTCTCAGAGATTAAGTTTCTTTACAGAGACTGGAAAACATAAATCTTAAAATAACATAGCCTTTGCTGCTTCCTCTTAATGGAAAATGCAAATAAAACCCACTAAAATATTATTTATCTCTAATATAAAATGGTTCACGATTCATGTCTTGAAGTAATACCCACTCTGATACTTCTAACTAACTTTATTCCACATTATTTATTGCAAAAGGTCTTTCAAAAAGTACACATGTAGCATTGTACCCTAAAAGGGAAGCTGGTGGCACACCCTTCAAGGCTCCCAAAGTGCAAAACTCATAGATCCTAGATAAAGGGCATGCCAGGGAAATGGACAGAATACTACCATCACTATTCTCAGGAGCTCTGTATTAGATTGAGCTCAGGCACAGATCTTTGTTACTGATACATTACTTTCTTACTTCATTTCTTTTCCAAAGAGCAAATTCTGCAGTCATTTTCAAAGCAATGTCTTCATGCAAAGCCCTGGGCTGTTTCACACATTATAAGCAGTTCTATCACAGCTGAGCAGACACAACTGAGGCACACGGCAGCAGCCACTTGAGTTCACCTCATCATGATTTGTCAAGTACTGGGACAGTTGGCAAATATTTTACCCAATTGATGACCTTGAAAAGCATCTGAACACGTAAAAAAGATGCAGTCACAGCTCTGCAGGTTTGTAAAAGAGAATCTATGCCATCTTTCTTGCGTTAGCCCAGGTATATCTAGAACTGAAAACACACATATCTACATTGGTTTGGTCTCCAATATTGAGGTTCGAGACTTGCAGCTTCTCCCCACAGAGCACAGAATATCCCTGACCAGTGGGATGTACAGCAAGAGGAGCCTCTGGGGAAGAAAAACAGTCCTTCCTATTAACAAAGCCTCTGCAAAAATCAGGAGAGCAAGTCTCAGGAAGGACTTCCAGAGCCTTTAACATGCCATAGCTAGCAGCCTGTTAGAGCTATGTACCAATGTACATGGACTCCTCTTTTATGCTATTCATGTTTGGTGATTGAACACCCAAAGTGGGAGATTTGGAAGGAAGGGTGCAGTGGAAGGGTGTATTGATGCAGCTCACTCTCTGACTGCTGCTAGGTGACCTGTGACACCAAGCTGGCACTGGTACAGTTCAGAGGAATTAAGCTTTCTAATACCAAAACACCCACCCAGAACTGCCTGCTTTGCTTGTGAGCTCTGACCCACCCATCACCAATGCTGGTGACCTATAACGATGTGGTGATGCGCAGTAATTCCACCTCTCTTCGAACCTGAGCTTTCTTGGATGAAAACCAACCCTTACGTCTGTGGCAGTGGCAGTATCCTCTCCTGTCACAGGGCTTTGACCAGATCTGCATGGCAAGGACAGGTTCCCCAACAGAGTTATGGGCAGCCTGAACCTGAATGTTCCGTGTGGCCAGTGCTGGGGAGCAGCCCTGCAGCAACAGCAGAGACAAGGTCCAAGCTTGCATCCCTCAAACCAAGGCTGGCTGCTAAGAGCAAGGCATGGAAATATGCACTATTTTACAAGTAGCTTAAGCCACTTGCTACCATTTTGTGGGTTGGCCATCTGCTACCATTCAGTAGCACAAACATTTTGCTGAAGCTGCAAAGCCTCCTGAAACTATTTCCTATTCTCCTATTTCCTTCTATATGAAGGGGCCCAAATTACTCAAAAGCTCCTACAGACATTTTGAAGTTTCACTATTTGCCTTCTCGGGTTTTATAGTGACTACTTGCAAGCATAACAAAAGTTTGGTGGTCTTAAAAACGTATTTATACAGCATAAGCAGAGAAAAAATATATTTGCAAAAGGTCCAACTGCTGAAAAAGCCAAATGGTTCATTTCATATTGCAAAATAATCTTGCAAACTATATGTCTAATTTTATAAGGCTCTTATGTTTGGATTCATAGGGTCTGTTTCTGCTACCCTTTACTACAATTACTAGCAGCTTGGTCTGTAGGGGTCCAGTCCTAAGAAAAATCTTGGTCCTCCCAGAGGGAAGCAACAGGTAGAACAGTAGGCATGTGCTAAAAATAATTCCCTCTGCCTTCAAACACACCACCTTCTCTCAGAAACATCCATACTAACTCATCAGATACTCTGATGCTTACACTCACCAGACCCTGAGGTCCCTCAGTTATCTGAACTCTCACTTCAGTTCTCTCCACTGGGCTTAATGCTTCCTCTCTTGCTGCTGTTTTTAGAAAAAAAAAATCTTATTTTTTATTTTATTTCCTTCTCCCTTCCCTCAGTTGACACACACATGGTTCCCTCCCTCCGCTCCTAGTGGTGTGGACACATCCTCTCCCAGACACACTCCCTCTGTGCAGCTGTGCAGGCACAGCTGTGCCCCCACCACGCTGCCTGTGACTGCCCTGTGCTAGCATAACATGGGACAGCTGGCTTGTCACCACCACAAGGAAAGACTTAAGCCAGTTCAAAGCCATTTCTCTTCTAATTTCACTGAAGTAGTGGTCTGAAATCTGTTTCCATCCCTCCAAGGTTTCACACTCACTCCTATTCCCACGTCACATCATCAGCTGCAGGTTTCCAGCCCGACCTGCACGATGTGATACCAAACACAACCAGAATCCCACAATGTCTCATACCACTCATCATCCCTCCCTGAGGGCAATTTAAACAGCTGTTTTTGCAGAGGAAAGAAAGTGTGTTTGCAGAGGTGTCTGGCCCTGAGCAATCAGCACTTCCAAGGGGCATGGCACATCCTGCACTGGGAGCTGACTTGTTGGGAGGGCAGATGAGGAGCACACATGATCTGAGACATCTTGTGGCAAAAAACAATTGTGCTAAAACTGAAACCCAGCAGCTCCGACCTGTCTGGGAAGGGCTTTCATGAATACATGTACAGTGCCCACTGAGCATTCAGTGCCCTGACTCCCATTTAAGCATGTAGTCAGGCTCTTGGAGGACCGGTTTGACTTACCATTAAGTAGCCATTAAGAGTGAAGAAAAGGAACTCAGAGCCCTGGCAGAGCAATCACCACATTGCAAACAAAATAATACACCACTGTACACATCTAACATAGAAATTCGGCTTGCTAATATTGCTGTTTAAGGTTTAGACATTCTAGGTTTTCAATAATGTTGCTGTGCTATCACAGAAGAGCTTTTCTAGTTAATTTCATTTTCTTTTGACTTTTTTTCTTTGAAGAAAAGAAGACAGCAATTGAAGACAGCAAAAGAAGACAGCAATTTTGCTTCTGCATACATTCAGCTTTGAGCAACTGGGCAATTCAAAAGGCACCAGTCATTACTTCTTGTTTGGAAAATTTCAAGTAGAAGGGAGTGGGGTCTTAGCTTGGGCAGTTCTTCATCACTGCAGCATGGAAAAAACATTCAACTATTTTTTAAAACAGGGCCAGTGGAGCTCGGGAAAGGTGAGGTGTCACTTTCAAAGTTTGTCTTAGACTTTTGAATGTAAGCAGGCCTTGTGATCCCCAACCCACCTCCCCAGTAACACAACCTCAGACACTTATCAAATTCATATATTAAAAAAACATGCAACCTGAAATCAGCCTGAAGTCTCAGACCAGCAAAGCCAAATGGAGCATTTCCATCCCTGCCATTTGGTTGTAAATTGCTTATAGCACCTCTGCTTTGGGAGACCAGAAACATCAAACCAGTGGCACAGCCGGGACAGAGGCCGACACGAAGCTCAGCTGATGCAGACAGCAAGGCTGCAAACACACAACCCAGAGCACCCACTCCTGCAAGGTGCACCTTTTCACCTTCAGCGTTCCCCCCAGGAGCCCTCGGCCAAGCCCCCGATGGATGTCGGCCTCGCACAGCTGCAGCCTCCTGGCGCGTGAGCTGAGGGCCAGCTGCAATGCATGCCATGCTGAAGACCACACAATTATGTCACCGAACTCGGCATGGCTTCAGAAGGTGATGAAAGGGGAAGACACACAGACTGTGTGAAAGTGCAGCTCAGTTACTCACGCAGGGCCAGGTTCTGATGCCGTTGGGCACGAAGCAAGACACCACCCAGCAGGAGTTATGGCATCTAAATCCAGCTCTCCATCTATCTGGCTACAGCCTGTGTCCTGCAGTGCTCTCAGACCTGCCCCAAGATCTCAGCAGCAAAGGCAAAATTAAACACTGTCTTCCTGAGGCTGAAAACATGAAGCCTGGCTACTTCTCAGGCTGCAGGATGGGTGCCAGGATTGGGAACTGGGTGCTGCGCCCACAGTCCCCTCCCTCAGCAGCAGGAGCATGCAGGGGCTCTGAGAGGGCTGGCCAGGCAGGTGGCAGGGCTTGGGCTGGTCTCTGGGTATCACAGGCTTCCAGCCACGGCAGTTTTTTACCAGTTATATTTGCTGCTTTCCATTGAAGGAATTTTAAGGCACACTTAGTAGTTTTTCCCTGATACCAGCTACACCCTTCTGTACACCCTTCCAAGGACACCACTCTGAAAGAAGGGATTAAGCACTTCATAATACAATATCAAAACAAATTGCCTTGACTAGTCAATTTCTCTTATTTCTGTCTCTTTTTTTTTTAGAGATGAGGAAACACTAACATTCCAGGTCCAGCAGTCCTGCACTTTTTCCCAAAAAAGAAGTTTCAGCCAAAATATTGCAGTCAACCCTACAATAAACATGACAAATAAACATTTGACGAGTGGCCTCTTATTTTACAGCAAATGTGTATATTAAGAACAACCAACTCCTCCAATGGAAAAATAATCAGTTTAAAGCAGGAAGAATACAGCAGTCAGAAAGATTTGCTGGAACCAGGACCATTGCAGGATGCCCAAGAGGACTTAATAACTATGTAATAGTGGAATAGCTGCACTGGAACTGTGAAATATGAACACACTCCACAGTCCTCAAAGAGTAATTGACTCTGCTTAATGAAGAGCTGATTTGCTGACTGAGTTACTCACTAAAGAGGGGTGATTTAAAATGCACACTTCTCCAGACCACTTTTTAATGTGTACATAGCTGAATTTGGATGTACATTTTATGTGCTCTTCCAGGATGAGGAGAAGCTTGGACTGCCTTCCTTACCACTGGATTTCAGTATTACATTTGTAACTAACAATTTCTCTTTGTTTAGGAAAAGCACACAATTTCTACATGTCTTGGGTCTTTCTTCCACTTTTCCTTGTTTCTCCACTCCTTAAGACCATTTGCTTTAAATACAGACCTGCCAAATGCAAGGACCTATGCCAGAATGGAGACACAGGCAGGCTGATTTCAGAGGCACTGAAGAGTGCTCAGCTCTCACCACAGCACAGATGTGACACAGCCAGGGTACACAACCCAACCTGGCACATGGGAAAAGCTGCTGTGTCCCACTGCACAGATTTCATTTATGAAGAGCTAACAGTGGGCCAGAGGTTACAAGTTCAATGAGAGTGAGGTACAGTGAATGCTGCTTGAGAAAGGCACAATTTATCCCAGAGAGATTTTAACCATCCTGAACAGTAGAAAACATGCTGAAGTTTAAACACACATTTGCAGAAACTCTGAGTAAGAGAAAAGACCTTACATGACATCCCAGACAGCAGTTCCAGGGAACTGGGGAGGAGAATTTGCCATTTCCAGAGCTACGTCCCCCAGCAGCCATGTGCCTTAGGAGGGCAGGACACAGGACAAGGGTCTGGAGAGAGGTGAGTACCAGCTCCCATCCAGCAGAGAGGGGGCAGAGGGAGCTCAGCCTGCACAGGTCTTGCTGGGGACCAGAAGCACATGATCTGCCAGCACAACCTCTCATCTCCCCAGGCAAAGCAAGACCATGCAATGAAGGGAATGCTGTGTAAACAGTTTGATGCTGCTCTTGTTAACTCTGCTACCAGTATAGCAGTTAAGCACTCAACCATGTGGTACACTGTGGAAAAAGTTATTTTTCATTACAAGCTTGTCTAAAGTTTAAAGAGGAACCAGAGAAAGCAGACACTTTCCAGGTGCTTGTGCATCCCTCAAAGGAAATGAATCCAACTACAGAGGTGCTGCAGGCAAAAGCTGCTGATGCATCAACTAAGAATAAATGTGAGAGCTGGGATCAGAGTGTTCATAGTCAATCTAGCCAGGTACAAGGGCAGTGCAAAATCCAGCTGGTCTAAATGCCTCTTTGGTAAGAGGCAAGCCGTGTAGATGCAGGACTAAACCACACCACCCCTCTAAATCCCTAGGCATCCAGGGTGTGGAGGAAAGTTAAGAAACGTGTGTTCCAAGATTCAGAGAACAGACAGCAAAGCAGAAGATCTTCCTGGTTTTCTTTAAATCTTGTGCAATTTAAGCCACTGTCTTGATCTTGGCAGTGCTTATTTTGGCACTTCAGTTTGTGAACATTCAACACAGACTGTAGGTTTTGCAGCCAACAGTACAGCAAAATAAGCAGTAGTATAGCAAACACATATAAGAAAATGCAAACATGATTTCAAAGGCTTTCTATTGGGTCATGCACAGCAAAGGATCTTTCAGACAACCTCACATTTCTTCAAGACACCCATCATTCCTCTACTGACCCGAAAAAGTAAGCCATACCACTCCTCAGGGGCTATGATGTTAGTGCAAACACAGCCAAAATGCAAGTTCTCAACCCACATGGAAGCAAAATACTTGGGCTTCTCATGAGACAGAGGGAAAGGATCTCCCCATCTTCAGTATCTGCTGCTCTTCTCTGGACTTCACTGTCTCACAACCCAGCAGTTCATCCCTCCCTCTCGTGCTGGGCAGGGGCACTGGCTGAAGAGGTGAAGCCATCTTTCTCATCTTGGGGAATAATGAAAACACTCATACTTCCAAGTGAATTAAATTTCATATGCATTCAAAGGAATAAAAACAATCCTGCAGTGCAGCACACCAGTGAAAATGTTGCTGCTTTAAGGAACTGTAAAAGAGAAATGACACGTGGCAATTTCAGGGGTAGAAAAAGCAGGGCGTGCTGGCACCTGCCTGAAGGATCAGTACAGAGTCCAAAAGTCTGGGATAACCCTCTCAAGGCCGCACAAAAGTGTGGTACACCTGCAGCTTGGGGGCGAAAATAGCAGCATGGAGCTTCCCAAGAGGAAGGCACATCAATGTCCACACCATTTCCTCTGGAGAAGTGATCACTTCTCCTGCTTAGTGCATTGGCAGTCTGTGGGAGACACGCCTATCATCCATGCTCCCTCTTTCCCAGCAGAAAGCACAACAAAAGGCAAATGTTGCCATGATACATGCATGCACCTAGCTATGGTTCACTCAGGCAGGCAAAGTGGGGAGTAAAGGAATACTAATTTCTGAAGACAGGTAACTCAAACAAGATAAGCAGATCCTGACACTTCAAAACTAAGGGGGGAAAAAAATGTTGATTTGCCTGCAATTTTTTGCATATTTGGGATCACACTCAGACTACTAAACACAGGTGCACTCTAGAGGTCTCTGGTTAGGAAGTAGTTCCAGCCCTCATTATACTTCAGCTGCAACAGCATAAATTTAAGAGACCTAATGCCTGGTGCCAGCACATCCCAATGCCAACTTAGCCAGATTCCTGAGCACTTCCTCAGTGACAGAGAGAGATGTGTTACATAACTCCCAGCTAGAGAAACCATGGGTCCTAGATGTGCACAAGAAACTGAGCCTGGTGGAAATACTGCTATGCTTCCTTCATATGAAGACAACAGCCCTCCTGCAGACACCCACATACAATATGAAGCAGATATAAAGTCCAACCTAAGAACCAACCTTGAGAACTTAGAAGTCACATTTCAGTGTCCTGCATGGGAAATATGATCACTGAATACGTCTGAGCTATATTTTTGGGCAATTGAATGCTCACTCAACACACTGGATCACAGACACAAGATCTCATTCCCCCTGCTGGCGTGTCTTTGTCTTGCTGCATCATCTACTCAGCCCCCCCTCTAATTTCTTTCTGTATAGATCAGCTTCTGAAAGCATCTTCTTAACCACACGTCCAGCCAAAATCAGTCCATGTGCTGTCTGAAGAGCTGGAATCACAGACTTGGACGGCACAGGAGCTTTCATACATCTGACACACCCAGAGGCTGGTACAGAGCTATACAGTTAAGACCATTACAGCACTGTCCTAAATAACTGAGAAGATACATTCCTTAGAGCTAAATGAAGCGGAAAATTCCTTTGGAGACCCTTCTGCTTTCTCTGTTTATGTCAGACAGTCTAGACAAGGAAGGAAAATGAGAGTTAGTGCTGCTGTCAGAGAGGCTCTTGCTCTGAGCATAGCCTCCTCTTAATGTTTCTCCCAAATTTCTCCCACCGGTCGCAGGTGGTGCTTGAACACTGTTTGTCCAAGCTAACAAGGTGCGTGGGTGACAACTGTTTTCTGTAGTCAGTATCCATTCTTCCACACATGGGATCTGGCAGCAAGCAACAAATCTCTCCTGGCAATACACAAATGGGATCTGCCGCTTAAGCTGGCTCCAGCACAACACCCTTCTCTTACGCTTTCTTGGCCTGAGGACTGCCACAACAATCCTGGGCACAGGCCCCACACTGACTTTCTATTTTGATAAACAGAATACAGTCAATGACAGCACCAGCCCAATGCCAGACCCTTACTGGGGAAAAATCTTTCCTTTCTTTCCACAGACAAAATTTGAAGGGCTCTTTCACTTCATTGGAGCCTGTCTGCTGAGCCAGGGCAGCCTCCCTGTCTCACAGACATGGTACTTGGACAAAGGCTCCAAAGTGCAGAGTGAGTTTGGGACAGGTCCCCTAGACAGAACACATGCAGCAAAGGTGGTCAGCAGGACCATTTCAAACACAGCTAGAGTGTGAGAAAGCAGGAGCAAGGGCAGCAGAAATGCTCGGCAATGGCTTTTACACCCTGAGAAAGATCTCTAGAACCAGCCCTCTTGACTGAGACTGCACTTGCTCAAGACACAGCCTGTGTTTAGTAGCTTATAAACTACTCTGTAAATTGGAGAAGGAATGTGGTGTCCACTCATTATAGCCAGCACACCAACAAGGACAGGGAGCACACATGCAGTGCACATGCAGCCCACATCCAGTCCTGTCCAGCCACTCTGGGGTTAACAGCACAGTATTCCCACTCCAGCAGGTCTTGGTGTGCTCCAGAGTTCCATTGCTGGGAAGCATTCAGAGCTCCGTGCAACACTATGCCAACACATTTGGGTTTGTTCAGAAATTGGCCTAATTTTTACAGTACATTGGTGTGGGACTGCAAACAAGGAAAGACTATATGGATATTACACGCAAAAATTTTAGTTAAGTATCACAATCTCCAAGAATCACTTTTAGACATTACACAGCCAGAGAAGCAAGAGGCAGCATGTACTCAACAGCTAGCGCTTTTCCTCAGAGGCTATTCTCATGATGCACTAGCAGAACACAAACTCCCCTGCTCCCTTCCCTCCTCCTCTCACTTGCCAACAGGCAGCCCCAGAGATCCAGTTCCCCTTCCAATTACCACTGCCACAAGGGAGCACTTTTACAAAACTGCCCACAGCAGTGTGATCCCAAGCTTAACGTGGATGGGCACAGCAAGTTGCAGAGAGACTACAGTTCCAGGTTAAGGAGATAATTCCTTCCCGGTTGTTTAGCTGCGCACTAAAACTCAGCAGGAGCCAGGGGTGACATGAAGTCCCGGGCTCTGCTTTATAGCCCAGTGCTGCAGGGAAGGCTGGGGAGGATGCTATCGTCCTTGGCTGGCTCCTCTGCGACTACAGCAAGGGGCTGGAGATGGGACAGCCACCACATCCGGAGCCTGGGGACAAGTGTCCCTGTGCCGCTCTGGCTACTGTAACCCCAACAGATACAATCTGGCGCTGAAATGCCGCCGTATGTGTGTCTATACCCTGTCTTTAGCCGTGCTCTGGAGCAGACCTTGCGGCCACAAGCTGAGGAGATTCGGTTCAACCCTGCCTGCGGCACAAAAAGTGCCGCGGGGGCTGCAGCGATCGTACGCTGTTTCCACAAGGGAAAGGACAGGGCACATCTGCCACTGCCTCCCACAACGCCACTTCCAGAGCAGCTTAAACCTGAGCCTGCGGGCCCGGGGAGCTCTGACAGCAGCGCCAGCCTCGCCCAGGGTTCGATCCACAGGACTCGGACGGCGGGAACGAAGAAAAGAGGGATCTCTTCTGGCTTCCCGCGGAGATGCAGCGCTGGGCTGCCCGGTGTCAGTGCCGCTAACCACGCGAGCGGGGCTCCTCAGCAGAGCCCAGACGGGACGATGGAACCAGCACGCGGTTCCAGGGGGAAAAAGGCATGCACGGGCAGAAGGCAAGCGGGAGGCTGTCACACTTCGGTGCCATTTGCTCCCGTCTAGCCACGAGCGTCCTTGTGGGCTGCAGCCCTGCGCTCCGGAGCTGCCCGAAACGCAGCAGAGCCGCGGCGGGCTAACCCACGGAGGGTCCCGGCCACTCTCCGAGAGCCGGATGACCCTCGGTGCCGAGGCTTGCCCGGTTTTGCAGCTCCCCTCCCCGCTCGGGGCTCCCTCCGCCCCCGCGGAGGGCGCCGGCCGAGGGGCCCGCACACACAGGGGCAGCGGCAGGTGCCTCCGCCGGGGCAGGGAGGCGGCCGGCTCGGCTGGGGTGTTCCCCGCGATGCCGCCGCGGCGCCTGACCCCGTGCCGGGCGGGGGCAGAGAGCGGCGCCGCTGGGCATCCCCAAGCACCGTGTCGCCCCCGAGCCCCCCGCCCCGCGGCACCTCTCCGTCCCACGCCGCCGGGCAGCGACACGCGTGGCACGGCAGCCGCTCACTCCCGCGCGGGGCAGCTCCCGCGTACCTGGCAGCGCGGCGGGCAGCAGGGCGGCCAGCAGCAGCAGGGCGGCCCAGGGGGCGGCGGGCCCCGCCANGGCCCGCCCGGCGCCCCGGCTTGCCCGCCCCGGTGGCCGGTGCCCGCAGCATCCCCTGCCTTGGCGTGCGCGCACCTGGCTCCTTCGGGAAACATCTCCCCAAGAAGACTACGAGCTCCGAGCCTGCCCCTCGGCACCCAGGGGAATTTCAGCTGGCCCATGCGTGTTACACGCACCCTCGCACTGCCTTCTGTCTTCTCCCCGTGTGGCACTGTGCCCTCCCAGCTGGCGTGGGTGTTCAGTCCTGCTTGGGCACAGGGTTCGCTATACAGAACTTTCTATACTGGGTTGTCTTTCCTTCTTCATATCATCTTTTGTTCTTTCTGAACTCCCACCCCGTATCTGGCCGGGGTTTTTGCTTCAGTAGCCTTGAACTAGAGAGACACTGTTAGATCTACAAGGCATTTCGCAGTCCGACTTGTCTGGCTCTTCCCACAACCCTCCAACCCATACCCCCCATCTACTTTTTGCTGCATTGCTGCATAATTGAAGGATATTTCTGCAACAATTAATAATGGGTCCTCTGCTGTGGAAACTAAGCAAAAATCAAAACAAAACTAAATGGGGCATAAAAGTTCTTGCCTGCTATGAAGGGAGAAGAAAGATACTGGGAAAAATAAACACCATATTTTTTGGGGAAAAACAAAGAAACAAACAGACCAAACAAACAAAATCACAAATCAAAGGAAGGGGAATAACACGGTCAGGCTTTTCACAGGAATCTGGCTCCACACCTGCTTCTGCCCAGATACCAGCTTTGGCATGTTGCCACACAGCTCCATGGCTGGCACATGGAGGACTGGCACAGAGTGGCTCCAAAGTCTCAGGCTACATCTCTGCTGCTGGGCATACCTGCTTCTGGGACTCTGGCCCTACTCACCACTGGCTCTCCTGGCCAAGCTGCTCAGGGTCCCACAGCCCACAGGAGCACACTGGTCACGTCTGCACTGGTATCAGTGAATACACAGTGTCCTTCATGCCCTGCGTGTTACATATGTGCATTTTCAGGTTTTGCAGCATCCAAAATCAGGTGCAGTGTTAACTGATGAGCTAAATGTGCATTCCCAGCAGAACACTGTACGCCACACACCCTGTGATGTTACAGTGGGATGGTGTTGGAGAGTTCTGTGGGACAGTGGGATCCAAACCTGGCAGCTGTTTATCCATACTGGGTATGGGGCAGCCTCCTGCAGAACTACAGTTTTGTTTCATTGTAAGGTGATTACTGCACTCTGTAAGGAAGCCTGGGAGCAAGCTGAGATGGAAGCAGCCATGCACAAGGTAAGGACTGTCATCCAGAACTGAAGCAGGAAGCCATACTGGGACAAGCAAAGGGAGTTCTGAGCTGTGGGCATCTCCAGAAGGCTGTCTTTCACTACTCCTGGAATATTTCCTCCTAGAACTTGACTGCTACAGCCTGGGAGAGGCTTTTAAAAACAAAGTAGCATACCAAACACAAGGAGTCTCTAGATGACGGGGTTTCAGGAACCTTGAGTTAAGGCACATCTGTAATACCACATTTTTTGTAGATCGCTGTCTGTTGCAGCCCCCTGGCTTTGCATCATTCCAGGCATCACTGGTCACTGTACGCCACACTGCGGAATGATGCCCCTCCTCCTTGAGCACCACTGCTTCATTATCCCCTTTCAGCTTTGGTTCTCTCCCTCTTAAGTGGCATTCTCAAGGCTGTTCACAGTGCAATAGCATCAGTCATATAGTGAGGAATGGAATGCCAAAGTGCATCTTTGAAAGGCCTTTTCTGGATTCTGAATCAAGGACTGACTTGAACACTGGTTAAAGACATGCAATTCTCAAATGGGACACCAGCTCTTTCTGAGAGAAAGCACACTTCACTAGCAAAGCATGATAGCAAGAGAAAACAAAATCAAAAACAAGAACACAGAGATCTGGATATTCTGGTCAAAAGTTTTAGCAAGTAAAACTGGGTAAATAGTATCTGTTAGAATCAGGGATCTCAACATGACAGAAGTCCAAATCCTGCCTTTTATCTGCAGCAAGAGCTGTTCTGTGTGAGGAAGGTATCACTGTACATGGTGGGCATTTTGGAATTGCAGTGGATGTAGTTAGTGGAACAATGTGACTGTGCCAGTACCCCCTGACAAGGATGTCTGAGCTTGCCCTAAGACAAAACGGTACCTGGCGAGGCAGGAGGAACGGCCTCAGCATGCTCCTCCAGCACCCACACAGCCCCCCTCACCCCCCAGCTGGTCATGGGTGGCAGAGGGATGCCCCATGGAAGCTGACATTACTCAGCAGGCTCAAGCCCACTTGCTGCTTTTTAAATCACAGCTCTGAAAAGGGAGAAACCATGGCACTTGCTAACTGGAGGCAAAACGGTATATAGGTGTGTTGGAAAGAGTGAACCTTTGCAGAGTACATAAATCTGGAAGGGGTTTTATTTTCCTCAGTTGTTTCTTCATTGCTTGCTCTACGCAAGTTCATCCAGGAGAGACAGAGGGTTGAACATGGATGAAGCACCCACCATGCTCGCCTGTATGGGTTGTACAGTCTTGGAGGTTTTTCATTTAAAAGACAGAATTCCATTGACAATGTGGATTACTCAGGAAACAACCAAGATACCAAACTGCAATGAGTACGGACTTGTTCCTACAGCAATGCGAAATTTATTTCTTTGCAGGAAAGGAATTTTCTGTAATTAGCCCAGCTGATATTAATGTAACATTTAAGATTAAATTATAGCTTAAACCATGACAAGGGGTATTTGGGAGTGCTGATTCTTTCTCTCTTGTTTACACAAATGCTTCTCTTGAAGCCATATGACGCCAGATAAATAATCAGTATATGCTGGAAAATCCTGAGCAGAGAAGGTGCAATGCACCAGCGGTTTGTTTTCTGGATTTCTAGAAAACTCATTGCAACAGGTCTTTGTAGGAGAAGGAATACAGATGACCTCACACCTGATAATTAACAGCTGTGTTAATTACCCAATACAGCCTCACCCCTGATGAGTCTCAGCTGTATCCAATAAAGATAAGTGTGATAAAAGGGAGTGGGATAGCTGGTGAGGAAGATCAGGAAGGAGGAGGAACTGTAAGGAAGAGGGAATGAGAGGATCATGAAGAAGGATCCTGGGGCGAGAATCCCTGCTGTGAGGTCAGTCTGGGTCTGCAGTTAGAGCCTGTTGTTGGAACCTACAGTCACAGTCTAGCTGGGTAAAAGCCTGCATCAACAGTCTGCAAACTAATCTATGTTTAGTTATCGTTTAGCAGGATGTAACCAGCAGTCAGAGGCTGCAAGAGAAACCTACATTAGGAGCTTGCTGTAGCCAGGGTCAATGAATAGTTGGAGTCAGGATGGCTGAGCTGTAAAGAGGAATCAACCAGGTGTGACAAACAAGAAGTTTGTGTCTCTTCTCATTTCTACCCTCTAACAAGAGCACTGCTGCAACAGGTCTTCAGCTGGCATAGTCTAGCATAGCTTCTTGCCTCACCTCCTTTCATTCTCTGTGGAACTCTTTTATTTATACTAGCTAATGGAACAACTTTTTGCATTTGGTGAACAAACTTACTGACTCTTGACTTCTAGAATGTTTGTCATTGATGCCGAGCAAAGACAGTTGCAGGCCTTGAGACAGAAACAGTACTCCCAACAGTTTGTAAGGGCAGGTTTTCAAATGGAAGACACAGGCAGACAGAGACATATAAAGGAAGAATTTTAGTGAGTCAAATTGTCCAGATACTTATAAGCAATTTCAAGGGCTCTATACAGAGTGTTTCTCTCCTCTGTAATTCTTTACAGAACTGGCTGCAGCTCACTTGGATACAAGCAAGTAGGATTCAGCCCAGGTATGGCAGCATGGGCTACAATACAGGCAGGGTTCAGCAACCAACAGCTAAAGCCACATCTGCTATGGAGTGTCTTCTACGCAATCTGCAATCACAGCTTCAGATCCAAGTGGAAACATAGCAGCCTTTTACTAAATTCCAGTGACATTTGCTTTATTTATGCACAAGAAAGGAGGAATGCCCCATTAAACATTGCCAAGAAAGTTTCTGACTACTTACTCTAATGGCAACCACTGTTCCACACAATTTTATTTAAACAATCTAAGACCCTCATCTTGTAAATGTTTTGCATCTGTTTAACGCTAAACCTGCACAAAATGCAAGGAGTATTTAAGTGCATAAGCCTAAGCATCTAATTTACTCTGTTCATTTACAAAATGAACAGGAACAGTTTTAAGCATGTTAATCATGTAATTCTTTTGAGTTGAAGTGTACAATTCAGTTGAAGGCCACTAACAGACAGAAAAGAGGCTGAAAGAGAGCCAGGAAATACCTTCCAGCAATGTAAAACTACATGCACCTGGTAACCAATCCTTTTCCTTGCAGGTTGCCCTATTTTAGTGTGAGGGTAGCCACTTCTTTTCCTAGCAGGTTACCCTGTTTTAGTGTGAGCTATAGGTCAGTAAAAGCATGAATAGCTGCATCATGTAAAATAAATGCTCGTTTTTAAAAAAGAAGGCAGCATAGAAGGTATACTTGTTATGGGCAAATCACGGTAGCCAATAATTTATTTGCTGAATTTTTGCCTTTTGTTCTAGTTTACTGGCCTGGAAACAGTTTCTTTAATGTATCTGTTAATTATTTACATTTGTATATTTTGGTAACCCTCCCACTTAAACCAAAAGAAAGATTTCTGATTTTTTAGTAACAAAATCGTTCAGGCATGTGTTCTTGAAGATATGTGGGGTATTTACCCAATCCAGCTTCTAGGTTCCAAAAAAAAAAAAAAAAAAAAAAAAAACCTGCCAGAAGCAAATGAAAACCTGCTTAAGTTAAGTGAAATTGCCAGATGAGTGTCAGTGGAATCAGAATTCTTGTATGCCCATCTGCTAGACTCATTTAAATAAAAATGAAAGGAGATTATGTCATTAAAGAATGCTGCAAACAAACAAGGAGTAACTAAAGTTTTTTAGGCAGCTGTAGAGTTGGCATGCCTCGTTTCTTGGGTTATGTCTGAAAACATGTATTTTCCATGCCATTCTTCCATAGCAATGTCAGTGTTTTGGCCTTGGTTGAACTCAATGATCTTACAGGTCTTTTCTAAACTAAATTATTATCTGATTCTATGACTTTTATGGACAAAGTGCCCATCACTACTTCTGTTGAGCTCCATTTTAGCAGCAACTCTTGAATGCCAGGTGCCCACCAGAGCCACTCTATCACTCCCTTCCTCAGCTGGACAGGGGAGAGAAAATATAGCAAAAGGCTCATGGGTTGAGATAAGAGTAGGGAGAGATTATTCAACAATTACAGTCATGGGCAAACAGGCTTGACTTGGGAAAATTATTTTTATTTATTACAAATCAAATCAGAGTAGGGTAATGAGAAATAAAACCAAAACACCTTTCCCATACTGTCGTCTTCTTCACCTGCTTATTTTACTCAGATTTTCTCTACCTCCTCCCCCACTGCAGCACAGGGACACAGGGAATGAGGTTGTGGTCAGTTCAGCACATTATCCCTGCTGCTCCTTCCTCTTTAGGAGGACTCCTCACACTCCTCCTCTGCTCCAGGCTGTGGTCTCTCCCCCAGGAGACAGTCTTCCATTAACTTCTCCAGTGTGAGTTCTTCCCACAGGTTGCATGAATGGGTCCAGTGTGGGTCCCCTACACAGGATACAGTCCTTAAGGAACAGACTGCTCCAGTCTCAGAGCCACTTGGGTCAAAACTCCTGCCAGCAAACCTGCTCTCTTGGGTTTTTGTTTCCCAAGACATGACAGATAAGAGTCCTTTTTTTCCCTGAATACCCCGTGGTGAAGCAAAAGAAGAGTCAAGCCGCCATTTCAGGTTTTCTCTTGGTTGTTTATTATTTCTTATCTACAAATTCTTTCTGTGCCCTGCAAAGATCTTGCTGCAAGTGCATGAAGCATGTTGTGGGCATGCCCACAACAGGCAGGCAGAACTTTTTATACTACATTCTACATATCTTTTATTTACTATTAATCACCAATGCCTACTTCTAATGTTAGACATGTCACATCTATTCTACACCAATCACTGCGAGCCACTACAGCAGAAAAATGGATACCAAGAAGAAGAACAAAAAGGACAAGAACCACACCCAGATCCTCGATGTTTTTCTTTTGACCCCTTTCTAAAAATCCTAATATTCTACATTTGCACCCTGTGATTACTTAACTAATACTACTACTACTATTTTTCTTACATTCTCGTGACTTGTAATTCATTTCACAAGTTGAAAGCTTTTCCATGGACTGAGATCCAGGACAGTGTCTCTCTGGGGCTCTGTGCAGGGGGGTCCCTGACCCCCTGCCAGGATCTGAAAGCCTCCACAGCAGTCAAAGGAGTGCCCTGAACTCCGACACTGCTCTAGTATGATCTTCTCTCTCTCCCTGTGAGTCCACAGTTTATTCCAGGAGCCTGTTCCAGTGCATGCTTCCCAAGAGGTCACAGCCCCCTTCAGAGCATTCTACTCTGGCATGAGGTCCTTCGTGGTCTGCAACTGGATCTCTGCTCCACCATGGACCTGCATGGACTGCAATGGGACAGCAACCTCACCATGGTCTTCACCAGGGGCTTCAGGGGAATCTGTGCCTAGGTATTTAGTACCTTCTGCTCCTTCACTGACCTGGGTGCCTGCAGAGCTGTTTCTCTCATATGTTCTCATTTCTGTGGCTGAAGTTGCTGTTGTGCAATTTTTTCCCCTTCTTAAATGTGTCATCCCAGAGGTGCTGCCACTGTCGCTCATGGGTTCAACCTTGACCACTGGCAGATCTGTTCTTGAGCTGGCTGGCATTGGATCTATCAGACATGGGGAAGCTTCTAGCAGCTTCTCAGAGAAGCCATGCTGTAATTCTCCCAATCCTTGTCACACACCACAATGGAGGGTGGCAGTAATGTTGCTCCTCTCCGTTAAACTGCTTTAGCTCCTGGAGAAAATGAATATTTTCCTTTGAGTGTTTATGCATATGGAGATAGCTGTGTTATTTTACCCTGCAGTTTTGTCAGACGACTGAATGTAATAATGCCATGTCATGATCTCCTATTCCTCATCTCTTGGTGAGACTGAGTTGGTATAACTCAGCCATTGCTCCTTTGCCAAACACCTTTCAACACTGCAACTAGTCAGTATTAAAATAGCAGAATATAAGAGCTACTTATGAAAGTCTTTGCAGAATTTGTATTTAAAGCCTCAAGAACATGTTTCCTGTGTTCCTGCCTGGTGTCACAAAAACCCAAGTCCAGCTTTGGAAATAACAACCTAATGAGAAGCAAGGTGGGTAAATGAAGAAAGCCCTGAAGCGTGTCAAATCTGGGTGCTGTTGACTGCCTGAAGCATGCAATCCCCAGTGGTACGGGATCTCTGCCAGTGTGATGCCTGGACATCAACGTTCACAGCCTGGGATCTGTCAGGAGAGAGACAGATTGACACAGGCTTTGATGATGGGCACCATCAGGGATGCAACACTATCTGTCCATGTTCCTGACCATTTCAGCTGCTAAAGCTCAGACAGCACAATGAGGTGTTGAGTCCTGAAAGCTTCATCATGGTAAGCAGCAGTCTAATAAAAGGTGTGTCAGCTTGGCCACTCTTACCATGGGTTCTTCCAAATTAAACACAATTGTGTCTGCTTCTAAAACAGGAAAAAATGCCTCATCCCTCTGTACTGAGACATCCACAGTGGAAGAGCACTGAACTGGAAAGGCACGTGGAGCAATTCTAAGCATCCTGCATGGTCCTTGTACCCCCACATTGCAGATGGTGGTAACTTTGAGACATAAGAAAAAAAAAAGCTTTCAGTAGAGACTTGGTGTGTTTGAGGCTCTACACAAAACACTGACCTTTGCCATTTTGCCAAAATAAACAGATTTCTGTGACAATTCCATGGGATAAAGGCCATCTGAGTTGCATGGACAGACCCTGCAGCACAGCCTGTCTATGTGATGGAGAGTTTAGGACTTCTAGACTCCCATTTTCTCCCTCCTTTCCTTAACTCCTACAGCAGTCAGCTACTCTGACAGAAACTAGGAGCATTAAGGACATGGTCCAGGAGGGGCTACCCTTACTGCTTCTCTGATGAGACCATGGCCAGCAGCTCAGAGCAGTCATTGCAGGGACAGTCCTGTGCTGCTGGCCTAAGGACAGAGACAGAGATGGGGACCTCTGGTCCTGTGAGGAAAGAGCTCTCACCAAGCTCGTCAGTCACAGGACTGTGAGAGGATGTGCTTTGTGAGTTTGAGAGCCTCAGAGGATTCCTCTCCCAGCTAATAAGTGTCTGCTGGGCCCATATAAACTCCACTGATTTACAAAGTTGTCCAAGCTTGTTTGCCCTAACACTCCCCTTGCCCCACCACTAGGAGCGAGTGACAGCCCATTCCTGATAGGCACCTCCATGAAACTCAGGAGTGAGAAGACAACTCTAATTTTACAGCAGTAGTGGAAATTTGTGCTCTGAGATTCTTCTGTTTAAAGAGAAGGCTATTGTTACGGCTGTATTTGGCAAGAAAAGAACCAGGATTGATCAACAGCTTAGGCTCATTGTTTCCTTAATGACTACAACTGCTTTGCTCTCACAGTGTTTTTTTACGGATATTGTTTACTCCAGCTTCAGCCCTACTCAGGACACTTGGAATTCAAATAAACTGCATTGCACTACATTTTCTGGCAGGCACCCAGTGCAATGAATTTCAAACTAGTGTTTGATTTTGACAGCTACAAGGCAGAGAGGCATCTCACTAGACAAGACTAATTCTACGCAGCATGACCCTATGAAGTTACTCTCAGTCACATCACTGAGGTCACATTATCCGTCAGTAACAGTACCTTGAAAACACGGTAAAGTGCAGATGGTGATCTGCAGAGGTGAGTGACTTTGCATCTGTGGTATTTAAGACATGAAGTTAACTGTGGGTATATCTACTTACATTTGGAAGAAAGAGAAAGGATTTTCAACCTTTAGGGTGACTTGCATAGATTTAAAATATTTGGAGTTATTTGTGGCTGCAGATCTTAAACAGATGATTGAAAAAGTGTGGGAGAGACATGACTTTTCATTAATTAAAGAGAAAAGAAAAATAAATTAACTTTCTGAGGTCAAGAAATCATTCCCAAAATATTATTCACCAATCTCCCCGCCCCCCCCCCNTATGTATTTTCAAGTCAGGGTTTCTCAAAGAGCTTTACAAAACGCTGCTTGATGAGCAGAAAGTATCACTTTGACCTATTAAATACTCTGGCCCATGCACAGAGCAGGCTATTTAAGGCTATCTTTAAAGGGGAATCCTGGCCAAGGTATCCTCCCTCCTGCTCATTTTGCATACAGGAATTAGCCAAAGCCCCCACAGGTTCCTTACGTGCTCCAAGCAAGGCTCCAGCAGCACTGAGATGTTTGTGCTTCCTCTTCAGAAAGGGTCCCCCTGCTGAGCAGCTCCATTGCCTGAATTTTCATGTCACCCTGGTGACTAGAAACAATGCTGCCATTGCACAAGCAGATCCTCAAAACATTGAAGGGTTGTGCCTAGTTTCTTATGAATGGTCTTCCTATCACCAGGGCCATGAGGAAGGCCAGATCCATGTGCAGCCCTGGCTGCCACCCTACAAGAGCAGGCTGCTCCAGCTCCTGAGCTCAGCAGCAGGTGCTGTTGATAGTTGGCTCTTAGGACTTGTCACCTGAAGGTTTCCCTGAGATGGATGCCCCCAGAGTGGCCCAGCGTTGCCTGGCTGATCTCACAGGGGCAGCTCAGGGGGCAGAACTGTCCCTGGGCACACCTCGGGCTGCCCAGTGGGGCTGGAAGACACTACTAACACAGGCCAGCTGTGCCCATGTCCCAGGCATGGAGGATGCTCCCCTGAATATGACATTACCATGCTGTGGAGGGGTGCAGCTCTCCTGCTGTTGCCTCAGAAGAAAGTTTTTTCAATGGATGGTGGCTCTGCATACTTGAAGCACCAGTTTGGAAACACAGCACAGGGCAAAGCTCTTCTGGGGTATTTGTGTCATTCAGAGTGTTCTATTATTAAGCTCTGCATTGATGAAGTTCTCTCTCTTGTCTTCAGGGATGAGGTACTTTTATTTGAGATATGTGGTATGGGACTGTGGATTATGGACTGTTGGGATTCACGCATCACAAAAGGAGAGGGAACTCAGCCTATCACAGGAAGAACCAGTAGTTGTTTGAGCACACTGTGACTGTCAGAGTCACCTCTGAGTCACAGGGACCTGCATTTTCCTCCCCTTCTGTTCCGAATTGTAAGAACGCTGGAGTCCAAGTAGCATTTTTAAAAGGTCTTTTCCAACTGTACCTGCCTCCCTGTCCTCTCCAGCACTACTGTTTTGTCTTCCCTCAGTTTTCCTTTGCCTAGTTATACTTCCTCCCTTTTTATTAACTTTTCACTCCTTATCTTCAAAAAGCATCTCACCATTTCTTCATTCTTGTTGAAACAGGGCAGAAAGAACTCCACAACTAATAATAGTTGTTAGAGCAGTATGTATTTTAATCTACGTCGAGATGCGTGGGGAATAGCTTGTCCAAAGACACGCATAAACTCCAGAGAGCTTGCCCTCCATAATGTTCTCAGAGAATTTACATATGCATGATATTGCACAATCTGCCTCATACATATGCATTCCCTGGCCCCTCCTGTTCTCACCTCGTATTGTAATTTACTCCATGCTTTTCTGGGCATGCTCAGTTTATCATGGTGGTCTCTGGTGCTTTTCACTGGATGAAGGCAGCAGAGTCTTCTTCAGTGAACTCTTCACCTTTATCTCTTTCATGTGTGCTCTGGCCCTTTTGGCACTTTTTCAAGGTGAAAACTCAGTTTCTGCCAGCTAAGAGTGTGTGTTCTTCTCTTTATCTGCTTTCTTAGCCCTGTTATCCTGTTGTTTTGGTTAGCCCTTCTTATTATTATCGAGGGGCCTCAGATGCTGGTAGTGCTTTAAAAATATATCAAAGGGTAACAGGCACAGCATTTGGTTCTCACTAAATGCTTTCTAAAATACAATTTAAAATATGTTCTAAAGTACTATTTAAAATACATTCTAACATACTGTGCATGTTCTTAAGTTTACTATAAGAGATCAGCTAGAATTTTTAAATCTGTCTCACTTGTGGTCACTGTACTCCTTCCTTTTCTTTCCCACATCTTTCTTAGCAATTGATTATTCCAGGGATAAAAAGTGGAAGAGGTTGCTGGGCTTTTCTTCTCATCATCAATAATTCCAGCACCTCCCTGCTCTTTCTCACCTTCTTCCCATCATCACCACCACTTCATCCATTTCTCTACATGTCCCATCCTGACACTGCTGTGCCATGATAACTCTTGGATGACCTCTCCTGGAGGTCACAACTTGGACATCATCACCTTTCCCGCACATCATTACTTTTTAACCACAACTTCACTAACTCTCACCTCCACACTGGTGGCCATCTGATTACCTGGCATCTTTCTTTCATTGATTTGCCCCACAGCTATGGTCTATATTTCATACAGAAATTAATCCACTGGAATGGATCGTGCCTTTGCCATGGACTACTCCCTCACTGGTCTGCTTTGCTGAGATGTTGATATCTGCTTTAGCACTACCCTCTGTGTTTGACTAGTCAATACCAGATTCCTCTAAGTCCCCTCCACCCTTTTCCTGGATATCATCTTTCACATATGCTGTCCTCTGGATATGAGTGTTTCTACGTCTCAGCTTTCTTGCCTTCCTCAGCTTCTCTAAAATCTGTCATTTCTTCTCACATCCTTTCACAGCTCTTCTCCTTTCCAGTTTTGTCCTCTCTTGCACTCAACTCCCTTGAGAGCATTACTCCCAATCATGTTCTTAACTCCCTATTTTTTCTCTTGCTTCCTAGCACCCACTAGCTATACCTAGAGGTATATGCCTTTCAGACCTTCCCTAGGTGACCACTCTCAGCTTCTGTCATCCTTCAGCCTTTGATGTTGCCTTGCTTTCTCCTGTGTTGATTTTCTGCAAGTGACAAATTGCTCTGAAGGGCTGATCTCTGCTTAAGCCTCATCTCTTTAACAAGGCACACAATTGTCTCATTTCTGACCTTAAGAAGAATGGCTCCTCTTCCTTCTGTCCTTCCTTCTTCCAGCTCCACCTTGGAAAAGAGAACAGTACCATGATCTGTCTACCATGAAGAACTCAAAAAAATCCAGTGGAACTCATGAAAATTGTGATGTGAAACTGGTTTAATGAAAATCAACTAGGTCATCTTCACTTTGAATGAGAACACCTGTGCAGGCAGACAGAGATTGAATTTAACTAATTTCCTTTGCATTTATACTTCCAGGTAATCTAGATTACCTCCACAGGCCTCCGAAAAACCCTCACTACATCACGGTCATTTCTCAGCAGTCTCTGGTGCCTTGCTCTTGCATGTCTTTCCTTTTTCTGCCTGTACTTCTTGGCAGGGTTAATCTCTTTTCTCCTGCTGTATGAAACCCAGAAGAACCAGACCTCCGTCCCTGTTGGACTCTGGCAGCACCAGAACGAACAAGGTCTATGGCAGCTGTGCCTCACAGTAAGGCCTAAGATGGGTGGCAGCACCCCATCCCCTGCAAGGGGAACAGCCATTGATTTTCTTGGAGATCAGGCTGTCTGGAGCAAATCTGCTGCTGCAAGTCAGATGCAGAATTCAGTATTTTGTCATACTTGGAATACTTGGCACAGGGATTATGAAAATAAAGTACAATCAACTCTTTTTCTAAAAAAGTGGGTACAAAGATAATTTTGATGAAACTTCTTTTCAGAAATCAATTTTCCCCATGAGAATGCTGGCATTTAAATGCATTTTAAGAGCTAAGAAAAACACTTAATTTATCCTTTGTTGCCAGACAGGAACACTGTGTTTCAGATTTGTCTCAAAAACTTCCTGAGCAAGTGGGTTTGCCTTGTTAACCTCACTCTTAGTTGTGGTTAGCTTCTGCTAGCTGCCAATAGTGCTTTGAACCTATTGATTGTTTTTCAGAATAGGAAAGAGATGAATGTTTTGAATACACATCAGAACTTATCTGTTCAAAAAGGACATTTAATTGAAACAGAGATAAGGCTATTGTTTTGAAATAAAATAGGCAGAAAATTATTTTTCATTTCTTTTTCATGAGGACACTGAACCACTCATTCCGGTTCAATAGGTCAAAATTTTTGCCACCCCTCTTCACTGATCAGTGTTGTCAGCACCTAGATGGCGAACCAAGGGAATCTGTTACATTCAACACTGAAGTGATTTCCAATGGGTCCATTACAGCTTCTCAGTTGAGGTGGTGGGAATGTAGCCTTTGGACAAACAGGGCCTGGGAAAACTGCCCACTAGAATTGTTCCAAGTGTCTAAAAGGGCAATTGAACATAAAGACATCACGTCTAGTTCAATGAATCCGTCATCTGGAAATCACTGCTGATCAGAGAAATACTGTAGGGAACAATTGCTATACATTTGCTTTGTTCTTAACCTCTTCCCTTGGCATCAGCCTTTGGCCATTCCCAAAGACAGGACACTGCCAAAGACAGGATCTAGCTGAAACTTTGGTTTCACTCCAAAAAGACATTTCTGGCACTGTGACATGAGTTACCGCTTCAGAGAGCAGCTACTCTGGTCAAACAGTTTCAATAGAAAGCTCACATAAGGGCAAGGGGTCGAAATCTCATCCCATCCAAATCATCCAGGACAAGGATCTACAAGGACTTCCACCAAAGATAACTGGGCCCAAACTGCATCCTTCTGACCCATAAAAGATCAAGAACAAGGGCTGCTCTGAGTCAAACACTTCCTGCATCACGCAGAAAATTGCAGCTATCCTTCCTCCCAAACTAGAGATGAGGAAGCTAAGGGAGATGCTATATTATTAGTCAAGTACTGTTCCATATGAAGTCTTAATCCTGAGTACATCCATAAAGCAGCTAGACAAATCTATCCAGCTTCCAGTTATCTACTAAACATGACCTAGCATGATCCAGACTAGACGTAAGCAACTTGTGTATATAAGCAGAAATCCATGAGAATGCTCCTTTCCATGCAGTTCATTGGTGTGCAGCATCCCGGTAACACATGTCGCAGCAGACACCCTTCTGTACCCCTGCTGCTATGTCACAGCCTCAGAGAGAATTGATTCAGAATTGATTCAACATCTGAGACATTCATCCCCCAGGCACTGTGGGGTTTGGGTCCCTGCTGTCCAAAAGGCTTCCTGCTACTGCAGTGCAATGATTGCAGTTGACAAATTAACTCCATGTCAAGGCAGCAGTGGTTTGGGTGCCAGAGAGAGTCTTCCCCGAGAGCTTGCATGAGCCTAAGTCTGCCAAGAGGTGCGTGGAGCCCGGCATTGCAACCCCCCCCACAGGAATCAAGCTGACCAGCTTCTGGCCCACAGGGACACAAGTCAAGGCCAGGCTGGACAGGGCTTCGAGCAGCCTGGTCTAGTGGAAGGTGTCCCTGCCTATGGCACGGGAGCTGGAACTGGGTGATCTCTAAGGACCCTTCCAACCCAAACTGTTCTATCGTTCTGTAACAGTGGTGCCTGCTGGGACTGGGGCAGAAACATGAAGCAAACGCTCCTCTCTCTCCCATTCATTAGTTCCCCCGTAATCCCAAAGAACATCACTAGCTTTTCCAGGGCCATAGTGATTGTCATTTTTGGTACAATGATTCTGCTCTTTGATGTGTCTTTGGTGATGATATTTTGACTTAATTAGATTGTGCTGGTACCAGACAGTCTGGGACCACTAAGATTCCTGAGTGTGAGGTGCTATGGCCTGAGGAGCTGTCATGCTGATCCAGGATTTCCTCTGCAAAACAGGGAGGAGAGAATACACGTTTCAAAGTCTCCAATTCAAAGGACTTTGTGAAATTCCTTCAGTTCTAGTTCACTGACAATACCTTAAGCCCCACCTTCTGGTGAATGACTGAAGTGCAGGGAGAGACAACGCTCCGAGTCAAGTTAAAACTAGAGTTCTCAAGACAATACTACAAAAACTGAAAAATACCTGATTCTTCAGGAGAATCCACTGATATTCAACAAAGTGTAGAAAAAATGTTTTAAAAGGCATCACAGTGTTTTTTAAAAGGCATCGTGGAGTTTTATCATGTTGGATTCCATTTTCTTCACTTGATATAAACTGTCATGCTATAAAATAAACTTTATGTTTTAAGCAGTTTTCTCTTTCTTTTCAGTAGTGGCAGTGAGAACATACAAATCAAAACTACTGCAATCATAAACACAGGCTGAATCATGGGATGACTCTAGGAAGTTGTGAAAGAACAGGAAGAAACAGGGCGATGGCCCAAGAAGGTGCTTCTCAGCTGAAAAGCACCCTCTGAAAAGAGGCTTCTCACTAACTTGTGCTAACCAAGAGGGCAAAGCATCCATTTCTGAAATCTCTTAAAGTTCCTGAAGAACCTTGGGCACAGATTTTAAAACCTGATCTAGAGATATCACATCAAGTAAAAAACACCAGTATCTTTTTCCCCATCTAAACTACAGCAACTACTGTTGTCCACAGTGAAGTGTCTCTGAAGTAAGGCAAGCTACAGAAACACCATCTGTAATTTATGTATGGCCATAAATACAGATGGAAGAGAGTTCCAGCTCCTTTTGGCACAAATTTTCAAAGTCTTTAATACCCAGCAGCTCAAACTTAGCAAGACACTGTTCTAGTCCTGAAGGAACCTGACATGAGAAATGTTCCCAAATAACCCCAGTGAAAGAGATTGGAAGGAAGAGCCAGATGGAAAGACAGCAAGATCCTGTTCTCTTATTGTAAAGTCACCTAACAATGTCATTTCAGAAATTTTAAAGTCACTCACCAATACCAAGAACAAGGATTTTAAGAATATGGTAACACTTTCATCTATTAGTCCTATTGGAGAGCAACTGAAAATTGCTCTCTTTAAGGGAAATGGTCTAATGATCTATAATAGTCAAGTCTACTTTCCATGTGGAATGAGGCATGAAGATCTGTCAGCACAAATGGAAACAGCTGGCCCACCATATCTTGCTTAGGAAGACCATGGTGTGGATCATTACATGTTACTTCCGTCTGTAATCTGACTTTCAAAGTTCCACATCCACTGCTGTCAAGAGAAGATGCTGTGAAACAGAACATAAAATGTATTGCAACCTGTGCTACCCTCACACAGCAAAAGAAAACAAAATGAAACGTTCTCTTCACACAGGATGACTGCCATCTCTCAGCCCAAGAACTGCTTCCCTTTTACTGGGAGAAGGCAGCAGGTAGTGATGACCAGGTGAGTGTCTATGTATGGCCAGTAAATTACTTTTCTCTTAGATATAGCTGAACACAAAGTTCACTATTTAGAATATTTTTAACAAGACAAGGGCTATGAAAGATGAATGACCTGGTTTTGTTCTCACTTTTGTGGGGAAACTAAACACAAATCCAGTGGAATCAAATTAAGGTTTGCAGGTCCACAAGACTTTACTGTTTAAAAAGAAAATACAATTAAATAATGATGTGGGACATCCGTCTTCACTCATGCTTCCCCAGTCTGTCACCTCACCTCAACTCAAAAGAACTTAAGCTAGACCCAGCTACACAAGTAAACCCCTGCACTTACCTGCCCTGATGCAGAGGTCTGCTCAGGAGGACGAGCTGTATCCAAATCATTCCAGCATAAGCTCAAGTACCTTGTCCAAGTTAGGAGCTCTTGCTTATGAATCCCTCAAAGCAAAGGGTGTTCCTTGCACAATGAAATTTGTGGCGCCACAGGGGGGAGCTAGTAGCTTGTGCTGTGGCAAAAGCTCATCACTTTCAGATCAAGAGAAAAGGACAGCTCAGCAGAACTAACAACTGCAGCCACTGGAAACGCTGTTCTGGAAAGGCTGGTTGAAAATCATGACACATGCATACATATTGCACAAACACTTTAATAAAGATGTTCTTTTTCAACACGATCTTAGGAGACACTCATTGACTTTGCCTTGAAAAAGAAGGCAAACTCATAACTTACAGCAGAACACAAGTCTTATACAGCCTTTATTCACTACAGTTTGGGAGAAGACTACGAACGCAAAAAAAGACCACATTTTCACCCAAATGAAAGTATCTGTTGATTTTCTTTGAACAGTTGCAAGAGAGAGAAGCCATTACTAACATCTTTATCCTCCTCCCCACCAAAGGAAGCAAGATGTCCCAGCACAGTGCTAGGAAATACCTACCTTTTTTTTCCACATTACCATTGTCTAAATGGTGCTACGTTTTACTGCTTGTTTATTCATTTTTTTTCTGTTGCTGCAAAGTGTGAGCACGAAGACACATGATTTCAATAACTTGCACAGCAGCTATTCAAATCCATTATAAAAACATATTCTTATGTAAAGACTTTTAATTAGGCAAGAAATGTGCTTTCTTCGGACAATGGTTCACAGCAATACCTGTGTAATTAATGCTTCTTTATTAAAAAACATCCCTGAATCAGTAAGTGAGGCTATTGACTCTACTGCAAACCACTATGTCAGTCTGCTTTGGTACCTTTGAAAATGTAAATCATCTACATTTAATAGGAAAACAGATGACTTGCCCTGATTCAAGCTGAAAAACAGTGCTGTAATTGAAAAAACCCAGTCAGTCCTGAGCAGCTATTGTACGTGGTGCTGCAGGATGACAGTGGAACAATTTTTTTCTTCTTTAAACAATACTTTCTCATGACTTTAATAAAATGAGTTCATGCTATTTGATTGTGAACTGGGCCCACTATTTACAGTATTACTATACATAACCAAAGGTCAATGTAATTAACAAAATGGATGAAATTCATTCTTTTGGAAGAAAAAAAAGGAGACTGATTTTGCTGTGGTTTTGGAGAGCTGGCTTGGCACAGAGTGTTACTTCTGTACCCATGCATTTTAAACATAAAGAAATCACTGGCTAAAAGACTCATGGTTTAAAACAGCATTTTCAGAGGTAGTATCTTTTACTGCTGGAAACTAAGTTACCATTGATATAGCATAAATCAAGGCAGTAGCGCATTAGTTTAAAGATATGTAAATATTTATTTGAATGCTGCAGCATAATAGCTATCATTTTTCACTGCTTTGATATCCAAAGAGTCCTAGTACTACACAAATGTATTTTATCTGCTCAATTTTTTAGTTTCAATACTTTCATTCAAAGCAATGTAACTCCCATTTCTTTGTACGGCACTGAAATAAAGAATCTTGTTACAATCCATAATGCTTTTCTTATTCTTTCTGGTCTGTCTCTGTCAGTGTTTGTTTCTATGAGCACCAAATCCCAGATACTAATCCCTAGGGTCCAGCTCCCAGTACCCTGGCTCCCAGTCCTCTGTACATACACACCCCAAAGGCAGACTAGGCAACACTGACAGTGCAGCTGGTGCCTCCATCCAGAGCTCTGCAGAGCCTGAGCAGCACTGCCAGCAGACCACTGGGACTTCTGCAACATGATCCCCTTTATAGCAGATTTCCATTAAGATTCTTGTTGGAATCTGGGAAAGCAGGCCCTACCCTGCATTTCCCATTTCTCAGGAGACTGCCAGAGTCATTGTGATTTTCTTTTGCTGGGACTGCTGTCACATTCTGCTAAGACTACAGGAGTCCTAAATAAATGAACACAAATCTCCCTCTGATTTCCATCTAAAATCCTTCTAACCAGGTCTACTGCTAAGTACTTTGCTCTGTGGAGACTCATGCTCCCAGCAGTTTGGAAATGGGAACACTCAGCAGCAGACAATATTCAAACAAAAAGGAAAAGTCTGACAGGAGGTGGGAGAAAGCTGAATTTCCCAACATAAGCACTGGCCTCAGCAGTGTGTGCTTCTGTAAGAGCTGTTTTCTGTTGCACCAAAAAGGCAGCTTTTGACTGCACAGGTCACGGCAAGGTGACCAATAACTGGCTGCTCTGTGACTCTGAACGGATTTCAGGTGCAGCAGGAGTGATGAGGTCAGAACAAGGAGAAACAATCAATTCCCATGCAGAGAAGCCTCACCTTGATTCCCAAACTACTTAAGTCCCCCATTTCTTTATAAGAGCATCCAGAGCACCTCATTTTCACATTTCATATGCTTTTTGCAAGACAATTATTCTACTTGATTATTATTATTCTTTTGTGTGAATTGTCACAGAAAATTAAATATACAATTAACGAAACTCTGCATTTAGAAACTCAATATTCTTTTCACTTATGCAGCTGCACAACAATCATATGAAGTCAGAAACAAAATATTAGTCCTGTTTACAGACAATTAGCTTTAATTGCTTACTGTGCTCTGTATCACAACAGTTAGTTTGCAAAATACATAAAATTTAAATTTAGCTGCTGATGTCTATTTTCATATTAAATTTCCTTTCAAAATGTGCATCTTCTCGACATAGATATGCATGGAAATGTTCAGATGCATTTCATGAGAATACAAAAAAAATTTCAGTCCCACTAGCTGAAAAGAAATCAGCTGCAGTGTCACAGCTACAGTGCAGAACACTGCCACTGGAATGATCACAGAGAAGGAAAGGATTTTATCCTATTCCCTGCCTTTGATAGCATCCAACAGGATTTGCACTCCTGTGGAATGAGATGATGGTGATGGTAATATGGATGGGGCTCCTCTCAATTCAGGATCATATGCACTAGAATGCAATGAATAACTTCTTTTTATGAGACTGCCTAGTCCTAAACTGGCCACCTTTCAAGTAAAAACAGATGATACTTACTTACAATACTATAAATTTTTTAATAGGACACACCCTTTTCAGAGCTGATCTCCACCTCCAAGGCAGGATATACCTTTTCTCAATTAAAGTAGGTCACCTCTTTTGAGTGTGTAACTATTGGCTTGTTGCACATCAAGTAATGAGTCTGATTTTGTGGACAATGCTGTGGGTAGGCTGCAAGGGAGCCTGTCCTGGAGGGGATGTGGAAAATAAAAGACACACACCCACACTGCCCCAGAAGCAACCTCCTATGGTAAAGTACACATTTTGATGTGGATCACTCAGCTTTTGAGCGTGCTGCACTGAGGGGCTGGGTTTTTATTTTACCCACTCTACCTCACAGATATTAATTAGAGGGTTTCAAAACTATTAACAGTCCCAAAACTATTAAGAGACAAGCAAACAGGATTTATTCCCTTCCTGTAGTGCCCATGCTGTAGCATGTTCTTGGGCTTATGTGTTACAGCTGAACTCATCTAAGTAGGCTGTTGCCTTCAAAAGAGGGGATCCTGCTCCCCAGCACGAGAACTTCTGTCTTCACTTCTTCCCAGATCAGGCTCTGGTACTCACCACATAATGACTTGGTCCAAGTCACTAATCTGCTGTAAAACTATTTCTCTTTTTTTACTGCTGAATTTGTTTTCTGCCAGATTAGTGACCTGAATTGACTCACTGTACAGTAAAATGGAAGCAACAAAGGGGAAAGGGGGGAGCAGGAGCTGGGAGTGCAGGGGTGTTTTTAGGTTGGTGAGAGCAGGATCTCCTCTTTAAGCAGTAGTAAAAGTCATAGCAGACCTAATAGAATGTTTATAAACAGCCAAGCGGGGATTTACTTTTCAATGCTATACTGCAGCAGGATGGTCCTGGAGACACAGTGGGCTGGCCCTGGGGCCACGATGTGCACTGCAGGGCATTGTGTTCTGCCTCCACATTGTGCTAGTTCTCAAAGCTGCTTGTGCTGTCATCGAGTGCTTGGCAGTGTTGTATTGTTTTTGTGAGCTTATTCCCAGCCTGTATGTCAATCCAGAATTGATTCAAGGCTGGTTTTAAGCCATCCAGATGGCAGTTATCGACAGAAGAAAGCACTATAGCACACATTACATTTATTATTCTGAAACTTTAGGAGGGATGTAAATGCTACATCGGTCTCACATGCAAGCCTGTGCTGCCTGAAATTTAACTATTTACTTGCTACTCTAAGTACTCTTACTTTGCACTTCATTAAGAACACATACTACTAAGAGCAAGGTTTATCACTCTTTTTAGTCATAAAACAAACTAAATCCGAATTTCTTTCTTCTTTACACTGGCTTCTGCCTCCTAATAACCTGTGCCTATAATAAAGGTTGAAAGGAAAAACAGCTCTTCACAATTACTTAGAAAGGTCAAAGATATCACTTCCAACTTAACTAAAAAACCAGTGAAATATAGCACTTCTGGCACACAGCAGCTCAAGCAGTAGTCAGTCTCAATACCATATACTTAAGCATGTTACATATTCTAATAATAGTTTAAAATGTCAGGACATGTTCACTAGCAGACTGAAGGAGCCTAAGAGCCTCACAGCTGAGCCCAAAGGGAAAGCCCTGTTATGCTGCTACCTTTTCCTAGCAGTGAGTAGCTCCTCTTTCACTCAAGGACAGTTCACCTGTGAAACAGATCATAAGTTATCTAGTTATTGCAAGGAATTTTACCATTTACATTAAATAAAACTGTTATGACATCAGTTACGCTGTGAGACTAATGAAAACTTTGAAATTTGAAGAAAACAGAAATACTTGAAAGCACTATTAGTCCATTTTTTTTTAAGTTTTAATTAAGTTCCAGGAGAATAAAAAGAGAGTAAGAGAGAGGATTGAAGAAAAGAGGGTGGAAGAGATGGGAAGAAAAAGGAAAGAACAATACAAACAGAAACAGAAGGAAAGTACTACTCGATAGGTAGTTTACCAGGCAACTTGCAAACAGAGGTAGTCAAAAATGAATAGGCATTCATCTACTATTCCATTTCAATGAGATGCTAAACTCCTCAAGGTCAGCTCAGAACCCAGCCTGAATTTTGCTGCATCTACAAATTCTGCAGGTTAGGGATCTTTGCTTCCCTCCATTTCAACATACCCTGATAACATTAATATTATGCCTCTGGTACATTTTGTAAACATTTGAGGTAATGAATCTACTACACAAAACACTGCACTATTCTCCTGCTGGAAGGCAAACCCCACTCTGAGTTCTAGAGAATGCAACTCATAGTTAGGAATTTCAGTGATTTAAACTTCCTCCCACCAGCACATGCAAATGACTGTAAGTACTGACGGGAGCTGCATTCTGACAGCCCTCATATCCCTGATCCCTGCAGCCCTCAGGAGAGGCAGCAAAACCCCGTGTTGGGGAGCTCACTTACCTCATAGTTCTCTGCCTCATGAGACTGCACAGGAACAGATCCTTTACCCATTGCTTTCAGTTTACCAAACACAACAGATTAAAAAAAAATTTAAAATCTTGAGGACAAGTATGCAAGAAATTAGGTAAACCAGGTGATGGTGAAGAGAAGTGGTGGAAATTGAGATGTCGGTTTTTATCCCTTCTTCTGTTACTGACTTCTGTGGCTATTACAAAGGCAATCAGTCAGCTCTGTTTTTTGCGATCTCTAAAGCAGTAGGAACTGCTGATGATAAATGTGTTTAGAGATTAAATATTTGAGGGCTTCACGGAAGTATGTGAAACATACTTCACAATATACGACTGCCTTGGGCCTCATTTTCCAATGCCTTGTTCCTTGTGCCAGATGTTTGTATCAGTGTCTCATGAATGCGAACTGCATACAAAATAAGAAGTTTCTGTGGGTTTTATGATTTATGTTCATTATCAACCAATAGGGAGTCACAGAGCAATATAAAATCAGGCTAAAGATTGCTTCAACAGGACAGCTAATTTATGGCAGTATTAAAACCTACCTAGACAAGGTGTTCACGTATTTACCACGCTATTTTTTGCTAATAGGTAATGGCAATCCTTCTCGTCGCAAATAAAACACTTGTTGTGTTCAAATCCACTGAGGACTTGGTGGCCTAGCTTGTTTTCTTCGTCTTTGCCTGAGACTTCCACGGTTTTGACTGCCACTACTAGGTTTCCCTCTGCTTTCTCTTCTTTAGCATGATGACCTCTGGCTCTTGAAAACTTTATCTTGTGCTTTCTTCCTTTCCGATGACTTTCTGCTCCCTCCTGCAGTATTCTGCCCGCTTTTGCTTTCCAGAACCCTTTCCAGCAGCGTGGTGCTGAGGGCTCAGCCCGGTATTGCTCCGGCCCTACGACCCTCTCCACACATTGCAGGTGACAAGAGCAGGCGCCTCACGGGAGCCTCACGACATGCGCTGGCCATTTCACAAACAGCGGCAATTATTAACACTATCTATACGGGTACATCTCTTAGTGCTTTCAAAGGCTGCGATGGCCTGTTAAGCGTGACGGCCTCGTGTAGGCGCAGCTCCCTACTCGCGCCTTATTCCGCAACGCCGACCGCGGGATATCCCGGGGGCGGTGCTGCCCGGCCAGGGACAGGGACGGGGGTAGGGACAGGGCCAGGACCAGGGGCAGGGCCGGGGAAGGGCCAGCCCCCTCCCGCCACCTCCCCCGCTTCCTCCCGGCCCCGCCTGTTGATGTTTCACTTGCTTTTAATTCCCGGGTCGCAAGATGGAGGTGGCGCTGGGACGTCGGGAGCTGCTGCTGCTGCCGCTGTCGCTGCTGCTGCCGCCTCTGGCCGCCGCTCTGCTGGGCCCGGCCGTGCCGCTGGGACAGGTACCGCCGGGGCCAGCCCACTCCCTGCCACTGCCACTTTCCCTGTCCTCCCTGCCACTGTCCCTGCCCGCCTCGCTGTTCCTGCCCCTTCCCCTGCCCTGCTCCCTCACAGGGGTGAGCCGACCCTGCCGGGGGGCGAGAGGAATTTCCCTGCCCCTTTGCTGGTTCGTCTGTATAGGATTCGATGTGCCGCATCTGACAGGTCTGGGGGGGGATAGTTACATCTGTGCAATGTAGATGTGTTTATATTTCCAGGCTTGTCCGCCTACATCGCCATGGTTCAGTGCCGTAGAAGTTCGCACTGCATTAGGTCCACACTTGTGCCTCGCCTACTCGTGAATCGAACCAAGAAAAGGGTTTTGATGTATTGGCGCATATCTATAAATACACAAGGCATTGTGTTGTCTGTTTTTCTGTTCCAATATCTATGCTGTATCTTGGTGGCATCAGTTTTAAATTTGTTGGCTTTTTAAAAGAGTGGAAGGAATGTTTTGGGTACTACTTAGGAGAACTTTCCAGTGGGACTAAAAAGATGTGTCACAGAACCAGGTGAGCTCTGACCTCTAGAATTACAGAACAGCTGGGTACTTCTGCCTGAGCTTGAATCATGATCAGATACAGCCTCTAAAATTGTTATAATTGTGAACCCAAAGTGTAAGATCACAGAGGGAAGAGTTGTGAGGGGTTTGTAGTTAACTTGTCTAGCCAGCGTGAAGTTATTGTTACCTGACCAAATTTATTATGTCTTTTTTTTCTCTCCAGAGTTAGTTATTAGTGTAATTTAAGTAAAACATTTCCAAGAAAGCCTGACAGAGGCCCTGCAGTGGCACATCCTGTGTTGCGAAGCAGGATTCATTCCTGGCCTTACTTCCTGGTTTCTGCTTCCCTTTATGAACTTCTGGAGACCTCCTTAGCTCTGACTTTAAGACTGAGATCTAGATCTTCAGACCCCTATAAATGTGCCTGAATGCCTGAAGTGAGGTGTGCTAAGGAGAGCAAAGGGAGCTCTATCCTTGGGTACTTTGCTTATCCCTCTGACAAAGGGAGTGCTGGCTTGAATTTGCCAAAAGGCTCACGAAGTGACAGGATAATACGCACTTACGCTCTTTCTCAGCTTCTACCCAGAGACTGTCACACTTCCCCACTGAAACTACAGCTTGGTAGCATTGAAGTTCTTTGTCACTGCTGGCAGTTTTAAAGGACACGCAGGCACATTGTGTCTGCTGTCTCTGGATGTGAAAGCCTGAGCAGGGCACAGGGGTGCCGGGGCAGTCCCACGTAGGGCAGCTTGGGGTCAGGGATAGAGCAGGTACGTGTTGGAGCGTGAGCAGGGCTTGACTGAGGAACTCTAGTGCCTTATGGGCACAGCTGTGCCGTTTGTGGGGTTGAGTTTGTCCATTTGTGCCATACTGCTCTACCTCATACTACAGGTGCTTTTGAGCTCATGATTTGCTAGTTTGGAAGTGTCTGCACTCTTTCAGTTTTATATGGGTCTGGTGGCCTAAGAAAATGCAGAAAATTTTTTCTAAGAGTCAAAAAGGGACATACAAATTTTTACTTCAACTTTTTTTTTTTAAATGTTAAACTTAGCAAAATAAAAACTTGTGTTTTCTCCTGCATTATTTAGTTTTGTACATACAGGACCAGTTTTGATGCAAAAGGAACAGTGTGTATTGAGAAAATTTTGAGTAGAAGAATCAATGTTTTGTGACACTGTGCTGTTTAGGGGTGGCCTGTTAGGAACAGAAGTGCCTAGGCAGTGAATGGGCAGGGTGGGAATGCCATGCTGCCAAGTTGCCTTCAGAAGCCATGAGCTCGGTGACAGTGGGCGATGGGGTCAGAATAAATGTGTTGTTTCCTCAGGATGGCTTGGGACTGCAGACTGCTTGGGAGCAGGTAGCATCAGTATGGTCAGCTTTGCTTTGGCTGGAAACCCCAGCTGTGCTCTACAACTCTGTGAGCCCACTGCCTGCATTCTGCTAGCAGCTTCACATTTTGTTAACTCTTCCATGTGGGGATGAAAGCTGGTGTTAAAGTTTACCTTCTTGCTGATGGCAATGGTGTTACAGAAACCATAGTGGAAGGACTGAGGAAAAACCTTTTGACACTGGAATAGTATTTTGTAAGGCTGAAATGCTGTTGTTCAGCTCTGGAATGTGAACGCCTCAACTGTTGTGCAATACTTTTAATTTCTTAAAAAAGCTGTTTTGAAATCTGGACTATTTTTTTTTTCACTTTAGCATGTCTGTTACGGTTTTTATTTCTCCTCATAAATTTGGATATGCAAAACTGGACTAAAAATTGATTGATTTTAGACAAAATTGGGGGTTTATTGTTGTTGTTGTTTTGGGCTGTTTTTTCTTTAAAAAAAATTAAAGGGGATGATGCAATAAGACAGCTGACCTTCATGTTGAAGTAATGTTGCTGGTGCAAGGTCAGGATAAGGTTTTGTGCTTTAGAGTATTTTTTTAATGTCCTGATAGGAACTGGCTAAAAGCAGTGCTAACACCATGTTATTTGCTTATTCTGTTTACCTCCTGATAATTTAGGCTAGCAGAGTTCTTTCTAAATAACATGCTTGCCTACCAGACTTTCTTTTCCTTTTAGTTCAGTTCAGTTGCCTGGAAAAAAAAAAAGCTTTTATATTATTTGTTGCCTGCAAGAAAACTCTGTGTGGATGGGTCGTTTCACAACAGCAGGAAATAATCTTCACTACATCAACCATTTGATGCAGTGAGTACAATGTATTTTAATCAAAGAAGAAACTTGTTAATAGCAATGTGCTGGAATGTTTCTTCCATCGCTTTATGCCAGTTTCTCTATTAGGAGCCCGGCACATGTGATTTTTAGGCCTAAAAGAGCTGACATCATCTTCCTATGTATATTTGATTAAATTAAAGCAGTATGATGCAACTGTATCTCCGTGATGTGAGACTGAGTATTCACCTTTAAAACTCATGATGAAATATCATAGTGTGAGTTGGTTTAATAGGGAGGATACAAGGGCAGTTAATTCTAGTAACACGCATAGAGGAAAGGGAAGGATAAGCCATGTTATAATGAGTCATTGTAAAACAAGGAAGGAATGAAAGTAAGTTTGCTTGTTCAGAAAAGCAAAGTAAAGGAAAAGCATCATGTTAGATTATATTAAGAAAGAGTTTGGCTTTAGCTAGTTAAGAAAATACTGGATGTAGTTATCTTACTCTAAGTTCTGTCATGCAGTTTAATAGTGCCAAATCTTAATGGAGAAAATTTTGTACAAAAATTTTCTGAAATGTTAGGGACAAATTATCATCCTCTAAACTTGTGAAATTCGAACTTGTCATGTCAAGCTTTTACCGTGGTTACTTCTCAATTCAGTTATGCCTGATTGCAGTTAAGACTCTACAACATAGTTCTGTTTTGATTCTTATTGAAAGAATTATGTGAAGGATAGATCATGGAGCTCTGGATTGCAATATATAGTTACACTGTTCGGAGCCAGTTGTCCATGTGAGTGCCAGGACTCAAATGGTGTGAGTTCATGTGGTAGTTTTGTTTGTCTATTCAGACACTCCCATAATGTCTTCTCCAATTTAGAAGCAGGTTATTAGTTTTCTCTATTTTTACATGTTTGGCAACCTGCATCAGACTTTACATTTTTCAGTCACAAACAGGATATCAGCAGTGCCTGTGTAATGGCTATGAGGAGATTGTCTGCCTTTCAAGTCTCTGTACAGCTGGCCATCTTGTAAGGCATTGTGCCATCTGTTCCTAGGGCTGCCCACTTGGCTTCCCACAGGCCCTGTAGTGCAGAAAGAGCCTTGTTTGGAGAGCCTCAGTAGAGAACAGCTGTGCTTCAAGTGGGCCGGCTGCTAGCAGCAGAATCTTGCTGGGGTTTGTGTGACTGATGCAGCTGTGTAGGACTGAGCAGCTCCCCTGTACTGGGAGAACTGTACAGTGCACCCCATCAGGTATTCACTGCCTGTGGATAAAGTTTTTCTATGATTCTTTAATCAGATAATCAGATCTGTTTGAAGTTCCTGCGTGATTGGACCCATCAGCTTTTTCTTTTGCGGCATTTTTCTTAAAAAGCAGTATTAGGTGAAATGTTCTCTGTAGATTTGTGTGGTGTTAGTCTTTGAGAACTAATGAATATTCCCTTTTAACTTATGCCAGATGCTTTATATTCTTTGCTGACATCTTTTCCCCTTCTTGTTCTTCTGCTGCTTCTGCGATTATACTGCCCCAGTTAACAGTCCTGGGTTCTGTTGCTGCACACAGTGAAAGAGAAAAGAATTAGAAAATGATCACTACTTACTTACCTTTGCTGATCCAAGCTCACAGAAATTCACTAGTTCACTGTAACCTATGCCATCACGCTGTTAGTGCTGCTGCCTAGCTGTCCTAGAACAGAATGACTTACATTTGTGGTAGGGGTGCTGTCCTCTTTGCAGATTCTGCGGCCATTACCACTGTAAATACCACTGCTGGAGCACTAAAACAGGGATGAGAAATCATAGGAAAACTCAGGAGAGACATTTACATCCTATAAGGGCATTAGGAATGATAGGGCCATTTTTAGTGCAGATTGGAGTTTTTTGTGAAGGCATTTACAGCACAGGAGGGGACAGGGAGCTGCGAAGTATGGAACGGGGTCAATGGTAAGCTGATGGCACACCCCAGTTCTTAGGGACTTGAATTGCTTCTTGGGGCTCTCTCATTCTGGCTCTGTCAAAGCGCTGCTTTTTCAAATATCCCAGTGAATTCAGAATTGTTTAAGTTACAGGCCTGTCTGAAACTTGCATGATACTGTTAATACTGAAAAGTGTATTGTAAGTGATGCAACCAAGTTCTACACTCACAGTTGAAGCATCTCCAGAAATTGAGACCGCAATAGGATGGACTGCTGTTACCATGTTCTGCTCTCAGTGGCTTTGTTACGGCAGGATTGGCTTAGTAAAATGCTTTTACAAAATAAGGGATGGAGGGTTCTTTACCTTTCTAGTACTGAAGTACATAACCACAAGACATATCTACAAAGCACTATAAAACACTTTCTTCCCCTCCACCTTCAGGTTGTGAATTTTATTATGGTACCATAAAGAAAAATTCCTCTGCTGAAATTAAAGGATGTTCTGTAAGTGTATGAGTCTTCAGCCCTAGGACTGGAAGATGGGGATTTGAACTATCACTGGAGCACATTCTAGCAAGTGTGGCTTGTGACCAGGCATTTTATACTGAAAGACTGGTACAAGAGCTGTTGGCCTGCCACGTTTCCATCCCCTTTATAGCAGACATAAACAATGCATGGCTCTTGAGCACTTATCAACGTGCAGATATTGAAGGGGTACCAATCAGGCTTGTGATAACAGGGGCAGTGCCATGCATCACTTCTTCCCTGCTGTGGGTGAAAGTGGATTAGCTGGGATGGTGCCCTGCTCTCCTGTGAGCTGCTGCTTCCTTTCCCCCAGCACTCCTGCCCAGCTTTTCACTGCATTTGGCATGCATCTTGTTGTTTTTGCCATCCTGTAGATTTTGTTATGGGGTATATGTAGGGTCAGGAAGATAGGCCACAGCAGGACCCATTGAGTTTTGAGTGTGACACTGCAGGAGACACTAGTGAGAAGCCATGGGAAGATGGCAGTGTGAAACTTGCCTTCGAGGAAGGGTTAAGATTGAGCTGGACCACTGCTATTTTCTGTGGGAAGATAGGAAGAGTAATGAACAACCTGTTCATAAATTGCAAAATGAGACCATATGACAACGGAATAGAGTGGATGTACAGAATATGGGAAGATATCAGTAGAATTTGTTGGATCTTGATATGAACAGACTAGTCCCAGGAACGGCAACAGTGTGAGTTCTCTGTTGTGTGTGAACACAAAACTGCAAGGGTCATGATACAGCTGATTCAGTAGGGGAATACTGATCATTGCTCTGAGTTAGTGAGGAGCTTTATGAACCTGTACCATTAAGGAGATGCATCACCATCACCTGAGATGGTGGTGAGGACAGACATCTCCCGAGGAGATGCTGCAAGGACAGACAGATCACGCAGCAGAGGCGGTCTGACAATCTGTGTCCATGAGAACAAGGAGCCCAGCTCATTCTTCCCAGCTGTGTTCTTGGATCTCTTCTGCTCGTCCAGCTCTTCCTTGCTTGCTCGACTGACAGAAAACTGGTCTGGCAAAAAAGGGAAAGTTTTTGTGCCAATTTAATGAGCTAAATTACCTCACTGACTTGGGATGGATGAGAGGGAAGGATGATGTGCAGTAGAGATCTGCACTCTCAATGGCAGAGGGAGCAATTGGCTAAACTGTCTTATTTGTCTGCACCTTACGATCTGATTTTTGAACCTTTGACAGCACAGAAGTGATCCACTAAAATATTTTATTTCTTAAACACGTAACGTGCTCTTCAAGTGCAAGTTTTAAGTGTGTCCCAGAACTCATAACAGTGCTTGTGGTTTGTGTCAACAAAGCTGATAGCTGTTTTGAAGGAAATTAATCATTGTACATATAGTTAATTTTGTACATTTAACAGTCAATTGTTGAGCATATCTAGCTTCCTTCATGCCCTTCACTTTCAAAAAAAGCATTTGATTTAAAAAAAAAAAGGAGGGGATTTTCCTATTTTTCATCAGTCATTTCCTTTTTCTTTTAATCTCAGTGAGTCCCTTTGTAGATGTCGAAAAAAGATTGTGAAATACTTTGTGTGTAAAAAACCTCAGATGTAATTTGTGGCTTAAAAAATGAAGGACTATAAAGACTGCTGGGAAAATCCATCTTTTGTGCCCTTTGAATTCCCAGAAAACAGAAAAACCAAGGAATCGGTGCCACAAAGTTTTGGTCATCTGTTTAACAGTTTGAGAGTATAAAAGACTTACAGTTCTGAATGCTAAGAGCAAAAAGAGCTAAAAGTTTGGTGGATTTTTATTTTATTATTAATATACAGAATTCTTAAATATGAGAAGAAAATAAGTGGTTTGAGGAAATTACAGGAAGAGAGGATAGAATATATCCTGTGTTTATACCATTAATCCAGTTTATATTTACGGACTTCACTTGTCTGACTAATTTGGTAATTTTAATTTCCTTTGAATAGCTAGGATTTAAGTTTTGAAGAAAAGTCAGTATAAAAACCTGTTTCATAGAAGGGGCATTGAGGAGGAGATTTCTCTTTGGTCTCGGTGGCCAGATAGTTTTCCTACTGATATGCCAAATGGGTCTGAAGTATTTCAAGTCACTTTGAACCAAAGGGTTATCTGTGTTAGGTTTTAAACCATTCTTCTCATGATGCCAGATTCCAGCTGAATTGGACTTGGAGGTTGTTTTTTAGTTTTTGACAGTTCTGGCTACTTGAGTAGGCTCATTAACACCCATTGTTTTTTTGACATTATAGTCACGCTTCAGAAGTTTTCTGTTCATGAACTGCAGCTGTATTACGTTAGGTATTGTATATCTTGCGTATTTTGTGGCTGAAAATCTAGTGTTGTGTAAAAATACTAAATGAAAAGTCTTTTTGTGTATTTACATTTTTATTTGTTTTAAATTCTGAGCATGTTGAACTTTTTATTCAGACGTGACTCACTTTTTAACTGCTGATTGTGAAACAATGACTCAACTACAGAGCTAAAGATGATGCTGAAGGTATGGAGACATTTTCCAGAGGAAAATGGCTCCACAGAATCACTGAATCATTTAGGTTGGGAAAGACCTCTAAGATCAAGTCCAGGCTTTGACTGACCACCACCCAGCTAACTACACCATAGCACTAAGTGCCATGTCCAGGTGTTAATGAAATGAAGTTATGATTTCAGGCTCCCACAAGCCAAATATGGAGCTTAACATTATTTTTGAAGAGGTGTCGGAGAAAGCAGTGTGGCAATCATTACTTTTGGCTAAGTGTAAGCAAGATTTGACTTTTGTATGTAGCTTTTTTCAGGGACAGACCTGGGCGATTTAAGGTCCCATTTGCAAAGCAGCCCCTGAAATGACAAAGGAGAAATGAGAGGACAGAATGAGTGATTCAATAAATTACAGCAATTAGGGTCTGAAAGAAAGAAGCAAATCCCCATTTTCTGTGCGTTTGAGGTGTCCCATGTGACGTAATTTGGGATTCATAACCAAAGAAACAGGATGTCTACTGACAAAACTGAATGTTCTTTACTATAAACGAACATGTGTTAAACTTCACTTTGAAGACTAACTGGAGTGCTTAAAAAAACATTTACAGAGAATCTGATTTTTACCTTTTGTGGTCTATTATTTTTCAGCTAATATGAGAGACATCCATTATATCCTTGCAAAACAAGTTGTTGTTGTTGTTATTATTA
>WAAE01010841.1:2336-94948 GCA_013400495.1 Nicator chloris
GAAAAAAAAGAAGCCAGAAAAATATATCAATGTGTTTGATCTATAGCCTAAAGCTCAAGTCCTGCCAGAGAAAATACCTTATTATTTTTAATATTTGGAAGAGGCATAATGGAGAAACAGCAATATTTTCTATAAAGTAAATGGTCCATTTTAAGAAACATTTTAGGCCAGTTTGAAGATTCTTTGCATGTTTGTCCCTTATTTTCCAAGCCACCACATCACTCAGTCTTTTCAGATAGGATGCCTTTGATTTGCACAGGTTTGGCTTAAGGTCAGCAATGCAACAATGTCAGCAAATCCTGAAATAACAGACCATCCTCTAAAATTCCATGTATGAAGAAGACCCTGAGTAATGCTGGCAGATTAGGGAATGAACTCTTAGACAATATTTTGAAATGAGTTGTCCTGTTCTGTCCTTAGACACTAATATAAGCCAACTCAAACCATGAACTTTTCCCACCACAGGGGAATAGGTGTCTCAGCTGGACCCTTCCCTGCCACAAATGTGGAAAGGGAAGAGTCGAGGAGATTTACATGTGCATGGCATTTACCAATAGAACGTTTTCTGCTCTTATCTGAAGAGCACCACGGAAAGATGTCTGTTGACAGCCAGCTGCTGACACAACTTCTCAGCCACTTGCACTGCTTTTCAAATTAGGGCTGGGGGGACTCTATCCAGCTATGCCACCTTTTATCGCTGCAGAAAAGATCTGCCAACTTTTCAGCAAAAGCAGCAGATGGGAACAAGCTGCTGCCCCAACAGAACAATTGATCCAGCCTGAATTTCTCTTGAGCTTATCCACTCTAACACAGAACAGAACTATGAAAATGCTTCTCAAAATATGTATTAACCCTTTAAAAGCAGTGAGAATATAACTGCTCCTCTAGAAAACACAAAAATGATGAGCACCACAGACTTGCGTGAAAATTTGAACAGTTACTGGTTTTCAAAAGAGGCAATGCTGGCAATGTCTGAGAATGGCTCTGCTGGAGGACCAGGAAAGAGACCTCACATTGCAAGGATTATCAACACTATTCATAAAGGATCTGTAAAGGGCCTACCCTTTCTGAACTGAGACAGGTATTCATATGATACAGCTATTCTGTGTCCTGTTATACAGTGATCACCAGGCACTCCTGAAGTAAATAAAGGAGTACCAAATACTCAATAGTGATGTAAATCCCTGAGCTGACACAGGCCAGAGGCATCCTCTTTTAACACAGCCTGCAGAAAGCTGCCTTCTGGAATGCACTGGGAGAGCAACCAAAGAGAACAGTTAAAGAATGTTATGAGAAAAAGACAAATGTTCACTGAGGTTGGGGTGCGCATATTTCTCACTCAAAATTACAGAGACCTGCCAAGCTCTACAGACTTGAAATCAAAGTTGCAATCCTGGCTCCCAGCTCACTCATGCTTGTGTCTAGCTTTCCTTCACTCCACTGCAGCACTGTAGGCCTCCCTCCACTCCACAGCACTGCACACCAGAGCCAGCTGGTTTGACAAACTCCCCGTGTTCTAGAAGAGCCCTTCAAAAAATCTTCTTTCTGAATTTCAAACTGCCATTACAGTCCCTCCCTATCTCATAGCCCCAACTCCTCTACTCTTGCCACCCACCCATTCTTCCTCCCCTTTTCAACAGTCTCAGAGAAGTTAAAATAAGAAAACCAAAATTACAATTACAATTTGCTCCTTATCGCCATTGCAGCCACAAAAATAACCAGTTCCTTCACCTCTGTATGATAAGAATGTATCTAAACTTTTAAATGCAGCTGCAAGAATCCATGGCCTTTCCAAGCTCTTTCTAGGAAAGAAATAATACAACTTGCTACCAATGCAGGCAATTATTTCTCAGATCTGAAAGTAGATGCAAATTTTCCAAGAATCACAAATTTTCCAAGAAACATTTCCAGGAGATCACTCTGGAGTTTGCCCTTGCCAAAATCTTGATCACAGTACCACAACTCCTGCCAAGAACGTGTTGTACCACTAAGCTCCAACCGTCTCTGATGTGGAGACTGATGTCATCACACAATGCTTGAACAAATGCAAGTCCACCAGCATCTGACATCATACTACTTTAATCCAGAATTAAAACAAGAGAAACAGTTATAGTCACCAAGTTAATCTCTAGAATGCTACGTAAATCCTTCTGAAAAAATGTACTTCATGAAAGAAGTAGTCTTGAGCAGAAACTGTCTTTTGAACACTTAGGGGAAAATAAACATTTGAAAGCTTTCTTCAAAAGAGATGAAAAAATTTCATCCAAAATCTTGAAATAACTTTTATTTGAGGTGCTAGACAACTTCCAAGAACCTACTTAAAGTTTTGCAAAATTTTCAGCTGTAATGTAAACTGTCATTTCAAAAAAATAACATGCAATCACTGAATTGATAACATTCTGAAACAAATGTGTACGAAGAAATCAAGAGTATAAGACTCCTCTAAATCAACAAATATTTCAAGGAGATATGAAATATTTAGCACACAGGCTCACACAAAAATATGTACTTCCAGTGCATTTTATCTATCACAAATTCCATCCATGCTATAGGTGTAATGACCAATAAAAAACACCCCAAAACAGTGGCATGGTTTCCCCCTAGGACATAAACTAGCTTAAAAAATAAAAGTAAATAAACATGACCTGGTGAATGTGCTGGTTAATGAAATCTGTTAGTGGCAGACAAGTTAGGGATTCTTTCATCTGCTGGTTCCATTGAAATGAGAGCAATAAAAATTCTTTTAAAAGAGCCAGGAAAAAAATCCCACTGAATTTCACATTCCATGTGCTAGAACTATTTTTCTCCAGACTGACAGGTGCCTGTACCTCCAGCACTCTTCTCAGCCTCTCCACAAAACACAGCTATGCCACTTCAGCTCTACACCAACAACCAATGCCACTTAAGCAACAGCCTCCCTCCAGCTCTTCCCCACTGCAGAGGTTGGGAAAAGGAAAAAGCTGCCTGTGCCTGCCTTCTGTGGGCCAAACACTGAAGCCACAAGCAATGGTGACAGTATTTTCCCTAAATAACAACAGAATAACACTGCAGCTTGGAAACAAAGGGTGGGTACAGTCAGAGTCTCCTAAGTGAAGTATGGGAGGGGAAATTAAGAAGTATTTGGCTTCTCATAACAGTTCTCACACCTCTAAAAATACACAAGACTGCTCACTCTGTGCAGCTGCCCCACACTTAATACACAGTACAGATGAGATAAACAGCACCTGGCTGCCCTAACACCTTTGTCAGCTCATTACCAGCTATCTAATGCAATGAAGTGTTTTTCTTTCACTTTTGCTCCTGTTAAAATGTAGGTCATGAGGGGACGATCCTCTTCGAGGCATGGCTTTTTATCTTATGAATACCTGAATAAGTTTGGAGGAATTTGACCAGTGCAGTTTATAAGAAGGAGTCTCTGGAATAAAAACTGGGAGCTAGTCAGTAGTAAAGGTTCACAGATGCCTTACACTAAATATTCTTAACATGAGAATCTTTACAATTGAAACTCATCTGCTCCACAGAAAGACATCAAACACATTCATAGATCACATATTGAGATGCACTTTATCAAAAGGCTGTTTTTTCCCTGCAACATGACAAAGTTTGTAGAAGTGAGGTGCTGATGGAAGGGGTGAAAATGTGAAAAATTACTAATCTTATATTGCAACATATGTTGACTGAATTTGGAAACTGCCCTGAGCACACCTACATCTACTAAAGTACTTTCCTGACACAGCCTATAGTTAATCCCTGAGTGAGCTACAGCCAGCATCATCAAACAAGGGCAAAAGTTCAGTACCAACAAAGAAGAAAGAGCAAATAATACAACTTTCTCAGACCACCTGTGGTTCCTTTTTGGTTTCTTCTTCTCTTCTTCAATGAGACACACATTCATGCAATTTAAAAAACAATCTTAACAATAAAGCTAAAGGATCCTTCACATCTCTGAAGCAATTTCTCTTTCAAATAAATCTGAAAATACTGAGAATGCTACTCTGCAGAATGTATCAGAAGAATCTGCTCAACAACTTGAACACCCATATTATCTGCAAATGACCTACTTTCTTCACAGTTGCCAGCACGTAACAATCTCTTTACAAGAGACAGCAGCTGCCTTGCAAGCAGTGAGCTCAGCACCAGAGAAATGGCTGTGTCTAACAAATGAGATATCTCTGTTATTTTGACATATTTAACACATGCATTTCTGGCTTGTCACCAAGAACATTTAACATATTTTGCACCACTTTACTACTCACACACATATGCCATTGCACTGCTTTGAGTGAAAAAGCAGTTATCTACTGTCTAACAATGTCTACTCCAGTCTCCCACCCTATCCACATGGCACTTTCCCCCTTTGGCAATAAATGCATTCAAATCAGCAAAGGAGAGAACCTGTGTGCCAGCCCTCAAGGTCTCTTCGATTGTGACAAAAGGACTTACTGATCCAGATTTCACTGAAGTCACTTGAGGTACGCAGTTCTCATTTTGGAAGTCTAGGACACTCAAATTTTACCCCCAATCCATCTAGAATCCATATTTGTTCATCTTTAAGAGGGCTACTTCTGTGGGCTGTGACTGGCCTAGAAGAACCTGCTGGTTTGAATCACAGGAGAGGGAAGCAGACACCACATGGGAAGGATGGAGCTTGTGAGTAACAAATCCAAGCTTTTGCAGACATCAGCATCTGGAAGACTATCTTCACAATTTTAACAGGGAAAGAAAAAAAAAAAGAAAGAACTCCACTTCATTAAAAATATGAACATCTAAAATAAATCAGATGTTTTACACTGTAGAAGTGTCTCTTTTCCTCCAGCCAGGATAGAATCTAGATGAGTTTCTAATCTAGATGAGATTCTAATCTGAGACCCAAGACACAACTGTCATCATGGTATATAAAAAAAAATTCTCACTCAAATCCCTGGGAATCTTGCAACAACTTCAACAGCATCAAGGTCTTAGCTCACGTAGGTTATCTAGTTTGGATTTTCTTGTTTTGATTATGCATCCTAATAAAGAGCATAAATCAATGCAAATACCTTTGAGAATCTTCAGTAGCATGTCAATTTGCATTTAAACCTTGCATTAGTACATCTGCAGAGGGGACTTACACTCAGCTTCATAGTCAGATGACTCTGAGAGCTCCAACATGAGTATTTTACTCAGGATAAAAGAGTTGTATGAAGCCTAATATACTCTACTGTCAGTGCTGAGTTACAAACTGAGTAAAGCTGTACTCTGTGCTTCTTTCATCATTCTTCAGAATGATTATTTTATGAGGAAGCATAGATCATTGAAGCCTAAGGCAAATAGGCAGCAAATGTGCTACATATCCAAATAGAACACAAACCACAACAGATATTGCATCACAGTATAATTTCTAAGTGTTATATAATAGCTAATCAATGAACTCAGCATTTCTTATCACTGTAAAGTCACAGCTTCTCCACATATTGCAATGATTTCTTTTATTGACTGTGACCACTGTTATTTGCATGACCAAGTAAGATGTCTAGACAATGTGAGCATGTAGGACAAACATCACATTCACAGGCACAATTTCTTCACTACTGTAGTCAGAATTAACTTTACAATCTCTTGTCTAATGATATACTTATAAATAGATGGAAGCCATTATCACTCCAGGATATCCTCTCCTGTGCTGAAGTGTTAAGTGCTCAATACTACATACAGAAAGGCTTTGCATTATTACCTGCACTCTTGAAAGGTATCATTCTTGCTGTTCTGAAAAGGTTAATGCTGTTTATGTTATCCATGTCTAGAATTCCAGAAGGAATGAACTTATTTTTGACCTGCTCTGTGTTCATTAAAAGTTCCACTTTTTGTTAAGTGTGAAATGGAGTATTGCTAATTGCAGCTTTTAACCTCTGGAACACCCATATTACTCAAACAGAAGTGAAAGGAGTAATTTGAAAATGGAAAATGTCCAGGTTACGGATGTAGTGATACACCAGATGCCATGCAATATATAAGAATGAAGACTGCACACAAGGTTTTCCTTAGTATGAAAGTACCTACCTAATAGGGAAGACTGCAACAAAAGATGGGATTAAGCATTGTCATGCCATTAACCAACACAATCTATCACCAAAAAATCTGATTCTGCTGTCTTGACTACATTATTTTATAGTGTACCAATCAAGCAAAGTCAACAGCAACCAGGAAGCCATCAGTCTGGATTTTCCAAAATGCTGGACAAAACTACTACCCATAAGGGCCTTCTCAAGCCAGTGTATCAGTAGTAAGGACTATGGGGTTACCTTGTGCTAACACATTTCCTGGGCATGCTGGATGCTTCTAATGCTGGATTTTGTATAAATATTCTAACTTCCAGTTTTCTACTTTTTCATACACTCTGTGTACTTATGTCAGTCAAATTTGTTTCTGCTTGCAACGTATCTGTCCATAACTGGAAAAAAAAACAAAACACCAAAACCACACAACTTACAATTTGAGAAGAGTCACTTTTTCCCCCATTAAGACTTTTCAGTTCTTCACCAGTGTTTCCTGATGTTTGATACAATAAACAGAAGTGTCTGTCCACTCCATCTGTACAGAACTATGGCATATAAGGCTCAACACACAGCCTGTAAAGAAATGCTGTTTTCACCACAGCAGAGACAAGAGTTCCTCCAGATGAGCTTTTCCTTCTTCCCCTGACAGCAGAAGCCTAGCAAAGCTTGCCAACAAAGTTAATACTTTGGTTGAATAAACAGTCCCTTAGATTCAATTTTTTAGCTCATGCTGAGGAAAATCCAGCTCTGAGGTGATGTGTGTAAGCAGATACCTCTCAGCTTTCTGTAAGACTGTCTCAAGTCAGCATAGCCTGCACTGACTCCTTTTGTGTATGCAAAAAATAAATCAGTTTATATTTACTAATGGAGTAAAAGCCACCTTATCAGACAGTAGAATGAAGTGATAACCTCTTCTTTCCCACTCCTCATTCTATACATATGTAGCAAAACACCAAGACTTAAGAAATCTCAAAAAATCTGATGCCTCCAACTTAAAAAGAAAAATTATTTCACTGGAACTGGGCTTCCAGATGTAGCAGAGTTTGTGTGATGTGGAAACAGGAAAACATCCAAGGAGTCTGTTTTCCCAATCAAACCAAATAGCTGCTGTTGTGATTTTGACCTCCCAATCTAAATCACATATTTATGACTATTACTTAGTAAGAAGAAATAGCAAATATTGCCTTAGCTTCTTTAAATAAACCAGCTAACAAAACCCAATTCCTCCTGATGTGTTGCTATGATAAGAAGTAGAAACTGGAAGCATCATTTTCACTTTTACAGCCCATAGCTCTGGTTAAAAATAAAAGCATCCACTTGTCTTGAAATTATGCAATGTATACATAGATTGTGGAGTCACTACTGTTTCCACAATAGCCTAACTTAATGTGCAGATCTGTTTAATATGTTAGCCTTTTTATTATTGTCATTATTTTAAGTAGCTTCCATGATAAAAATACATTTGTAGTAGTGGAACAAGATAATTCACTTTTCTATAATGGAAAATAGTTTTCAGCTGTTTCTGGATTCAGATGTATCCCTTGGTCCCAGGCAGTGTGGCAGTGTTACTTCTATGCTCAATTAAAACCTTTTACCTTTTTCTTCCTTGTAACTGACAGCATCAGCTTTTGGTTTGCATCAAGTGAATTTGTTCTCCCTGCTCCACTGTAGCAGCAAATATGCAGCTCTATTACTTTTTCAGATCCTGCATTAAAAGGAAAGTATGAAACACAGCTCCTCATCAGTCTCCTTACTGAAGATCAAATTTCAGTTGCATAACAAACAGTGACTCTGCATGACATAATGGGGCCTTCGTGCGTGAGACAGCTAAACTGAAACTGAAAAAAATATCATACATCATTATCTGCTTTTGTCTGGACGTAGAAGAAATTTGTCTCAGGAAATAAGTAAATTGCATAAATAATCCAAAAATCAATCCAAAAGGTTTTCAAAAGACTTAAAACAGTATCTTTTAACCCTCAAGGTGATTTCTACTTAATATATAGATATTTTACAGTAATAGTTCATGTCTTCTACAGAAGTCAGGCTACATGAGAGGACGAGAGTCTACTTTGGATGGGATGTTAGTGAAATATTAACAACATCAACATTTGGTTTTATGCAGCATTTAAAGGCTTTTGAAGAAAAAAAAACCCTGCTTTCAGAATGGAAGGTTTTATTAAAAGGTCTCCAGCTTCCACATCATTGCTATTTTAACTCAATTTTAACATCAATTTACCCCTGTAGCCATAGTAAGTTCATATACATGGCATTTAAGTTTCTGAACATGTAAGAATTTGCTGCTTATATGACCTTAAAATTTTTAGGTACTTGGGAACTCCCTAAGAAGCAACTACAGGAATGTATCTCATGAGTCTGTATGAAATAAGAAACAATCTGGGTAACCACAAAAATAACATATAGCATCCTAACAATTTTAAGATCCACCATCTGTTGAAAATTCTATGTATTCTTAGGTCTAACATCACTTTAATCCATCACTTGTTTCCTAAAAAGAATTAGTGAACACGTAAGTTCCTTTTTTTTTTACTGATTTTATGTGAAAAGAACATATGAGGCCAACATTAATCTTTTCTTCATTTATACTAGCTGCCTACCTACCCTCACTTCAGCCATTTAGCAATCCTGTTATGAAACAGCTGCTATTAGTGAAAAAAGTCCAAACTGGCAGCATTCACAGACCACTGGGAATACAGAGCATTTTAAGATGTTTCTACAACTCCCCATCAATACCCTCTGATCCATTTGTTAAGACCCTACCTTAAAGCCTCAAACCAGGATTATGCTTCTAAAGCCTCAATATCAGAAAGTCTGTCTTTTCTCTTGATTTTCTCATGGAGGACTTCCTGTTCCTCTAGACCAACAAAACCTTCTGAAGACTTTTCTTTTGACCCTTTTACTGCTGCTGAATCTGATTCAAAAGGGGCCCAACTGTTCCAGCTACATCATCAGGAGAGTTCTGCACTTTCACACAGCTGCCGAGGTTTCTGTCCCCATGCAGAAGCTGTAATTGCTCCACCCACCCCCTTGGCACAGAAATGATGTAAAGTAAATGACAGATCAAAAAACCTATTGCATGATCATTTCTATGCTGGCTATTTCTCTTATGTGAACTCTCTTTTCTCACATTTTGCAGGGCCCTAATTTGTTCCTTTAATAAAATGTACCATAAAACTTGAGAGTGCAATTTTCCAATGGAAAGGAAACAAAAATCCCACCAAATAAACTAATCTTATTACAAATTCTGCGAAGCCGTTCAAGAAGATCAGATAGGTGATTGTTTCTATTAAATTCTATCAACTGCTAGAGCAGTTGATTGTTTCTATTAAATTCTATTAACTGCTGGAGCAGTTTCTTCAGGAATTCTAACACTTCCTTATAATTTAAGTGATAACCTCCACTACCTTCTGCAGACTGAAAAGCAACTACCTGCAAGTATAACATGAACCAAATGGAAAATTGCATTTAACACTTACCATCACTGTTAACCTGTCACATGCTCTGAAATGGGATTCTCCCAGACAACATAGGTGCACCAGTTTGACCTGAATGCAAGCAGACTGTACTCTCCAAAATACCTATGACCACTTAATTCCTGCTACTCATTCAAGGCTCAGGGAGCCTGGGCTGTTCAGCCTGGACAAGAGTCATGGGAGACCCCAAAGCACCTTCCAGTGCCTATGAGGGCTCCAACAGAGCTGGAGAGGGCCTTTGAAGAAGGGCATGTGCTGATAGGACAACAGGGAATGGCTCTAAATGAAAGAGGGAAGAGTTAGACTGGATATATGGAAGAAATTTTTCCTGTGAGGGTGGTGAGGCCCTGGCACAGGTGACCCAGGGAAGCTGTGGATGCCCCAAGCCCTGCAGTGTTCGAGGTCAGGCTGGACATGGCTTTGGGCAATCTGGTCTAGTGGAAAATGTCCCTGCCCCTGGCAGAGCATTGGAACTAGATGATCTTTAAAGTCTATTCCAACCCAGACCTTCCATGATTCCATGATTTTCTGGGCATAAAAACTCATTAAACTGTACCTGCATCCCTGCATCTCTTTCTTTGACAGAAAATATCTTCTAGATAGAGTTTAAAAATAAATTTACTTTTGAGTCATAGAAACTCTTGCAGGAAGTTTTCTTTAGTTTCTTTTTAATAAATGAGCCTAAGTAAAATGAGAACAATTTTAGTTAAGAAAAAAAAGTGCAAAGGTTTTGTATTGTTTTAATTAAGATACAATGGAACCAAAAAATAAATTTAAATGGCACAACTTTCTACCTGCATCTGAATGCTATCCATGGCAATCAGCTGGACTTGCTAACACTTCCTAAATTCAATTTCTGGACAGAAGCTGGCAAGCTGCTCATTGTGGTAGTCACTGTACTATGGAATGGGGGTTTTTTCTACCCATTCAGTTGATTATGGGGCAAGTAGTGTCTCATCTCTTCATGCAGCATTAAGGAGAAGTCTTTTCTTTGCACACAGTACTTCTTTACAGTATCTGTGAAAGGTAAAAGTGAAGAATTTATTTTTATTGATAATATGAAATTTTCACAGTCACAGAAATGAATTACAACTTAATAGTGGTTATCAGTCTTCCTACCAAATGTAATGCATGCATTTCAGCTCATTTGATCTTGGCAAACCTCAGAATAAGTTACTAATCAAGAAACAAAATAAATTATATTAACATATTTTAACAAAATAAAAATAAAACTTAAGTGAGTGTACCTTGGAATCATATTTTACTTACAACAATTCACACAATCTTATTAATGAAATTAATGAAAAACATTTGAAATTAAGTTTGGGCAATTTGTTCAGTTGAGAATTAGGCTGATTAAATGTCAATATTCTGAGCACTCTCATGTGAAAAAGTGTCCTACAATCTGACGAATTAAACAAGAATAATAAGTCTTCATTGAGTTCAATGTGTAAAAATAATTTATTAGCTTCTGGTCATTAAAAAATTAGCTACTATTCTTGGGTTTTTTAAACAGCAGCAGTCAAAAAAGTGACAATTGAAAAGTGTTCAATAAAAATAAGGCAAACTTTGTAAATTTGTTCTTTAAAAATCAATGCTGTAGTGCTACAGAATCAAGGGTAGCAGGAAAAAATGAACAAGAACTTAGTAAAACAATCACCACGTCATTTCTATGGTATCACTTTAGTTAGCCAAGGAAGCACTGGTAAAGCAGTATGAAAGTAAACTTTTACTTCAAAACTCTTAAGATTTAAAGGCATCCCTTTGGGGGAGGAAGTGAAGTATGCCCTAGTGATGATCATTTTATATTCTATTGGTTTCTCTTGGTAACACACGACAGAGTAGTGAACCAAAAGCCTGCAAGACAACACGCCGACTCTACTGCTTCTGATCCGTGATCCGCTGGAGGCAGAGCTTCATGTAGGAGTTTTTATTGCGTATTTCTATCACTGCATCTCTGACAAGCTCAATGAACATCTGAGGCCAGAGCTTCTGCAACGACTCATTTTTCATATTGATGTCAGCTGCTTCTTTCACTAAGTTCTCAACGTATGTCTGGCAAAATGTTTTTCTTTCTTTGATTTCCTGCGTGACAGAAAAATTACACAATGTGTAAGAAAAAGGAAAAAAAGGTTAAACAAGAGCAAATGCAAAAAAACCCTCTGAAAAATTTAATGAATTAAAGAACATAGCAATTAGCAGGCAGATGCTACTGTTTACTTTCTTCCCTTGGTTTTAAGTTGCATGGCCCAGGGTCTATGTCTAGCTTTTACGAGTGTGGCCACAGAACGTCAACGTATTCATAATATTCATACTATACTAAGTCATTAATTTATCTGAAATTAACTTTCAAGTAATTATCTAAATATCTGTTAACAGCATTACAATTGGTGTTGCTTTCTGGCATAGCAGTGAAAATTTACACAAATTATTAAGCACTAAACTACTTTTCCTTCTCTCCCTTCCCAGAATTTCATCCATACAGTACAACAGTTGAAAAGTATATGTTTCTCTACCTGCCCTAACAAGAACTTTGTCATAGAAAGACATGCCAATACTCATCCTTTTCCACAGGCACTCTGGCAAGTGCTGGTTCCTAATGTGTATTACATTAGATACTGAAGTAAGCTGAACCTTTAAAAATAGTAAGATACTGTGCTTTGTGCAACTACTAGCTCTGCATTTTAGCAACTCAAACTATATTAATCCCTGCTTCTGCAAAGTTTCTATAAAATGCCTAAAGCTTTGAACAGTACATTACATTGGAGCTAAATATCTAACTAGTTTGGATGGTGGCATTGTTAAAAATGTTAGATCATTCAGGCCATCAAAACAAAAGTTTTCTTTAATGAATAACAAAGGTGAGAAAATGCTTTCCAGTAGTTTCAGCTAAAACCCCAAATTATTAATGAAAGGCCCAAGACTGTCCTCTTTAGCAATACACTTCTTCAGTCACATTTATGATGTTAGTTTACTGCTGCTGGGGAACTGGAAGGATCCTTTTTGCCAGGATGTACTCTTGTGATACCCTGCAGTACCTGCTGCCACATGCACAATGCTACAGCAAAGGACAAGGTGGGAATTGCTGCACTGGGAAGAGAAAACAATGCATTTATTTAATGGACTGCACACATACTAAGCTTATTTTATTTTATTATAGGGCTGATTCCACAGTAAAGACTAACGGGAATACTTCACTCTCTTACTCCATGCCATTCAAAGATTTAAGAGCTACTATCACAGCTTTTGAGACTAAAATGTTTTCTTAATTTAATCTCTCCACACATGCAGTCACTGTCTGCTTTTTATGCTGTGGATCAGAGAATAACAAAACCACAATAGAATAAGAGAATTCAGTGATTACTGAACTTGATTTAATTTCTTGCACTAGAGGATTTATATATTTCCACATAATCAAAAAGCAAACAATGGGACAAACATGAGAAGCAGAGTGCCTACAGTTAGAACTCAGGATGATTGCTCAGAAGGGAGACTGTGGCTAAAAAAATCATATTCTCCCTGGGAACAATTTCCCTCTGCCCAAGCAAAAGAGTTAGCAGATCAGAAACACAAACTAAAACAAGCGTGACTGATGCCCTTGTCTGAAACAAGCCAGCTTGCAATTTTATTAATAATTAAACTTAATGCATTGCGTATATATTTTTTTTCCTGTAGCTCACTTAAGATCTTGGAAGCAGCTTTTTATTGCTACAGCCTGCACTATCTCACATGTTGTCTTAAGGTGTTCTTCACCAATTCACTGAGGGAAAATTAAACATGTGCAATATACATTTTTCTTCCTAGAAAAATTGTGCTCCATATGGCTTTTAGGTGAGAATGTATTTCTGAGACTGTGGCACTGTTCAGGAATTGCTTCACCAAAGAAAAAACTTAGCATTTTCCAATATTCTGAGAAAAAGATCAGTTAGATAAAATGTCTGATCAGATATATAAATATGTTAAGCAGTGATCTTTTAAAACCACCATTCTCAAGAGCACTACTAAAACTCAATGTACAGATAAATTCAAAGAGCAGTAGCCTAAGGTTACCTGACAGAAAATGGAAAATATTTTGTAATGATATATTTTACCTCAAGCTTTTCCATATGAAAATCCTTTGTCATGTAATTCAACGTTGCTCGAGCTGTGCTTTCCCCTCCACTTCTTCTGTTATCACTACTTTCCTCACTCCCAACCCCAGGTTTCTTTCCCTTTCCCTCCAGCAGATAATGAAATTGCTTCCTCCTGTGAAATGAGATTTACAATCCTAATTATCAAAAACTTCTAAGGCAGATGTTTCTGGCTATTGTGAGGGGGGATTCTCCTTCTGAACATACGCTTTTGAGCTTTGAAATATATTGCATCCTCAAGTTATAAAATACAAAATACATATGACTCTAGATATCCCTTCATTAATTTGCCTCTAAACAATTGACTTTAATATCTATCACATAGCACCTCCTAAACAGGAAGTCTTGCAGCTTTAACTTTTATTAAATATTTGTCTATAGAAGAGTAAAAAGGTCAGCACCCTTTTTTACAGTACAACTCTGAAATCTGTTAACTGTTAATTACCCACTATAAAATACCCACTAAAAATGACCAGTTCTCATCATGAAGATCCAAAAGTCTTCAGCAATCCCAGTACAAATGGAGAACTGAACATGCAGTTCATTTGTGTGCATGTTCTGTTTCATCTCCTCAGCAGACTTCATACAAGTTCTGGGAAAACCTCTGGCTACATGGACCAGGAGATGGTAACACCTGTGCATTATGCAGAGGACTTACCTTCTAGAAGATGGTATTTGTCAAGTTTTTATATTTTTACCCATAAAGAATTTATCATAACAGTGTGCAAAAGAGTTAAACAACACGTTCTGTTAACAAACTAATAAGCAAGCTCCAGTTCTGTTTCTTGTATTTTACCTGGGCTCTCCAAATAATGAAAGCATGCGATAATGCGGCAGCTCTGAAGACGCCACATATGCCAGAATGCCAAAGAGCCTTTCTGCCTTTACAAGATCATTTTCAGTAACCTGTGAGACAGTGGGAAGCGAAGAAAAAGGAAAAAAATTACATTTCCAAATTGGTACATTCGTATTTCATTACATATGTACATTGAGAATTAACTGAAATTTGTTATTTAGAACACGGCACAAAGATCTGTTGCAGGCACATCTTCAAAACATAGACTTGCTTTTACTGGCACTTTAAATGTATTTTAGAAGAAAGCAAAAGAGGCAGTGGTGCTTGTTTTATTTCCTGTCATTCTGGATATTTTAATGTAGGTACATGATGACCTGTGCTTCAGGATAGTCATTGTGAAATGAGGTATTTTGTAAAGGTTTCTTACACTCATTTTCTGAAGGCCAGACATATTAATTCTGCTCCATACTGCGTGCACTTACAAAAGGTCTACTGGAAAATTTCTGATTAAGTTATGCTGGAGAAACAGAAAGATTCTGGGCATGCACATGTGAAAAGATAACTTACAGACTCTCTTATTTTGGCAGCATCATGGAAAAGGCTTTATAAAATAGAGGCTTTAGAGGGAAAAATTTTTCTCTGCATTTTTCAGCTCCTGAAAATAAGTGTTCACTCATATTTTTCTAAATGTCTACCATACTGTTGTTTCAATATTAAGTTCCAGCTGTCTCTTTAAACTAATTTTCAATGGTTGAAAAATTTTCAGGATTCATTTTATACAAAATTGAAAAGAGTAAAGAAAGTGGAAGAGATTCATTCTTTGGTGGTGGTGGTGATTGTTTTTTGTTTGTCTTGGCTTGTAATCTCTGGAGACCATGGCCTGTGTTTCTCCCACCCTGATGGCCAGACTATGAACTGACTTCAACTGCCAAAGTTTGTTGGCACAGTTTCTGGACTCCTGGCTTTGTACTGAGCGCAGAAGCAATCTTTATGATCACTAAATCTGACCTGGATAACACTGGACAATGAAACTTACACATTGACTTCTTAACTTCTGGACGAAATTTAATTTCCATTCATCCTATAACATATTTTGGAAAAGCAACCCATTATTAAATACACTTCAATACTCACAATATTTACTAAGCACTTCCAGACAAACTTTGTATTCTGTGTTATATTGAAATGTGTGAGTAAAATGGGATTTTGATCCACATTAACAGATCTTTATTGTATTCTTGCTCAATGTTTAGAGACCATACAATCTACACTTGCCTAAAGTATACTGCAACAGCATAATGCAGGGATGATTTCAGTGAAAACACAGATGAGGAAATTAGAGATGTAAAGTCAATTCCATTTTTACAGAGGAATTGTTTATTTTCACTTAAAATTAAGCAAGTCTTACTTAGCAGCCTAGGAGTAGATGACCTTGCTGAACAGTCTGTAACAGAAGTAAGGTCTAAAACAAAGAGCACAGAAGGCAGCTAGGGAAACAAAGCCCAGTGCAGGCAGAAATGCCTGCTGGAGAAATAAGTGATTTTAATGTATTTATTTATGTTAAGAGAAGCATAAGGATCAGGTCAACAGAGACCGCCATGCTGAATACACTCTCCAGCTCACACAAACTCATGTTCTCTATCTTAGTGCAGTGCATTGTTTGCTCCATTAATCACAAAAAGATTATAACGGTAGTATCACATAAATGTAAGGCTTTATGCCTGCTCCTTGCCAAGTGCACACAACAGGCACCGACTGTGCCAGCAGGCCCTGCTCAGGGAAAGGGATGCATCTGTCACACTCTGTTGCATGCCACTGGGTGGACAGCAGTCTGGAGGGCTTGGTAACTTCAATTTGACAATTTAGAATTAATCTGAGATTACTGTCACTGGGAAAAACTTCAAGTCATATCTCAATAAAGACAATTTGCTTCTTCACAGTTAGTAAATGTAACAACTGGACAAGGGCACAGAATCATTGTTAGGGGGAGACCAACACTCAGCTTCTAGCCTGGAATACTAACTGGAATAGAGGGGGAAGGCTGGGGAGAAAATAAAAGGTTTTTTAAAAAGGCTTTTTATAGTTTAAAAGTGGTAGAGTGATGCAATTTATTTAGTTAATTCAGTTAGTATATATTGCTTTTACTTTGCAACTCTGCATACCTCAGAGCTGACAACACAATAGTCTCCACAAACATTGCACACAAATGGTAATCAGAATAGCAGAATATGCACATTTTCCTTTTTGTCCTCTGAAACTGTTACTTAGGGCTGATCTAAGGTCTGAGAAGCACTTCAGGGGTTGTGTTCTTTACATTGAAATAGAATTTTGTATTACTCATGTTAATCCAATAGGTAATACAGATCTGCAAAGCTGGATATCATTACTTCTGCTCTAGGGTAATGAAAAACAGAAATCAGAGCTCATCTCTGTCTACTGCTTAGCTAAGACTCTTTTCAAGTGATTAATGACACTAGAAAAAAAATTCTGTATGCACATCTTCATGTAGTGTGGTCTGGCTGAAAAAGTTTGTTGAGGACAAAAATGTTCTTGTCATACACATTTAAGATCTGATATATGTCCTACATAAAATCATGCTGTGCTACATGTGCTCCATTTACTAAATTAATCCCCAAGAACTATTAAATACAACGTTTTCCCCCAGAGACTTAACTCGTTGACCTTGAGATTGTTACAAAAAGTCTACTTAAACAGTTGTGTTACTTTCTTTCTCCATAAAGACCAAACATGCAAGATCTAGCTTCTATTTGCTTTTCAGCTGAATCACTAGTGTTGACTTTGAAAACACGATGCAGGAAAAAAATAAATAAAGTTTATATCATTTAAATCAAATTTGAAGAGCATTTTTTCAGCAAAGTATTAAATTTGAAGTTATTCTATATTTTTCATGGGATTACTGACTATCATTATATTTTTTTCCTTTTCAAGATACTGCACTGTTGCAGTAAGTCCTATTTCCATCCATCCTTTCCTTGCTAGTTAATTCATTTAAGCTCTTTACCCGCTCTTACTCTTTTGAGCAACTAATACATGGTTTATACAACTAAAACCAAGTGAACCACAACATCCAGCTTCGGCTAGATCAGATAACAAGTATATCTAATCCAAAACATATGATGATGACCAAATTAAAATACCAGATCTAAATGCTAAAGCTGTGTATTATTTTTGCTCTAATTAACTTCCATAACATCTCTTAAACTTATTTAGCATTTAAAATTGAATGTGCATTCAAACATTGTGTTGCATTGTAACTATTTTCACCCCTTTTATGATCAAAGCCCAAGTATAAAATAGCTGTTTTATATGCTTGAATAAATTTACTTTCAATTGACGTAAAGGGGAATACAAAGTACAAAGTACAGCAATATTAGTGTCCTAACTTCCTCTTCATTTAAACATAAAATGCACACCCAACAAAAAACACCCTAAAGATCTTGTACACAGCAAGCAGAAAAAAATATTTAAAAAAAAATCTATTTGACAGACTTGTCCTGTTACAGGCTCAAAGCAGAAAATATGATTCTATGGTATTTTGCAACCCTGGCAATTATAAATAATCATATACAGTAAACTACTAAGGAGTCTGTCAAACACATTTTTGCATAAGTATTCAATGTCAGCACTGTGATTTTCTCAAAAACAATAAAAAAGTGCTTCTTAAAATCAAGTACAATTGTGCAGTTCTTTAATAATAATCCTTCCATAACAATTTTATTAAATAATATTAATTTTAATATTAATTGCACAAGAAATTACATGGTGAAGTCTACTTAAATCTTTCCCCTCTTAATACTGAGAAGACACTGACAGGGTTGTGCTCATTTCTTCAGGAATTCATCTGCTCTTTTAAAAACAACCCTTAATTTATCCTGTAAGACCAATTATAAGAAGCAACACCATCCTACCTTCACTCCATTTATCTTCTGTAGATTAAAATGGTTCAGTCTGAACAGAACATAGTATTTCCACAAAGTGAAGTTGACAACTGGATTTCCTTGAGGATCAACTGTCAACTGCTCCATGCGATGCATCTCAGCCAATGCATTGAACTGCTGCAGCGCCACAAGATTTGTCTCCTTAAACTTCAGGTGCTAAAAAAAGTCAAACCCCAATAAATTAAATAAGGAAACAAAGAGTGAACACAGTGATTGTGTGATTCCTATTCTGTGCCACTCAATTTTTCAACTGTAACTGTCATGTGTCTGATGAAGCAACTGAGCTCATTTCATTTGAGGTCTCTGTAGCAGAACTCGTCGATGTATCAACCAAGTGCCATCTTACATATACTAAGAGATGTCAACATTACAGGCCACAAGCAATTTGTAAATTCTTTACTTAAAGCAGGAATATTCTCTATGTTACATAAAGTAATCATACTACTTAAACAATGTCTACATTAATTCTGCAAGTATTGCACCTGCAATATCTACACATAAAAGTAAGTACAATACATGCTTTTAAAATATTCTGCCTTTTTTGGGCACAGGGTGCTGGGCTAATTCATACTCTGCCCTACACTAATGTTCCTATGAGCGTGGTGTATGCTACACAGTAGCATTATTGTGGGAAGAGGAAGGAGGAAAAATTGATGGTGAATTAAAAATTTAGTTGTGATTCTGCTATCGCCCACAAATTTTCCCCCACTCACAGTGAAACAATTGTTTCATTAAAACAGATGAATTTGTCTTAAGCTACCCACAAATTCATCAGTCTCAAACCATTAAGTTTTGTTATACTCAAAATCTTGAGAAGCAGCAGGGAGCTCCAGAGCCAATCAACCTGAGCTACAAGTTGCTTATGTTTGTTATCTCTATCTTAATATTTGCATCAAAATGACTGATTTGAATGACTAAGAAGAAAAGAGTGACATACTGAAGAGACTTCTCATTCAAGCTGCTTTCCTCCATCAAGAACTGAGGAATTTCATTAACTGTTCTGATTTAGTTAGCTACTCCTTCTAATCTTCATCTTTTTATCCTATCAGCAATTTGCTCTTTGAAATCATGACACAAATGAAGTCTTCCTGATACCATGGATCCATATCAATAGTACAGAACAACAATACTGTATTTACACACAGGTTTTGCAACCATATCAATAGTACAGAACAACAATACTGTATTTACACACAGGTTTTGCAACTTAAAAGGAATTAGGTAGGTCAGAGGAATTAAAAGAAATAAAAACCAGTCTGAAAAGAAATCTAAATTTAAAATATTGATTTTTAAGTATCAAGGTTAGCATTATAACATAAGGAAATTTGCAGTTCATAACTGTATCTATTTACATGAAAGCACTTAGTGGGGGGGCTCTGCCAAAGTATGGTTCTATTAGACAATCCATATTCCATAGCTGTTCAGAGCTGAAACATGAGGTATGCTCACCACACAATTAGGAAATTTTGTCTTCAGTTTTGCTAACACTTGAACAATTTCATCGAATTCTATGAACATAAAGGAGACTGTGGCAATAATTCCAGCTGTTTGAACACTCCAGCTTCGATCCAGGCACTCCAGTGCCCCAGCACCATACAAGCCAAGAGTGTCTCCTTCCACTTCCACTAAATGAGACTCTAGAACAGACAAGCCTTGTACTGCACTGCTCAGGATTGTATCAAGAGATCTGGAGAGGAAATAAAAACACAGTGATATAAATGAGATGATTTTGAAATAATATCATCACTCTACTGAATAACAGTCCTTTTTTTACCAAAACTCAACTGTCAAATACAATGGCATTTCTCAGCATTCGTTCACGTTCAGTACCCCATCTGGTTCAAATACACTAAAGGCTGGAAAACCCTTCTTCCATCAAGTAACACAGTATTTGTTCTACTTCTTCAGCAGGAAGGCTCTGGGTGTATTTGAGTTGGTGGTGGGGTGGAATTAAATAAAGGGTCCATTCATATTTAATAATCAGCTTCAAAATTTTAGCTCAGAATGCTAACCTAGCATGCTTCGTGTTGCTTTAGATATTGAAACAAAACTGCAAACAATGTATTTATTTAAGCAATGCCCCCTTCGCATCCTGTTTGCTATATGAAATGTAAAAGTGGACATAAGCAATAACTCAAGCATTTCTTTCAAATAAAGTGACCTTTCCAATTCATAAGAGCAATTTTAAAATTAAGCAATAAATCCAGGTATTCCTGACTCCTGTCTCTTTAGGTCCAGCCAGCTGAGTGTATCATGTTGGAAGTAGGATAAAAAGTGTACAGAGAACTCAAGCACAAATTACAGGTTTAGAAAGTAATGTAATGGTTGTTATAATTTTCTTCTTTACCACATTCTTAGTCTTTTTAACATATTTTGACTAGTAGCAATCATTTGACTGATGTTTTCTTCACAATAACAATCAGAACTCTAAAATTTCACTCAACTGAACATGTTGAGAGCTCACTACTTCATTTGTGAAGCTCTAATTACTTATCTATGCTGAATTTCACCTGCAATTTTGCTTAGTAGCTCATCTTGAAATTCTTCCCTGTGATAAAACACATACATCAAAACAGCATCATTTCTCAAGCAATGGGAATTTGTTCATTAACAAACTACCATAGTTACACTGACTTGGTCATGGGGGAGGGATTACCAACACTGAATTAAATGGCAAAGAAACCAAGCAGGCAAGAAAGCAGTGGGCAAATGCATTCAGGGGAAAGCTTCGGAAGCACAAGAATAGAAAAGATGATGGCAATTTAAAAATGCTAAGGAAAAAGTGTTTCAAAAGATGTAGCACTTGACTGGAGATAAGAACCAGTTCTAGCCGTAATAAACTGAAACTCAGATGGATTCTACTTGTGAGAGACAAAGACTTCCTGAGCATCCCTGACATTTCCAGCACTGAGCAGGGACAGCAGGAAGCTGTACTTGCTATTGAATTTGTGCAGACTATTTTTTCAGGCATTTGCCTGAGCTAACCAAGGTTGACGTGCTACTTTGGGTTTAGCCAATCCAAGGCATATGCTGTTCACTAAGTTCTGCAGTGGGTTCTGGCCACACAGCCATCTTTTTAGATGTAAATAAGCAAAAATAATATATTTTAAACCAAGAATACTAAAATTATCTTGAGAATGAAACTAAGTCTGGTAACTGCTACTGTTAAAATAGCATGGGTGTGAAAGCAGTCCCATAAAAGATGCTGCAGTTCAAACTAAGAGCCTGAATACAACTATGAAACCTCTTGATACACAAAGAAGTTACAAATCTTCATAATGCTCATACATCTTCACTTTGTTAATTTAAACTGAAGGCAACAATCTAGGCTGTTAAGGAAATGAACAGCCTCAGGAAGGCTCAGGAATTCACATTTAACATTCCTTGTTAACATGAAGTTGTCCTTTATTTAGCAAAATCACATAATAATTTAGCTTGCACTTCTTTAGGCAATGAGTTGCTGTTCTATTTGTTTTTAAACGTGTTACTTATTACTAATGGTCAAAAGCTAAGTAAACCATCTTTTCAGGGTTGATTTGCATATATAGTACTGTCAGTCATGAAATACAGCGAGATCTCGGGTGAGAAGTAATAACCTGGAACTCAAGACATGAACAGGTAAAAGTATCACCCAATAAAATACCTGCTTTCTTCAGGAAATACATATGCAGCACTGCCATTGATCTGGCAGGGCTCATTTTCTTTATCTTTGTTTAAAGAAGCCTCAAGAGCAATTCGGTTCTGCTGGATCTCCCACTGCCGAGCAATGTTACCAATCGTTAACCGCTTCTTCTCCTGAAACGAGATGCACAAGTCATCATAAGGCATGACAGGGCAGGATCAACACATTTGTTTGTTCTGAAATATGCTGCTTAAGCAAAACATTCTAAATGGTTCAAATTGAAGAAACTATACTAGTGGTTGGTGGTTATGCATTAATACCAATGCATCATTCTAGTGCTATTTTGCCTAAGTGCCAGCAAGTAATTTCACAAAATCTGCAATAAAGAAACACGAAAAGTAACATAATAAATCCACAACTTATGAAAGCATGATGTTAAGCTACTTAGGACATGGAAACTGCTACTTCTGCAAGTTTTTCCATTTTAAAAAGCTCAAAACTCTATTTCACGTTCCATTTGCCCAGGGAGTTTTGATGCTTTCTGGTTAGAGAGCACTAGTGGCTAAACACTTACAGACTTCCACAATGACTGAGCTCCATGTCATAGAAAGGGGGAGGAAGTTGGAATCATCAGTGGTTTTTATCAGAACAATCCCTGGAAAATTCTGTTTGTTCTCGAGGGTTAGGGTCTCAACCCCAAGTACTGTACATACTGCTTTGTTAGCCCTCAGATGTGGGTTGCTGGATTCCTAAGAACTTCAGAAACTTCCACAAATTCCCTTTACAAAAAGCAAATTTCACAAGTGTGAAGATTCTCCTAGCAGTAACTTTCTCTTGTTCCAGTAAATACTAAATTCAACCACTGTTGGAAAGGAATGACATTCTCTATACATTTCAAAGTACATCTCAAACTTTCCCAGAAGAGTGGCTTGGAAGCAATAAAAAAGAAGTCTGGAAAAAGAGATTAAGAAATTATGCTGTTTGGGCAGACAAGTATCAGCAAGGGGAAAGGAAGAGATGACATTGCTGAAATGAACATTTTCAATGCAGTGCATACAGGAAAACAGTAATTGTTTGTTGCTGAACGAGTGCCTATAATTTTATTTACACTTCATGTAGCGTAAGAAATGTTGGAGAAACGTGATGGTAAAAAAGTTGCAGAACGTAGTTCTCTAAATATTTTTTTCAGATTTAACTATGAAGAAACCTACAGTTGACAACTTTTTTTGCTGGACATTGTATCTATGAGCATATTTGTTCCTTCAATTCAAATGTGCAGAACAGGAAAAAAGCCTGAATCATAAGAACCCATTTACAAAATCATCAAATCATATGAAAAATATTGCTATTTGACTGTTATGCCATTTAACTATTTGAAGATAAGAAACATACTTTGATTAAATTAAAGTCTAAAATGTAATGTTGAAATTGATAATGATGGCCCCAGGCATTAAAAATATTTTTTCTTCTAAGGGAATTTTCCAGTAGCAAAAAGCACCTCAAAATCTAGGCCACCAAGACAAACAATCCCTCTGCTACAAGGAAATATTACACCAATGGTTAAGAACATGAATTACAAATTAATAGCTACTCTTTTTTTTTTCTAGTCATAGAGACATTTCCAACAGCATGAGACAATGCCATGTGAGCAAATTATTTACTAATTTTCCATTTCTTTATGCTACTAAGATCTGGCACCAACACTTCAAATCTGAAGAGACTTTAAATACATCAATATCTTACAGGCAAGGAAGAAATACCAAAAAACCACAACAACACTGCTTTAAAAAACCCAAGAACACCCCCCAAACTGTATCTAAGTCTTTTTTTAATTATATCAACATTTTTTTTAATCAAATAGAAATATACAGGAAATCAAAACATTCTTAATCACTGGACATGAAATTTTCCCCCCCATTCATATGTTTAGGCTATTGGGGGTTTTTTAACATAACTAAAACATCTTTTAACATACTGTTAACATTCTGTTTGTGTCTTTTTATTTTTCAGTTATATATGTTTGCTATACTTCTTATGGCCTCCTGCAACTAATCCAGTCTAATACCCTTCATGAAATATGATTATACCTAGGAAACTTAATATGGACACGAACATTTACTGTTTATTTGACTTCCAAATTGAAAGAGATAGTTTGTATAGGCATTACTGGCTGACAAAAAAAATTTAGGCACCTTTTTTCTTCAAAAAAAGGATTTTGAGCCAAATGGTGATATTCATACAGCAAATGGAATGTAGATACTCTTAGATTCTTGAACTTTAGTCTCCTGTTAGGAGCACAGCTCATGTAGTCAGCAGCCCCAAGAAGTGCTTTCTGGAGGGCACCTGGGTCTCCCCTGGTGGGGCACTTCTGTCTCCTGTGTGTCAGCACCAACCAGGCCAGCTGGGCTGGGAGATAAGACAGATCAGAGTTCTGCTGACAGGGACACCAGCTGGAGTCTGGCTGTGGCCTAGGGCCCCTTCACTCTAGCCACAGAAAGGAACAACTTCAACAGGAAAAAATGAAGGAAAAACTACTTCAGAACACCCTGCATGGTTGCAGTCAGAGTGTTCACCTGAACAGGGGAGACAAGGAATGTGAAATCACTGGAGAAGTCCTTTACTTTAGCCTGGATTCATGCCAGTGAAGTTTGCCATCCACTGACACTGACTTGTGTTCCACGTGGGCTTTCTGGTAAAGTGTACCTCACGTATTTGACTGAACAGAGTTTCAGTCATGGAGTGCACTCCTGAAGCTGTAAAAATAGAGGCATGTTGGGATATATCATATAATATCTGAGGCAAAAAAAAGTGGATACAAATTATTGTAAACTGGTTTACAGGAACCTTAGAACAGTCACAGACAATACCTTAAGCAAGGTCTGTCTATGGCTTTCACGCTTCCTTTCCTCCTCTTTCCTTGCTGCAATAGATGCCATACGTCTTTCTTCTTCCTGGATGAAACAAAGAAAAACAAATTCCTAACAGGAGGAACTAAACCAGTTCTGAAAAGTAGTACTGACAAATTATGTTCTTGTGTTGGTATTTGAAATGTAAATTTGCATTGTAACACAATTCTAGAATTTTTATCATCATGTATCAAAATACTAGTAAAACAAATAAAATTGTTAATTATAAATGTCAAGAAAATCAGAATAACTAACTAATCAGATATAAATGCTGAAGATAAAGCTATTTAAAAGTAACATAGGTAAGAGTCTTTGAAAAAGTATAAAGCATATGGTGACTGTGACCATGAAAAATATTTTTAGATATAGTAGTGCAATACATCTTTGTATCTTTGTAGTAGTTTTTGCAATTAGCAGGATTTTTTTTTTGTAAAAAAACACACAGAGCAAAAAAGTTGGGTCCCATTTATGCTTGAATCTTAATCCAGGATTAATTTTCATCATTATAAACTGTTTCTAGGGCTTGGCTTTTCTCAATCAGCAACAGAACTTGAGAAGAACAGAACATTTTCAAAGTTAGCTATTCCATGACCATTATGTCTCATCAATATTATTGCCTAATCATGAAGTCTCAAGAAGAAAGCCATTGATTTCTAAACAATGAAAGTGAAGCTGCTTCATTCTCCTGGTACAGCAATGTGATACTGCAATACACCCATATTAGGTAGGATGCCCCTTGTTTACAGAAGTCTAAACATTCTCACAGCACAGTATTTTTAGAACATATATTTTCCAAGTAACAAAAGAAATGTTCACTATGAAGTAAAAAGTATAGAGTCCTTCCAACACAAATATTTGGGAAGCATACTTTAACTTATTTTGATTTACTTCACATGCCATTTGGGCATTTCTATTGAAGTGTCTTCCCAGAACATATGAAAAGTGTTTTCATTTCCTCAAAATGGAAAGCTCCTGTCCAAACCTTTTCATTTTCTGGAAAAGTTACATGTTAACAAAATTAACAAACAAAAATGAACAGAAAGCACCATCAACCAGCAAGACATATTGACATGTCAAAATTTCTACACAAATAAAACATGCTATGTTTAGAGCATTTGAAGAACCCCTAAGCACGTGGCTGAGTGCTTACTGGAAGATAAAATAAAACAGGAACTTCGCACTTAGCATGGCCATTACGTTTTTAAGAAAACAATTTCCAGAGCATAAGAAGCTCAGTGCATGTAGCAGACTTTGATCTATGTACAGTCCCCCTGAAACCCAGTGACACACAATGGATTTTGGCATCAGTTTGAAAAGGGGTTAAACAACAAATTTTCAAACTGGTCCTCCATCACTTCATCCTAATATCTTACGTTAAACAAGAGGAGTACCTCAATGCACAGTAAGGCATGAGGCTTTGGACAGAGTAAGCTTCTCCAACAGAATTGTATGCAAGAATTTCCTTGGAACACTAACTAGAAAGCCCCTTTTATTTTATTTCTTTTTAATCTTTATTTATTTATTCCCAAAGCAACTTGTCTTTCACTGGTGAAGTTCTGTTGGCAGCCTCCTCTGCTACTGGGCTCTTACAGGGTATTTCCAAGGGGCTAATGTCATGGAATTACAGCATAATCCAGGTTAGAAGGGATTCCATAGTGCATGTTAAAGGAGATCACCAGTAACTGAATAAAATAAAAGCACACACGGATACAGATGGCCTTCTACATGCCACTGCAACAATATACCACACAACAAAATCCAACACATGAATGGCAGGGTTAAGGGGCACGCTGTGAAAATCATGAAATAAACCCCATGCAGGTAATATGTCACAAATATGAATACATTGTTAATAATGCAAAATAAAAAGGTACTGTTCCTCAAGACATGATTCAGAATTTTAAGAACAGCAAGCATTATTCTTATTATAGCTATTTATCCCAATTATGTATTACATTATTCTGTTAGTGTTTTGTGTAAAAAACACAAGTCTTAGAAGAGAAACACTAGCAAACTACATTAGGGATATCTTTCTTTAGAGAGCAGGTTAGATTTGTTTCAGAGAATTTTCATTTTTTTTAATTAAATCACTTCATTTGACTGTGTATCTATGCTTTTAAACTAGGCTTCCTAAGGAAACAAGCTTTTTACAATTTTTTGTCTTCATCTTCTCTAATGACTTTTCAACACATTGAACATATCAAATAACAAAGTATGTTTAGAAGTCTTAAATTAAGGGACTTTTCTTGTTCCCTAGAAGTTTGATTATATTAAATTGGAATGTAGAAAGAAGAGAAATGTAAGCTAGTTTTACCACCAAGGAAGAGGAAGCAGAATCTATCCATTCTATTTGGCAGAAAACATCTGGCTATTCATCAGAGACTCAGTTTCAAACTAACTGAGCTGGTGTTGAGTTTCGCACTGGGGGAGGTGAGAACTAGATAACAAAATTGCATTGATAGAAAATCAGCTTTCATTAATTTTATTTGTTCCAAAACAACTTGCTGTAGTTTTTTCCCAAGCTTTAAGGCAATCATCCATAAAGTTCCCTAAATCAGTTTTCTCTCAGGTTCTACAAATCTCTTCTTAGTCTATCTCCCTTCTCAAAGCTTTCCCCTGCTCCAGTCCAGACGTGTACCTTATGGCACTGTCTTCCATGCAGGAGGGTGCACTTCCCCCTTGGAAGCCAGTCCTGTGCCTTCCCTACCAACACGGTCTTCATACAAAGATCAAATTCAACTAATGCAAATCACATTCTAACAAGAGTATTAACTGAATAAGGCTTCTAATCCTTTTCTAAAAGAAGTTAACTCAGCCAAAATATAAAATACATCCTTAGCTTTATTCAGTATTCATAAAGGCAGAGTGATAGAGAAAATCTCTGTATAAAGATCAAGGGTCACATCTACATTTCTTGATTAATCTTACACAACACATTCCCCGGGAACCCACAAAAAAGCCCCCAGAGGACCAAGGAAGTTCTGGCCCTAACCCCTGGATAGTCTTGCCACAATTCAAGTTCACCGTCATCCCCTCTCTTTGAGAAGGGCTGTCGGAAGAGCTGGAGCCCTCGTGTCCCGTTTCCCCCGGCACGGTGCCGCCCGGCCCCTGAGGCGCTCCCTCCGGACGAGGCGCGGTGCGGTTCCCGCCGGTGCCGTGAGGGCTCGGCCGTGCCCATGGCGCCCCCTGCCGCCCGCGCCCCTCACCGCCAGCCTTCAGGGCCGAGCTCCGCCAAACCTGCGGCCGGCCGGGGCAGCCACAGCGGAACCCCACTCCGGCCCTGCGATGCTTTAAACAAGAGCCTTGCAACAAATGACACGACTGAAGTCACGCAAAGTCACACTTAAGAATCTTATTTCCCAGGGGAAAGAAAAAAAAAAAAATAGGGATCCCTTCTTAAAGAAAAACCCTCCAAACACTTTGTGGTAGTGATGGAATACAGTAATGAGTTTTATTCTGGAGGAAGCTGTAGAACCTACTCCCTGATCAGCAATGAAATGTCTAAGCAAATAATCAAAACCAAACACAGCTCTCTTACTTTAAGCTTCTAAAAGAAGTAAAACCTCAAGGAAAAATGCAAAGCTTTACTTCTAAAAAGACACAGCTTGTCTTTCAATCTGGCAACATTTAAAAAAAATTTGCATTATATATCATATTTACACACACATATAGGAATACATACACACTTAGCAAATTCTCTTGAGGAAGTCTGTTTGAATTGATGGATAGCAAATGTTCCTGGTTATGTAACTCCTTAGTAAGGAATATGTACACATTTCAATCATATTTAAATATTTCATTACATATCTGCAGACAATATCTGCTTACTATTACAAAAGACTGGAAGAAAAGAAATAGGTCCCAGTCAAACTGTAAGCACCACTGGGCAGGCCCACTTTTGACAAAGTTCAAACTACAAAACAGGGTGAAAAAAGCTTCAGTGCCCAGAACAACCACCATTATGCTAAGTTAACCAAGGTAAATAATCACAAATGCAACCTGAGCCTGCTCTGACTGTAAGGCTCGGCACAAGCCCTTTCCATGGATCCATTCATCCAGTCCCATCACCTTGCAGCCAAGGGGAGGGAACAAGTGAACACAGGAGTATGTCCAGCCACAGTAATTCAGCCTCCTGCCCAGCCATTAAGCCTTTAGACTGAGCTACCAAAGGTCAAGAAAGCGGAAGATTTCCATTGAGCTGATATTTTAGATACGCAACACCAAGTGGTTGGGTTTTCAGCTGAAAATCATCTTGTGTGGACAAGTGTTACAGGTGCTTAACCTCCACTGATTTCACCACAACTGCGTCTATGCTTCAGTGGTTCAAGAGCTTGAATCTTACATTCCAAAATGGCTTAGGAATGAGGTGGCCAAGAAAACATCAGCTTCCACACAGATCAGGGTTTAAGAGTTGTCATAATACAATACAACTCCTTGCCTAAAGGCAAATCTACCCCAACTTAAATGTTATTAGAACAATTACAATGCAGAAATATTTTATTCCAAGTGCAGTGTCTTTGGTTTTCATGGCAGCTCTAAGTTTCTGAATAATGCCCTAAGGCAGAGACAGCTGCCATTGAATTTTTGCACCGGGGCTCCTTTCCCCAGGGAATCCTATGGAAAAAGGCTGGCACCAAAGAGCATGTTTGGTTCTTGAAACCAAACATGAAAGAAGCTTCCAAGTCTCATAAAAACTTTTGAAAATATCCTTCAGTAAAAGAAAAGTTAAAATCAGAACTAACATTTGTGTAAAACTCAGTTCTTGAGCAGAAAATCTTCTGAACAAGTTAGTGAAGAATTCCTAGTCAGAAAAAAACCCCAACAATCATCTAACTCTCAGTTTGTTACAAGACAAAGCAATGCTAAAGTTCAAAATGCCCTAAATGTTCTTTAGGTTGATGAAGAAAAGATCCTATAAATGCAATTAGAGTTTAGTTTAGTTTCTTACACTAATCAAGAGTGCAAATCACATACTTAACACTGCAAGTCCATTCCCCACCAGGTTAGATCTACCCTTACAGCTGATGGCAACAGCATGTTGCAGTGCTAGACAAAATAGCTGGATTTGGGATTGCCAGCTCTTTAATTTTACCACAAATCCCATGATACTTGTTATTTTCCTTTAAATCCCAGTTTCTTAAGTCATACGATTATCTGGGTAACAGTTTTTATTGGACAAAACATATAGCACCCTTTACATGGAGAAGAATGTTAAAAGGCTCAAAAAGCAGAAGGCAAATAAAGAGTGTAAAACACATTATTTTTACAACTAGGTTTATGAGCAGCACAACTGGTGAAGCCTGGTTTTCTATGGCTTTTTGCCTTTGTGGTTGATTCTCTGATGTTTAACAAGGTGCAAACCCAGATTAAGTTCTTCCCATGGCTGTGCATTTCTGACAACTTTTCCCCCATACAGATCTCACAGAGTCTAAAAAGGAGTTTGAGCTCTTTCTGCAGTTTTTCCCATCACTGATATTTCCAGCAGGATCCATCCCCTCTTGACAAGGGTAAAGGTGGGGAGATGGAGAGATATTCTTTTTATGCAATTCAAGTTTCTGAAATAATACTGATAAAACAAGTTTTTAAAAGCAAAGTAATTAGCAATTAAGTCAGTATAAAGTCATAAAAGATAAAACCCCCTAAAGCTTGGAGTACCTGTGACCAAACAAGTATTTAGTATTTTCAATGATGGGAGCAAAACTCTCATGTGCCAAAGCATGTTCTTTTTAAAATTAATGCTTTCCACATACACGTTACATTTTTCAGCCTAACTGAAACAACATCAGCTGCAATTTACAATGCCATACAGCCTTTGTACAAAGCAAATGAGCATTTAAAAGAAGGTGTGTGTATCAGCACCTGGTCCAAAAAGCTATCACTGTATCACTGTTGCTTGCTGCTGGACAGATTTCTCTGGTAAGAAATCATGCTCACACATCACTTTTGAGTAGGCACAAAGAATTAGCGAGACTATTCCTATATTAAAGGACAAAATAGGTGGCATTATGGCAAGACCCTGGTGATTGTCCTTCATCCTCTGAAGTGGATTTTCAAGAAGCTTGTAGGAGACTGAGTTGTGTGCAAGTCCTCTCCCCTTATCAAGGTTACTTGAACTTGAGCAGCAGAAACAGAAATTATCAGGGATAGTAGGTTAGGAAGAGAGAAATACAGACAGACACACAAACTGTATGATCATCAGATCTCCCTAGGGAGGCTGATTAAAGAAACCAATTAAATTCTTAAATAAAAGATACCAATTACAGCAGTTTTAGGGCAAACAGAGCACTCCTTTGGAAGATATGTGCTGTTCCTTCCCAGCCATACAACAAATCAGCAAAGACTGTTAGGAAAATTCTAACCAAAAACTTTGCAGGCTCTCTCATGTCACATGGCAGCTGAACATACAGCATCTGCTGAAGAGTTTTAGCACTTCAAAATAAACATGTTAAATCAAGTAAAAATGTAAACCCTTACTTTATACTCAGCTAAAGAAAAGGGTTAAAGTTTTAATATTGTAATGTCTATTCACCATTCCATACTAAATTAAGAAAAAAGGTTGTATTTTTAATATACACATAAACACAGAAACCCTTGCAGTTTACTTCTGATTTAAAGTATCTATTAAATGTGATTAAAACAGAAATTTCTTACTGTGATTCTCTTCATATCTAGCTGTCGGAGCTGCATCATATGATGGAGAACAGTGTGTTTGTACCATGTCTCCTGAGCTATTGGATTGCCATCAAGGGTGATATCTGATAAGGATGAGGAATCAGCAAGGCACAGAATATCCTCAAAACTGTAACCAAAAGAGTTTAAAGTTTTAATGTCATGGAGTAGGAATAATTTTGAGATGGAAGTTTATTTCTTAAGTGCAGAACATAAATATTTAACTGTACTGAAACACCTCCACCCATCAATACTGCGTATGATAAATACAAGTACTCTGAAATACAGCAGCTGCTCCTGGTAAATTTTTTAGTCCCTTCACATACAGGTAAAAAGAAATGCAGAATAAGGAGAACTATGGGACTACTTAAATCAACCCCTCTGCAAAAATATGATGCATATAAATTCATATTCAGAAATATAATAGGTGCATTTGCCATCAAAGGCAGTATGAAAAACCTGGAAAGTACACAGCAAGAAAGCCAACCCAAATATCACAGAATGATCCTAGGTCTTTGCATCATCATTAATACTGGAAGTAAAACAACTACAAAAGCATCATAATCATCAAAACAGATTACTCCATTACTTTGAGTTCAGTCTACCAACTCTAACCTGCTGGCTTCCTAGAATACATCAGATTTGGTTACCTGCCAAAAAGTAACTGACCTGTGTAAAATACATTCAGAGATGTATAACCTCTATAATGTTCCTTTCATTGAAAATGAAATGTGAAAAGAAAGCAGCTCAGATATTTAGTATTTTTAAGCAACAGAACTATTTGACTGGATTTCATTAAAAAATGCTGAACAGTTTTGGTAATAAGACTCCATAACACGTTTATAATGTGTGTATGACACTGCACCCATCCTTGTCCTTTGGCCTTCAAAAGTCAAGTCTGCCTTAAGTCAAGTCAAACCTTAAGTGTGCCCTGAACTTAGTGATCAGAAATCATATGCAGTACAGATGTTCATTTCTAAGACTGTCATTGGATAAAGTTGCAATAGCTATTTTCATGCAATTGGTGCAGCATGGAAGTAACTCCTGCACTGTACACTCCAAGGGCACAGCAGAAAAGTGACAGCAAAGAGGAAGATAATACTGCCTTGGTGCTTAGTGCATGAAAACAACCTAAAAACCAACAGAAAAAGAACTATGGGTAGATTGTGCAAAGACAGTAAAAGTTCTTAGGATATCTGACAACTGGCTGTTTTGTACATGTAGTTAAAGCTCGATTACTATTTTCTGCTTCTTTTTATGATCCTGTTTCCTTTCCAGAAAACAGCTTATGAAAGCACATTTTTGGAAGATCAGGCTGACATATTACTTAAAATACATACTCAATATGTCTTAAAGATAAAAGATAATCTTCCCAAATGACACAGAAGTTAGTAAGGCAAACTCAAACATGTTAGAACAAAAAAACCCCAGAATCTGAATTTCCACTGGGCTAGAACACATTTTGCTTGAAAAATATGAAAATCTTGGGTCTTTAAGTGCAACTATATTTAAAAGCATTAAATATATTTATTCCAAGTACTTACCACTAAACATTTAACCAAACAGTACTTCTTTCACTACATATGATTTACAGATTTTTAATAAAAACTATTTCTTCAGGAAACGACAGAAAAGTTGAAAGCTTGCTAGTGTGTTTTCAAGAACTTCCACTTACACATACTGCTGTGCTTTGAAATTCTCACTGCTCTGGCCCTAAAAACAGATGTGCTTGCTTTCTCCTGATTTTAGCTGCCCTATTAGCAGCTTAATTTTAGAAAGAAACATTAGTGCAAAAAACTGTCTTCACGTATTTGTATACACATACAAAAAACCAGAGCTTTAGAAACTCCATGTAGAAAAGTTTATATAGTGTACTTGTCACACTGATATCCCAATCCTAAACTAAGTAAAGCTTTAATGTGCTACATTCCCAAACAGCTTGCATAGCTTACAAGCAGGCTTCTGTCAGCTTCCCAGCGTGCTGACTGCTGGGACAGAGCCCCGTGGTGACCACCTGACAGGAATCAGGGGCCATGTCTCAAGGCTCTCTCTCCAGCCTCTTTAACCTGCTCAGGAAACACAAAGGAGCTCTGGATGGTGCTGTGTCAGACTGCCTCAGTCAATCTTCTCGAGTGCAATGTCTGATTCTCTTTCCAAAAGACCTTCTCCTGCAGGAGACAACCACCTCTCATTCCTGTTCTTACGTAAATTATCTTTGCTAAAATTGTCATTTCAGCAACACAGATATAAGTCACAAATTTGGGCTAAATTATCCGAAAGTGTTTTCTGGAAATCTTTTCAGAATAGATCAGTTTTCCATCTTGTGTGCATGCTCTAAGTCCTGCATCCAGTTCTGCCCTCCGCCCAAGGGACATAAACTCACTTCTCCTGCCTCATATCAGAATGCAGCAATTACTTAACAGCAGAGCACTCTGGAGCCCAACCTGCACCAGTGATACACATTCCCAGGACACAGGAATATTTATCTTCTGTTTTAACCTGCTTGTTTAGGGGGACAATTGTTCCTTCTCTACGCATCTGTGTCAATTTTTAAAGGCATGTTGCACAAAGGGGAAAACTCTGGAACAGAGAAGGAAGGCAACATACTTACTATAGTCTGAAAGAACACCTGAGAGAGAACTGTATGTTCAAAAATACTCAAAGAAGAAAACTTGTGGTTTTCCATGTTTCTAACTATTAAACTACCTATGAAAACAGATGTAACTACCATCAACCTTTCATTCCCCTTTACCTGCTTTTGTTCAAGCATTTCAGAATGCATTTATAAATTTTCATCTTGCTGAGGAGAAAGGTACTTTCTTGTTTTTATTAGGCTAAGAACATTGCTTCTCTCCAGTTTCCAATTCAGCGACCAAATGAAGAACAAGAATTACACGAGCTTTTATCCAACTTATTCCATATGCTTAGACTAAATGAAAAAGCCAACATAATGCTGACCTAGGCAGCAGTGTAACACTGTAAATATGTATTTTGTTTCAAAGATCAAAAAATGGTCTTCCCTGGTTTCACATGTTCAAATATGAGCAATAACTTTCCTTCTGAATCTCTGTGGCAAATCTTTCTTGCAAATGTTACTGCACTCTCTTCCATGGGCCACATGACAAATTAAAAATGGGATTTCTCCCATTTTCTCCCATAACCAGTTCTATATATAGATATTGCCTTCAGCCATCAGGTGTAATGTCTTCAGCTGTACCTGCTATGATTTTTTGGGGCTGAAGCCTGAAACAGGACTTCCTTTATTTCCTATTTAGCCTAAATTATCTTACCAATCCTTTTTTACTAAAAGTTCTGCAGAGAAGCAGCAGCACTCTGAGCCCTTCTCTGAAGTATGAGGTAAAAAGAACATAGTGATTAAACCCATGTAGATCCTCATGCCTAAAATAGTGACAATTTTTAATGGCATTCCCAAGTCTTCTACTGAAATATTAATTCAATATGTCAGGATGTGTCAATTTAAGACTCAAGGATTTTCACTGACACAAAAATAGAAACAAGAAAATCTTTCCATGGAAGCATTGCCTCTAAAATCCTATTTTAAAAAATGAACATTAATAAAATATTGCAATGACATTGTAACAAATATATTCAAGTTCTGGAAATTTTGTTGTTTGTTCCCATTTGCAGGAGGGGGGGGATTATGCACCTACACCTAAATTAATTAGAGTATTTGTACACCCATTTGCTTGTCAGACAAAATTCAGTTGTATAGGCCAAGCCATTTTTATGAAAAGTCAGTTTTCAAATTACCCTATGGCCCAGAGTAAATGGGTAAGTGACTCAAAAGCATATAAAACCATTTTAAAGGATGTAGGAATGGTCAGATAGAGCACAGCAGTTCACTGGTGTTATGGTGGCATAGAAATTCCTCAGTCAGCTCAAAGAGTATCAAGCCAAGCATGAGAACACAGATGGTCAAGAATATACTCATGATATTTAATTACTTCCCTGGTAGAAAACATATCTGCTACATAACTCTAAATAAGGAATTGCAGGGAGTTTTAGCCTTTAGAACTGCTATGTGTTGTAAAAGTTGATTGTTTAAAAAAATCCAAGCTGAATGAAAAGAAATTTTTCATTTGTGTGTTTTAAAAAAATGACTGGTAAATAGAGAGTTAAAGTTATGCATCCACCTATCTACCCACTTGCATATACAAAATTTATAGAAGAGCAATATCTTTGTTTAACATTAAGATTTTTGTACCTATTCCAACTGCAAACTCAAACCAAATTATGTATTTCCATATATGTTCTAGATGAGTTTTGAAGCTTACATGAAACTGAAGACTAGATCTAGCAATAGACCAACTAAAGCCCCCATGAATAAATGACAAAAATTTTGATATAGTACCAAGAAGCAAGCCACTGATCACAAACTTTGAGACATCTATCAAAACCTCACAGAAAATTCCCAACATTTTTCCTTCTTTCACAACTGGAAAAATAACATGAAGTTGCATAAAACAACACAAGAAAGCAAAGGTACACAAAATACACCAAGTGCATAAAAAGACACAGCAATTTCCCTGACTGCAGTGATGCTCCCTGACAGTGAGGGAGCCAAGCTGCTGCAGTCCCCTCCTTGCTCCTGCCAACCTGAGACTTTTTTTAGAAAGCCAGAAACAAAGGCAAGTCTCAATTCAGGAAATGATTCAACAGAAGCAAAATGCTAACCCCTTCTTTTCATATGCCAATTTAAAACAGAAAATAAGAAGACTAGCAAATTAATTAAGGGAAGGGCATGAGAGACTCTTGCAGTTCATCTCTGGATTGTTTTTTAATGTTTAACAGCCGTGAGTATTTAAGATGTACTGCATTTGTACTTTAAGAACCTAAGGAACACAGACAAGTAGGTTGGAGCTGTCTGCAAAAAACATAATGCAGGTCAATATAAAATGTTTGAGTAACTACTACAATAAAAGCTCCTCCTAAGTACATTTTACAGAGAAAGCAGATACCACAAGAATAGCATGGCATTTCCAGTAATTAGAACACAAAGCATCTTCCCCTACCCCACATTTAATTATTTGATTCTAAACAAAGAAAGCTGCTGGTGATCAAGGGATTAAAAAAAGGACATACCAAACTGAAGATAATGCAGGCACTTGGCTTTTTTTTCAAATACTGGCATGAGTATAAAGGCAGACTGCAAAAATGCATTAATATGAAAAGGCACAGAAGACAAACATTTCTATTTATAACAAAATGCTCTTAGTAACTTGAAACTATAGAAGCCCAGCTTTGTGAGTTGAGCTATTTTGCTTCTGCCATCTGGTCTGAAAGAGAACCATGAATATACCTTTCAGACTTTATTAATACATGGGCAAGTAAAATAAAAGCATGAAATGATTTACCCACAGCAAGCAGAATCTGACTCAGCAGTTTGCATAACTCCAGAAATACAGTGATGGAATGTTAAACATAATTTGTACCTTGCATAATGCTGCTTTAACAGACAACTAGGTTAACAGCAAAACAATGTATTTACAAATCCACTTGTAATTTTGACCACTATAAACAATATAATAAGCAATTAAAAATATCTTTCTTGGTAGAATACTCATAGTACAACTACATTTGAATGCAAAGGGTTTCAAGAATTTTTATACTTAAAGTACAAAGTACACAATGGCTTGATGGTGCTTTTATCTGACACGTTAGGGAAGAAAAAAAGGATCTGGACTCACAGTGTTTGAATTCAAATTTTCATGAAATACAGCTCCAGTAGGATACTTCAAATTACTGATAGGAAGCAAACTACTATTCCTCTTACCTAGATATATTGTTGAAGCTGAGGAAGAGACGCTGGAGACAGGGCAGAGTATCCACATCTTTCTAGAAAGAAGAGATAGGCATAAATTCAGCAGCTGAAACTGGCTTTTGAGCCTCTTTACTTGGCCTGATGAAATGCTTTCATTTCTAAAAGCTGTAACCTTGCTGCAACATTGATTTCTGTTGAACGTGCAGCTCCATCTCTCCCTAATGCAGACTGCAAGGGAGTGTTTCAGTGCAGATCCCACTCTGCAGAACACACTGCATCACTTGCAAAGCAAATGATGTTAAAGAAAAGGAGGGTATGGCTGCTGCTGCTTTCTGAACAGGCTTTTGGGAAATAAGCCAAGGTGCTGTCTCAGCATTTAAGCTGCAGGATAAACATGCTTTTAAAAAAAAAAAAAAAAAGGCAAGCTTCCTGAAATAAGGTTTGTGAAGTGCAATACAGCAATGCAATTAGCACTGCCAAACAGCAGTGACTCTCCAATCAGAGAATGATCTGAAGGACTCTGTCACCTTTACAACCTTTGCAATTCACATTTAAAAGGTATGAGTTCACAGAGTAAGAAACTCTAAATTTAATATTGCCACTAAATGCCTTTGCAGAAAATCTCTAAACAGCAAACAGCTCAAATATTAGTAAGAGGAAACATAACAAATAAGTTCAAACTTCATTTATGAAATATAAACCCATATCAGACAGACAGCACAGTCTGCAGGGATTCACAAGCCATTCACACCTAACCCTTAGTTTTAAGTCTGCATCTCCTCACCCTAACAATGGCCATACTCCAACTCGAAACCAGAGGACACAAACCTGGGAAAGGGAAAGGAGCATCAGAGCTCAGTGTCTTGATTTTAGCCTACAACTCTTCTCTTCCTCCCCTTCATCAGATATCTGACATATCTACACAGCAGTCCAGAACAGTTCATTCCAACCAGGTAAACAAAGGCAGCTGAAACAAACCCTGTAGCTCCAATTAAAGAAACACTAAACCTAAGCTAACAAAGCTGCTGAGAGTCACTGCTGGATACGATGAGCAGGACTTCTGTGATCAAGTCTGGTTCAGAGCTGTCCTGAGTCCTCCCAGATCAGACCATGGAAAGACTGAGTTCACAACAGAGGTACATCTGGGTATCCCCTCTGTCCCTAAGGCTATTTGGTGTTTGTGCCTAAAAGGGTGGGCACCCATGAGACAGGTGTATACAGACATGAAGACAGGCATTACAGGGTTGTCCACAGTAATGCCTAAGCAGCAATGATTTCAACTTATCACTGGGGAACACAAAGTAATTACCCCTCAAGACAAATTTCCTAGCATGATGTGTTGCTGTCTTGTAAAACATGTGGCAAATCTCATCTAGAAACACTAGACAGGATTGTTTAAAAAAAAAACTCCCAAACCTCCAGCTACTTCAATTTTGATATAAAATCTTCTAATGAGGTGGACAGAGAGCAGGAGTTCTTTCCTGGAAAAATGGTGAACACCTTGACCAGTCCAAGATCAAGCTGCAATCACAACACCCAAAATGCTAAATTTTTAATATCTCAAAGCAAACAAGCAGGTCAGTCTTTCAAAGAAAAATAGAGACAATATTCCTAACAGAGGCCCTAACTCACAACTGAATAGAAAATAAGTAGGTATTTCATAACTCACAGTATAGATCTGTGTTTTTGATGTCATATGGGACTCTCTGTAATCATTTATTCTGTTTGCTATTCTCCTGCATAGTCAGACTCTCTGAATACACTTCAATCCTGTAAGATGCTTCTGCTACAAACCAAGCTCCAGGACTGCCTCTGCAAATCCTACAGCTTTGAATCAACTACAGTTCATTGAAAATAACTACTTATGATTCAAGGATTTTCAGTCTGTAGTGAAAAGCTCAAAGACAAAAAACAGTCCCTAAACCGGTAGTCCAAGGCCAGTGGATTGTAAAGGATGATTGCAGATTTAATTCCTCAAACCAACTACAACCCAGTTGGATAACTTTAGTTATTGAATACAGTAAACTGCAAAGGGCAGAGAGTTCAGTATGGAACCTTATTTTGTTTGACAAATGAGATGATCATCTTTCCTACACAAAAATAATACACTTAGGGCAGGTCAAAGGGAGGTATGTGAAAAAGAAGGAAGGTTCACCAAAAAATGCAACGTTATTTAAACCAGATTTTTTAAAAATTATTTTAGAAGAGCAATTTATTTTTAAAATTGTGTTTAGATTCTTTCACTTGAAGGAATAATCAAGTTTAAAAAGCTTGATTCATAATGAGCATTGTCACAGTAACTAACTAAAGCACAGTAACCACATTCTTTTCATGAGCTTACAAGTGAATACTTTGCAGCTAAGTGCTACATCATAACAATATCATGATTAAAATATCTCCTCCACCTGCACAGTCAACCACATGAACCTCAACTTCATCTTAAATATAGCCCCCATCCCTCAGCTACTCGAGTGCTCCAGAAATAAACTATGTGGGATATTCTTTCCACAGAATGATATATTTATTTCCATATTTCTGTATTTTTAGTAATTTCCTATTGCAGCAGAATCTGAATTTCCATACAAAAGGAATGTAGCTTTCATTTAAAAAAATAAAACAAATATAAGTAAAGAAATCCATGCACATCATTGTACACACAGAAAAAGATAACACCTCCCATTAACATAAGAAAAAATATTTTATTTTAGGAGCCACATCTACTTAGTTTTAGACAGTATAATGTGTCCAAAACTTCAACATAAAGTTAGTGCCATACTTGCTAATATTACTATTCAATGAAAAACAAAACAACCCACACTCACAAAACTGTATTTCACTAGAATTTAATCAGAGTTAAAAACCAAGAAGTTTTTAACCCAAAAAGACAACAGCAACAGTTAAAAAAACCCAACCATAGGCCAACAAGCCAATGATATTTCCCTGAAGAGGACATCATCTTCTGAAACACTGTCACTGCCAGGAAACACTAAAACATCGAGATACAGCACAGAGTCCAAGTCTGTAAGTCACTTATCTAAATTTCATGCTGACTCTCTACTCTGACAGCAGAAAGTACAAGCTGCACCTGAGAGCAGTGACAAGGCAGAAGCCATAAGCAAAGAGAATTCTAGGTAACGTCGCTGACACAGGGGAAGGCACAGTGACAGAATCAGCAATGAGCAGAAAATTCTTCTTTTTGAGATGTAAAAACAACTCCTATTTGGCAAATAGCAGAAACTGAAGAAAATAAAGGCTCAGCAGCAGCAGGGGACCAGGAAGAAAAATAATTATGCAGGCCAGAAAAAGGTAGCTACCTAAGTACACTTTTATTTTAAAAAGATCTTGTTTGAATAATCCATTCGCCATACCTGATCTACAACTCAAATTGCAAGTGAAAAGCTTAATTTTTAGAATATGAAGACTTAATATGCTGGGTTAAAGCTTTCATTAGAAAGCTCTGCTCTTATAATCAATACCTGTTTTCTCTCCATTTGCCCCAGCAACATTCTTAAGTTGAAATTTCAAGATGGTCTCATGGCTTAGCTGACCTACAGAGATCGAGATGATTTGTTTCTACAACATGAACTTGTATGGAAGAAGAGTATCTAAATTTGATACTAAATATTCGAACCACAAAGCTTTTTCAACATCTCTTCCCTCCTTCCCAGGGAACACCATGAGCTTCCAAGATTTGAAACACTACAAGTCATCACAGGATCACAGCACAGTTTGGGTTGGAAGGGACCTTTAAAGGTCATCTAAGTCCGGTCTCCCTGATCACATTTAAAGAAAATAATACCAAAAGTGAATGTGTTTGTTTCACCTTTACGTTATAGAATTAAGTATTACAGCAGAACAACATAAGCAACACAATATGAGGAAACACAAGATGTCAAAAATCTGAAACACTGATGTGGTTCATACAAGTTAGAGTTATTATGCATTTTGTCAAAAACAAAGAAAAGGAAATGAAAAAGAAAAAAAGAGAAAGACAAGAGTTTTGCTCCTTACTATAGCAGAGACTTGATTATGACGGAGGTTGAGCTCTGTGAGTGAATCCAGTCCATTCAGGTTTTCTACAACAGTTAGGAGGTTTCTGGCAAGGTTTAACACTCTCAGTTCACTTAAATGACCGATGTTTTCTATTTTAGCAATCTGTCAGAGATACGACAAACACGCACACTGTGTTTTATATGGATATAAAATAAATATATATAAATGTGGCACACACGTTTTCTAAAAGCATACATGAACTATCAGCTGCATACAATAGTGTGCCTGTGTTTCCCTAAACCATGATACTCAGAGATCCACAACAAGCATTCACCCACATTTTTCTTGCCATCCTGCAGCAAAACTCAGTCAACATTTCTTTCTATCCCATCAGAAATCAGGTTACTTCAGCTGTTCTGCTCTGTACCATCAACCTTGAAGACATAAAACCAAGACAGCACTGATGGTATGTAGTGTGCCAAAAATAGGGGAATTTTGTGCATGGCTGAGCCTTAATTTGTCTGCAAAGACACTCTGTTTTCCTGGGGTCAGAAAAGGGAACAAAGACCAAACTACTGTAAACAGGCAGCTGGCAGATGCTTGTTTTTATACTTAAAATCCTGTTTTAAAGACTCAGGTGATAATGACAAAGCAAAAAAGAAAAAAAAAGGCATAAAAGGAGCAATAATAGGTAATGATCCTACATTTTAGTTTTTATTTCTAGAAATACCCTTGTACTTTACAGAGGCATCGATTATTGCTCTGATGATTCACTATGGGTTTGTTTCCGGCTGTTAATATTTCCCAGTGATCCACACAAGGCTCTCTATCCAGATGATTACTTCTCATGGCAGTGTGGGATCTGTCCTGCAGCACCTATGCAGAATTGATGCCTGACTTGCACACAGGGAGGACAGCCACTGCACAAGGGACATGCCTATGGCACTCTCAGTGAAACCCATGCTGAGTGGCAGAAAGAAGACAGCAGGTTTTTCTGTGGAAAATACTTCAGCAGCCACAAGTTTCTGGCAGTGCAAAGAGCTACCAACACGTCTCATTCCCTGTCAGTTACAATCAGCATCTCTGTACCGCTGTAACCCCCTTTAGCACCCAGTGCCCAGGCACACCATTCCTCCTCCAAGAGGCCACCAGTGCCCAGGCGCAGACCAGTAAAACAGTGCCTGGAGTCACAGAAAGGAACCTCCTGCTGCTTTACACCAGTGCAAGTCTGGCCATGCCAGTCTGCAGGAAGTGTCTCGCAGCTCCTATAACACAAGGGGTAAGGTAGCCATTATTTAACCATTTGGGAATGTCCCATTTTATTGGTAATTTCCATATAACCATATACAATATGTATACATGTAAGTCTGTGACTGGAATATCCTGCTATAAGACATATTTCAGCAATTTCTCAATTAAAAAGCATACAAAAGTAGATAGCATGACCAAAATTAAATAACATCTCCTTTGATTCAAGGCGCTTAAACATTTAATTGCTAATTAAACTATCCATTTATGTGTATTTTATACAAAAATATTACAGCAAAAGTAACAGAAAAGACCACAATTTAAAAGAACATATTTATACAGAGAGATTTTTAAAAGCAACCCCAAGAGCAGACAGTTGGCACGAAAAACACAAACCTCTGCTGATGTCTGCCTAGCTAGAATTACAGGCTAGAATGTCACAGTCTAGAATATTAATCCTGGTGTTCCACTACTATTGCAAAGATAATGATTTCATCAGCAACACACAGAGATACTCTTTACCACTTTGCTAAGCTTTAAGATTAGCTCTACTGAATTGCCTGTTTCAATTACGCATGTACACATGAAGGTACACCAGCTTTTCATATGGACTATTAGGTAAGAAATACAAGCTATTACCACTTCTTTTTGGATGTTTCAATAATACTTATAAAATACCAAAAAGAAAGTAGTACACAAGTCAAAGTCTACTTGTAAACACTGAACAAAACCACTACTTTCTCATTTGCTTGTATATTTGAATATCTCACTGTGAAACAGAATTCAGAAAAAGGTTGTTATGCACCAAATAATCACCCATCAATAATTAAATTGCACAAGTGAAAGTTGCATCTTTTTAAAAAGTTCTGAGATTAATGAAAATAAGTTCGTGCTTTGAAAAAGTCAAGCTGCGTAATTTTACTTCTGTCTTAAACTTCTGGAAAGAAAAATTATTCACAGAATTAAACAGAACACAGGAAATTACTCCAATGACATTTCATATTTAAAGCACTCTAGAATAAAGCTCATGTGTAGAGTCCCTGAATAATGCAATTCTATTTGTCTATATGACTGTGTTAATAACAGTTAATCTAGTGTATTTCCAATACCTAGTCTATAACTTGTACACAGGATTTGATTGTTCAGTGTTCACCTGGGATCACTGGTAACATGTAAGAGATACTGTACATAATTAACACTGCTCAATGATTACTGCCCTTTTCCTGAACACCACTGAGAAGTCTGGCTCCAATTCTCTGACCTGCTGTTTAAATTGCAACATTCTTGAACATGAGAAACCGTATTTTGAAATTCTCAGAGCCAATTATGTTGCTGAAGTCTGTTCTTCACAAATTTACAGTGTAGAAGAAATACCTTTTAAGATAGACTAGAATACTGCCAAAAATTAGTCCTAGGAATTGAAATAAAGGAGCTCCCTTATTCAGTGTTATGTAAGTTAACAATAACAACAAAACCTAGCCTTCAAAACAAGGCACTAGTCCACTAAGATGTGTCCCAAACACAGCATTTCTTCCCTTCATTTCTTCATTAAGCCTTCAAAACTAACTAATACTGTGGATGGCAGACTGGTGTTTTAAATTTTGAATTAAATTTAAATGAAATTTATAATTAAATTTTGAATTCCTCAAAGATAGGGGAAAAAAACTTAAACAGGAAAACTTGCTTATCTTTCAACTAGAAAGGAAGAGAAAGATTATTTATGGAAGGTAAGTTCATAGTCTTTATTTGGTCTTTACACGAAAAATACACTAAACCTACAAAAAAGGAAATAATTGACTTCATTTTCAAACATTTGTGCCCTTCACATCTACATTTATGATAAAAACATTCTGAAGACCAAAATAAACTCCACGATTTAATGTTAGTTCCTGACATAGGGTAATTTGTTACATTCTCTGGATCAAAGTAAGCCTATCATTATGAAGGTGATCCAGCAACAACCAGCCCAAAACTCCTAGTAAAGTTGCAGTCAATGTAAAGAGAGTTACACAGATACTTTTGAAGACAAAAAAAAAGTCAGATCTACATCACAATCACTTCTAAGAATTGTGCAAGATGTGTTTCATTTTCATTAGTGATTCCTTCATTTGTGCTGGGAAAGTGTGCTGACTGCCACAGCTGCATCAGTAGTCTGCAGGTATTTTTATCAAAAACATAACCCCCCTGCACATTTCCAACAGCAATACAAAAAGGATTGTGTTGTTCAAACAAACACTTGTGAATGAATGTTTGGAGATGGCCAAGACTCCAAGGGCCATCACCTGGTCCTAGACTGCCTCTGCCACTGCACAATGTGCACACTGTTTGACTAATGGGATTCAAAGCAGCCACAAACTGATTGCATCACTTATAACAACACATCCCTACAGTGTTAACTTGTCTTTTTCTTCTCTTTTACATGTATGTAGGGAATCTGGTTTTGTCAGACCACCAACAGCAGAAACAGCAATCAATCATACCTAACAATTTTATAGCAGTTCTAAGAGCGTGTTACTTCAACCACACCACAGCTGCTTGTGGTAGGTTACTGTTGTGTAGGTGTGAGTGCCATTAGACTCAGCTAACTCAGCATTTTAATCACTGCAGCCTTCCTGAAGTACAACACTGAAAGTACAAGAAACTGGTACAATGATTCAAAATAAACATCACGACACCTTTTATTACATTACTGATTTCTGTGACCTCAGGAACTGCAAAACTTGCCACCAGTTCCCTTTCACGAAAAAATACTTTGGTAGAAGACACAGCAAATACATGATGTCTACACAACAAACATAAGCAATCAAGTTATTGTACTGTACCTGATTTCCATGAAGATCTAAAACATCAAGGTTTTTTAGGTTCTCCAGATTTGAGATCTTCTTTATTCTGCAAGATTTCAATTATGACAATTATTTTTAATATTAGATTTAAAGTATCTTTCATTTTCCAGCCAATACAAAATTAAGTCTTTTTTTCCTGGCTAACAAGCGTAACAGAAAAACAACAAAATTTTGAACCATGAAAAAAATTGATAGATAAATGAATATGACTGTAAGACTATCACCTTCCTTTCTGACTGTCAATAATTCAACAGCAGCAGAATTTATGTGGCTCTTCTAGAAAGAAGAAAAGGATTGAATGCTTGCTCCACTAGAAACCAAAGTCAACAACTTCATTTTCTTAAAACTTCTGTGTCCTGTCATATCTTGTCAGACTCCAGACCTAGGCTATTATACACCCAACAGCATCATCTACTGGCTGATGACATTAAACACGTGTATTAAGCATTTGCTTCAAGAGTAAGCAAAGATCACACACAGATCAAGCCAAAAACAAGTCAGCAACAACTCTGCCTGACGTGTAACCACTCACTCAGGAGTAGGCCAAGTCCTAACTACCTCAACACCACACTTCTAAGGTAAACTGCACTCAGGGTGGTTATGATAAGGAAAATAATTCCTCAAAGCACTTGAAAATTGTGGTGCCCACACCCCAACATTTTACTATAAACAAAATTGATTTCTACAGGTGAGATTTTTAATACAAAAGCTCTTAGTTCTAGTAACACACTGCATTATTGAAACTTGTCAGTTTTGAACACAGGCTGAATTAGGAGGTACATCTGCACATAACTGAAATCTGGTCACCAGTTCTCACTTTACTGAATATAAGAAAATGAGGAAAATTTTGAAAGTCAGATACAACCTTTAGATGTGTGAGCAATTCCACAGATATGTGCATTAAATTATTAAAATTAAAGGCTACAGGACTAGAAGCAATAAATAAGCATTAAAATCCACGACTCATCTGTCTGGTTTTTCTCCCCAGCTAAATATATCAGGCAGAAATACTTGTTATAGGTTATAAATAATCAATGAATACTATATTTGATCTGAAAAGGCATTCCACAACATGCCACACAAATCTAAGAATACATATTTAATAATTGATCAGAATAGAAGATTAGACGGAAACATGAAGTACTTTGGAAATGTTCCTAAGAAAGGAAGTTTTGAAGAACGTGACACACAAAATCTATGTGTTTACTCAGTGGGACCCCTGACACTTAGCTATTCTTAGGGCTGGTCTCACTGGTATGACAGCAACATCACAAACTGAAAACTGTAACAGAAACAACTGGAAATCACAGTTGTTACACCATAGGAGGTAGAGTGCATTAGTTTTGGTTTTTACCTGTTCTTTCCCAACAGAAGGACTCTCAGGGATCTCAGAGTTGAAACCCCACTTATCTCTTCAATCTGATTATCATATAAATCTAAGAAAACAAGATGGTGAAGATTAGAAATATTTTGGATACGAGTTATAAAGTTATGCTGGAAATTCAAAAGACGAAGGTGATCTTCCCCATCAATAATTGGGCATACTGTCAGTTTTTGCCTGGAAGAAAAAAGAAAAAACAGAACACACAAGTAAGTAACAAATCAGTAATCCACCTTCTGCTCACTCACTCTGACTGCACAGAGAAAAGTATGTTGTCTTGGTCAAGGTAGCATTAATTACGTTTGCTAATTAAATTCTGTAGATAAAGCAGAAACTCCTACCTCTTAAAAAATTAGCCTGAAAACAGCAGAAATACTTCCAACACTTTCTGAATACCTCTCCTCTCAGAGATTTGCTTGTTACATGCAAACTACATGGAAGTGTTGTGTTGTGACCACACTAAAATTCCAACAGATACGGCCTCACAATCTGTTAAGATTTTCTTCAGCTCTCACATGAACACTTGTTCAGATCAGAAATCTGCCTGCCTTAGATGACTGCTGGATGGATATATCTATCCATCACAAGGACACTCACAGAGAATTTCTCCATGGGACACAGTTGTTCTCTCAGAAACACGCACAAAACCCACCAGCCCAGGCCCACCACTGACTGCAGCCATCAGTGGGGCCCTGGTCACCCTGGTCACCCGAGAGCCGGGCCCTGAGGCTCTGGCGCGTGTGCTCTGTCACCCCCTCACCTTTCCAGGGTAAGTCTGTCTGAGTTCAGGATTTTTTCTTCAGCAGTACGTTGCAATACAGGAAATGTTATTGATGAACTGCTCCCAAAATTCGTGTTATCTATAGGAAAACCGTACAGAGAATATATGAACTACTTCTCTATAGATGCATGTCATGAACTACAGGTGATAAAAGCAAAATTTTCTTTCTTATAAAAAGTAAAGCATGAGAGCACTTTTTGCCTCCATTCAGTACTATGATTTATCAATTTTCTTTCCTGATATTATTTGTTCATGACTATATCCCTCTACATTCTCTTTCCAAAGTACATCCATTTCTTTACTTGGAAATTTTTTTCAACAATTTGTTGTAAGCAGATATTTTGTAAATGTCTCTATTTTGATTAGAATTACCCAATGATATTTTAACATAAGATTGCAAAATTGTTTCACAGTTTCAGTATCTGAACTTGAAGAAGATATTACCCAACTTAAGATAAATTTAAAGACACAGATCAAATAGATGTTGATAGAACTAGAAAATAAATCACTAAAACACTGAAATGTCCCCACTGAGCCACAAAAAAATGCAAAGTCTTTCAAAGGTAAGTGCACACAGTACCTAGTGATCATTGGCATTTCACTCCATTATCAAGAAACAGGCAGCCCTCGAAAATATATTTATAAAGCTACTCATCCTAATGCATTTCATTAATGTAAGAGGAAAAAAAGGAGGATGTCTAAAAATACCTGCAAAATAATCAACAAATGTGTTCTGTGAGCTTTGGCTTACTTGGAAAATGATCCACTGAAAAATATTGGTCAAAAATAATCATTGTGCATGCACACTACTGCAAAATACAGCCTTGCCTTCTGGGTGCTTGCCCTTTTTTTTCCTCTTCCTTCAAATAAATCAGATATGTTACCAGGAAAAATATCAATTCTTTAATAAACAAGACAACTGTTTACTACTATAGCAATGAGGCCATTGTTGTCTGAAATATACTATTAGGTATCTGTTTAAGTAAAACAATTTGCTGACCAATTTAGAATGTTTTCAGTGCTACTCTTGAATTTTATCATTAGTTACTCTAACAACCCTCTCTACACATCCTTCAAAATGAAAACTGTTAAAAACAACACCAATAAATATTAAAATCAATTAATATTGTTGCAAAAGTCTTACTTAAGTTGTGTCACAGGTTTTTAAGCCAATAAACATAAGACAAACTTAAAAATCAGTCTGAAACATGACAGGATGGCAGTAAGGTGACTTTTTTTTCTACTGTCATCCTCCTAAAGATGCGTAAAAGATCCCTACTGCTCATCTTTTGTTAAAGAGATATATATAAAAAGCATTCATTTAAATGCCTGTATTATATTTTTGAAAAAGATTTCTAGTGGTTTCCTGACACTGGTTTATTGACCTCTCTTAACACCCAAAGAGAGCACTAGGAAACACCTTTGGTAAGGTACCCAGTAAAAGACAGACTAATGAGAAGTTTCCACTGTTACCTGAAGCCTGTGAACTAAAAATGTGGCTGTTTGGTTGGGCTCTGGATTTTGTAGGGGTGTGAACAGAAGTCTCCCCAAGTCCTGATAAAGAACCTGTACTCTGCTTCAATGGCAAGCCAGGAAATTCTGTCAGACTGGATGGTACTGGGAGATAGAGCTGCTTATTAGGCACCAAAGGACTTAACACTCTTTGGTCTCCTGTGCAGGGAACAAAACCAAACTGCAGACTTCCATTTACTCCATAAGTTGTATAGTATCCCTACAAGCCAACCCACTCTGAGTGGCTGCTGGCCTTCCTTTTTAACCTGATTGAATAAAGAGTTGCCATGATAACTACATTGATCTTCTATTCACACCAATCACAGGCAAGCAGCAGCAAAATGGCAAGAATTGTTTCAAGTCTCTTCCAGTCCTCACCATGGTTAGCAGTGATATCACCAACATCTTGCTTTGCAAAGCCAAGAGCATTCAAGCACAGTAGAAAAACTATCTCTCAATATCAGGGTTCTAAATTAGAAACTAATTTTGTCTAAACATATTAAAGTGTTAAACATCCAGTAAAATGTTACATTAGACAATTGTGTGGCTATTGAGGGAACACTGAGGCACTTGATAGGTTGTGGCTTTGTAGGGAGAACAAAAAATGCTCTTCCATGAGGAGGAAAAAAAAGGATGAAAAAAGCCAGGCAGTAGCATAGTGGGTACAAGACATGATACAACAGTAATTATGTTGAATTATTGTAGCCAAGTAGGAAACACTGTCACTCTTATATTTTCTAATCATGACACAATCTTTCTTTACTTTTTAAAGAATAAAAAAGATACAAAAGGCAAACAAACCAAACCCTATCGAATATTACCTTGTCTTCCTGAGTAGTTTTTTTCCAGATCATGCTGCAGAAGTCTATTGTGGAAAGATGACTGTTCTTTATTTATCCTGAATTCAAACTGTAACACAGTATTATAGACAAATGTTAGTTTTCAAATGCAAATAATGTCTTTATACAGACAAAAACAACCTTAATACTAACAGCAGTTCTCAGGAATTTCTACAAATACTTCGAAAAAAAGAGAAGAAATAATTTCTCCAGTAAAACGTGTATTCATTCTTTTAAGACACTACAACTAAAAAGCTTCATTGTTGGAAACCAAAATGAAAATATGGAAGTTACCAGTACATTTATGTGCAGTTGACTGAATAAATAAAAAACAAACCCCACCCTGTGAGGAATGCTGCAATTACAGGAGAGATGTACAGGTAGAAGATCAAGAAAACATATAAATATGTAGACATATGTATATATATATAGCTTATGGTAGGCTATAGTACAAGCCCATGTTTTTATTTTATGTGTTTTTAATAGGATGAAATAAATTAACAAAATACTATCAGATACATTAGATATTGTAAATCAACAGATGAGTACTGAAAAGGTAATCCCTATTTGAAAGCATACAAATTTGTCTGTATCATACAACTACATTAGTTAATATAACTATCCAAGAAAAGGTAATAATTACTGGTTTGGTTTTTTCTGGTATTGACGAGCTCTGGATGACCAGCTGGAGACCACAATTGTTAACCTGCAAATTGGAAGAAAATGAAATTAAATGCTACGTTTCTCAGAAATATCAATACAATTGTTGATTGCAATATTGATATATTGCATATCAATATAATTGCTTTTTAAACAATAAAGCTGTTATCAACAGCAAAATCTGCCAAGAAAGGAACTATTTTGCAAAATACTATGAGAAATACATCACAGCTCTAAGCAACACTGAATTTTTAGTTTACAAAAATCACACTGGTTTTANGCTCCCCGCAGCTCCGCGCAGCTCCTCCGCAGCCCCTCGGCCCCAGGAGGCGGCTCAAAGCCCCGCAGCCTCAAGCGGCCCCTCAGAGCTCCGCGGCCCCAAACAACCCCACAGCCCCGCACAGCCCCACGCCGCCGCCCTGTCGGAAATGGCTCCGCCGTTACCGCGGCGACCGCGGCTTCCGCCCCGCCCGCCGTCTGGGGCGGTGCCGAGGGGCGGGAAACCTGAGGGGCGGGAAGCCGTGAGGGGACGGATGGATGGATACATAGACGGACGGATGGATACATAGACGGACGGATGGACGTGGAGCTCTGTAGTCGTCCTGCTGTGCCCGGTGTTACACCCACACCGCTGCCCCATAGTAAAAAGCCGCTATTATGATTGTATTTTTCTGAATTCTACAGGCAAGTGGCTGTGTGTGAAAACCCGTGACAGGACGAGAAGCTGGATGGTTCCTGTCGTGCCTCAGGAAGTTGCCTTCTGTGGGCACAGACTGGCCACAAAGTGTGACTATCACTGAGGTGACAATCAACCTGTGCGAGCTCCCGGTGCTGATGCCTCAGCAGCTCCTAGAGCCNTGGGGATACAAAGCTCAGTATGAAGAAAACAAGTGTTTATATTTCAGTATGCCTTGTATTTTAAAAAGGCACAACATGCTGGTCTTTGATTTATGTGACAGACCCGAAACGTCTCACAGGAGCACCGAACCAAAGGGCTCATGCATGCACCTCCCAGCACAGCACAAATGATGAGGGGGGAGCCGCCACCCGCCCGGCGCCCCCAGCCCCGGCAGCACCTACCGCTGCGGGCGCGGCCCGCGGGCCCCGGCCGGCGCGGCCTTTGCTGGGCACCATGGCCCGCTGCCCCTCGNCGTGGAGCTCTGTAGTCGTCCTGCTGTGCCCGGTGTTACACCCACACCGCTGCCCCATAGTAAAAAGCCGCTATTATGATTGTATTTTTCTGAATTCTACAAGCAAGTGGCTGTGTGTGAAAACCCGTGACAGGACGAGAAGCTGGATGGTTCCTGTCGTGCCTCAGGAAGTTGCCTTCTGTGGGCACAGACTGGCCACAAAGTGTGACTATCACTGAGGTGACAATCAACCTGTGCGAGCTCCCGGTGCTGATGCCTCAGCAGCTCCTAGAGCCCAGGAGTTCCACTGATGCGTAGTGGATGCTTTTAAATACACACATCAAGAAATTAGGGGTTAGAGAACCAACAGTGTGGCTGTCAAGGTGTGTGGAAGGGCTCTGAATTGCCTCATGGTGTCTTCCCCAGTCAGAATCATGGAATCGTCAAGGTTGGAAGAGACCTTTAAGATCATCAAGTCCAAATGGCAAGCCAGCACTGCAACTGTAACCCCTAAACCACAAACCACATCATCCAGTTCGGATCCAGATGCACCTCCCTGGGCAACCTGTTCCAATGACTGGCCACACAAACAAATATATATTCCAGGTTTGGCTTCTTGTATTGTCATTTTAGTTTCCATCTGCTGAAAGGTTGACAGAAGAATAATGTAATTACAGCATATTTTGTGAGAAATGCAAAATATGTGGGGTTTTTTTGATTTGTTGGTTGGCTGGTTTTTTATGGTACATAGACAATGTTGTACCAACAATAGATGCACCATAAGAAATCTGTGCAGATTTTGGTCATGCAGTTGAGGTTCACAGGTTTATGAGGTTTTCTGGGTACCAGTGAGCCATGGGCTTCCCTCTAAGGGACTTGTCTACATTAATATGTTTAGTTTTAAGTTCTGCTATGTTTACAAATACTGCTTTATCTCTGCTGGAAGTTAAGCATTACAGAGCACTGTATATTAAAAAGAAAATAAAGCAAACCAAACAAACCGAAAAAACATTAGTCTGGTAATTTCAGTGGAAATCTAATCAACACAGTGTTTGAAATTACATCAGCCTTCATCTGGCCAAAGGCCAGTTCTGTGCTGCAACCACTGGTAGAATAAATAAACACATCTAGTGTCCTTTACTATAAAATCAAGTTCCCTTAACCTTGACAGAAAGATACATCAGATAAACTGAAAGGTCTCTCTCAAACAGCATTTGGGTTAGCTGCAGCACAAAATAGTTCTTTGTTCATACTCCTGACCTTGTTCATGCCCAGGGAGCCAAACAACTTCCATGAACTCATAAAAAATCTGACCCACAGTCTCTGTCCATATTCTTGCCTAGAATGTGTAATTGTGTTCATATTTCTGCATCCACTGAAATAAATAGCAAAGTGATGCCTTACCCAAGACATATTACAGAATGTCCCGTTAGCAGAGAACTAGAGATTTGGTTAGTGATGCTTCTAAGCATATTTCATAAACAAAATACTTTCTTGTTCAAGGCACATTTAAAAATCAGCCACAGCCTGGGGCAGGGCAGTCACAGAATGTGTCCATGCCAGAAAACCTGACTCATGAGGATTGTTTGCCACAGTGATGAGAAGAACTGGCCCTGAGTGCAGTCTCACTTTTTGTCCATATGCAGACATAAACAAGGATGCCACAAATGAAGTCATGACTTAAAGATCAGTTAGCAGTTTGGGTGCAGACAGCATAGAAAAAAAGATCTTCTTTGAGTGAAGAATGAGTATTTACTTGGTAAATTGAAAAGCTTTTGATTCTAATATTTAGGACATTAATGTTATTTTCACTTTAGTAGTTGAAACAGTCCATTGAAATCTAGTGCAATAGTCTTAAGTTCAAAATAATCCCTGCCTAAGTGTTTCAGAAAAAGGGCCTCTATTTTAATTAGTTCTTAAGGGGGAATGTTTTCATTCTGTGTAAGTGCCATGTAGATCTATAGAGGAGACTCCTCTGCCAAACCTACACGTGTCCAGTCACATCCTTGTTCACTCGTGTACCTTATTTTCAAATCTCACCCTCGGCATTTCAGCCACACTTACTCCAGAAAACCTTTCTGACTTTCATAAAACGCAACGCTCTGGTAAGGGAGCAGCGGCGGAGCCCCAAGGCTGTACCAGGAGAAGAGAAGCTGAGACGCTGCTTTCCGGTGAGAAGCCCGTTGTTTTCTGATGAAAGACAAGCAGTCCTGTTCAGCCGTCAAGGAGGACTGTTCAGCTGCCCGGGGACGGCATGGCTGGAGGAGGGTCGGACCCTCCTGCTGCCGTGCGGGCGCGCCGGGGGAGTGGAGCTGGGAGCGCCGCCCCAGCGGGAGGGGACAGGGGGGGACAGGAGGGGAGGCGGCCGGGCGGCTGTCGCAACCCAGGGCATCGCTGGTGCCGCGGCGGGCTGAGCCCGGCCGGGGAGCGCCATGGCACAGCCGCAGCCGGCCGAGCCCGGGGCCGCGCCCGCCGGGCCGGAGCTGCCGGCGGGGAGCGGCCCCGTGCAGATCCGAGTGGCCGTCCAGGCGGCCGCCGAGGAGGACGAGGAGGACGAGGAGGAGGAGGGGGGCGGCGGAGCGCCGTGCCCCAGCTGCAGCGAGGAGGACTCGGGGCGGTGCGGGCGCTCCAGGTGAGCCCCCGGGCAGGGAGTCCGGCGGCGGGGCCGCGGTGCGGGCGGGGCTGTGCGGGGCGAGCAGCGGGGCCGCCGCGGACACCCCCGGAACGGAGCGGGCCCGGCTGATGCAACGCCGAGGGGCGGGTGGGAGACGCTGGAAACCCTCCAGCAGGGACACCCGGCGGCCGGGAAGGAGCCGCCCGCCACACCGGTGGCTCCGCCCGGGCTGCGTCCCACCCGCCCCCGACGGGACTGCCGGGCCCGGGGCTCCCCCACAGCCAGGAGCGCAGGGCTGTGATGCCCCCGACATTTCCAATTCACTGCGTTTTACAGACAGATTTTGGGGGTTTGGTGTAGCTGTGTTTTGGAGTTTTGTTTTCGGGTTTGACGTTTTGGTTTTTTCCCCTCTTTTTGCCCGTTTTGGCTTGGTGGCGTGAAATAGTTTTGATGCTTACCAGAATCTCTTGTAAAACGAACATCCAGGATTTTTGTGCCAGCAAACTCAGAGAGACAAAGCTCTACTAGTTGTAGTTCATCCTGTGGTTTGTACTAAAGCTGCAGATGTAGTCATAAATTGTCATATAAAGATTTAGGTACAGTAACAAGAAATCCAGTACTCTGTTTGAACATTTATTGTTTCTAATTGATTTTCTAACTTCATGCCTAGCATTGACTCAGAATGAACTGCAATATATTATTTTAAATTACAGAGGGGTAGTAGGGTAATGAGAAATTTTCTGTAGCTGCCAAAATTGTCAACTGTGTTGAAAGAAACAGGCATTGAACATAGCTAGGCACATTTAAGATTTTAAACTGAGTCAGCTTAGTTATCCCACAATCATATGTGACTGTTGTATTTTCATAAATATGTACAGCAGCCTACAGTATTGCATTTACATTTGTTATCGATGATACTATTACTTGTGAAGAGCTTCTACCCTGGCCTAGACTAGAAGAAAAAACACATGGTTATTTTTTCAAGCTTTGAAAGACCATAGCTACTCTTAGATGTCACTTATTTAATCCTCTACAATAGGTGCTGTCTCCAGAAATGTGTTGATGTATATTCAGTTCTTCTGAAGGTTGCCTTGTTGTAAATGGCCTTTTCCTGATCCAGGAAAGGCCAGAGATGTTGCCATGGAGAGAACTCTAAAGACTCTGCATCAAAAGTAGGTGAATGGAGTTCACACATGCTTCTGCCATTTACATATAACCTTACCTTTTTGGGAATGCAGCATCTGATAGGAAATTATTTACAAACATTTGGAAAATTACTAGGGATGATCTAAAACTGCTGTGAATGAGGCATCTCACTCTCCAGCTGAAGCCTGCAGACAACTTGCCCTTAGTAGGCACCCAGTAATGTATTCATGTTTTTGTTGACAAACGTGGACTGCCGTTGAGTGATTGTACTCTTGGAACTTTAAATTAGATTGCCACATAGTGCTTATTAATACAATACTTTATTCATTTGGAGACTCAGCTAAAAATTTTCATAAGGTTAGACTCTATCCAAACAATTCAATATTTTATTTGTGAGACTTGGTATTTAAAATTCCAAATCTGCTCTCTCTGTAAATATGTTTAGTTTCTTGTGTGACTAATGGCCAGATGAGTCACCATGTTAAAAGATTGTTTTTCATTCTGTTTTACAAGCATATAATCACAAAGCTCTGAATTAAAAAATAAAGTTGTCAATAATTATTAGGGTTTGGTTCTTTGTAAACATTGACTGAAATTATTTATCAACTACTTTTGTAATACAGTTGATACCCTAGAGGTGCTACCAGTTGATCATCATCACAAAATAATATGGAGCTAGTTACAAATTTCTGCATTTATGGTAGGTAGGTGCTATTTCCATACAGCATTTAGTGAGGGCTGTTGTAAGAGCCCATAAGACTTTGTAAAAGCTGACTTGTCTGCCAAACATAGAAATAGTGTATAGCTCAAACTGTGACCAGTATTTGAGTGGTGAAATGAGACCTGTGTTGCCCTGATTCAGTTGTTAATGCTGTAGGTAGGGATGGTGCCAATCTCTGCAAACATGCAATTAATTTATGCTGTTTTCCAAAACACAACATCCCTTTTTGTCTCTAAACAAACACCTGCAAATATCTGTGCTAATAAATCCCTAAAACAAATGTAAGCCCAATCCTGAACTCAAGGCAAGCTTTTCCTAGCAGAGTGTGGATTTGTAGAAAGGCTGAAATGTTCCAAGCTTCTTGTACCCAGACTAATTCTGGATCGGCAGTAAATGAAGTAGTGGGAAGGGATTATCATGAATGAAAAACACCACTGGTTTTTGCTTTCTTCTGAAACTAGCACCCACAGCTGGGCATTAGATATTTTTTACCATCCTACCCATAACTTCATCTATTATCCTCCACTTCTGGCTTTGCCAAATAACACAAATTCTTTGTCTTGCTCTCTCATTCTTGTCATTCCTTTGAACCGTACCATATTAAAGGCTAGGGAGATTTTTAACAGGGAGACTTCTAGGATTGTGCAAGTGAGTATCCACATAGATCTAATGTGTTGCCCTATCATCAGAAGAACCATAACAACTAAGTGTACTGTAAGTCAAAAAGCCAGGTCCCAGAGAACTGCTGTACTTGTCCCAGCAGCAGGCACAGTTCCTGTGCAGAGCCCCCTGAAATGATTTATCTGTCTAAGCGCTCTGCAGGCAGCAGCACAGCTGCAGCACTGCAGTCACTGCCTCCATCACCCCTGCACACAAGTGTCCAGCAGGCTGCATCCCCCCTGCCAGATCGGCCTCACAGCACTCCGGTGTGATGCCTGCTCCTTTTCCTAAAGATTTCAAAGCCTGCAAAAGCCACTTAAGACAAGTTTTTGGGAAATGCATGGCTCCTTCTTTGATTACTAACTTACCTGAGAGATCAAACTAATACATGATTTATGGGCTATTTAGTGGATGATCTTATTTTTTTAACAGAAACTTTCATGATGATCCCACAACAAAACTAGACCACTAACAGCTTGAAAAAATTACTCTGACTTAAGATAGACTTGTCCATTATAGTCACCTGTAAAGGGAAATTTCTATTTCAGCAACAAATGTTGCCGTAACTGCACGTGGCAAGACGTTTACCTTGAATCCATGGCTGCAGTATTTTTTGAGGAATAGGACGCTCAACAGTGCTCTATTTTGCCCAGGTACTCAGACAATATGATGGGAGGTAAAGAGGAGAAATGAGAATTTCTCATAGGAACCTGCATGTGTGCATATAGACCTGTTCCTGAGGTACATGAGCTGGCAGGCTTAGCCCCTGTGGTAAACTGCTGGTTATGTTACTCTGTCACTCTGGAAGTGACCTGTAAAATGTGCAACAGTCCTGTCAGTCCTTCTTACTCCCTGGATATCAGCTCCTTCAGCCATGCAGTGAAGAGATTTAAGAAATGATGACTGCATCAAGTTGGAATATTCATTCTCTGGTATGTGACACTACTCACAAAGCACATAAAGGTCAGGCCTATGTTTCATAGCTTCATACTGAAAAATATAACACTGTCACTGGAGGAACTTTGTATAGTACCAAGTGCCAGTGGACTTCCATTTCATGTTTTGGTGGAGGATTTGAGTTGGCAGTGCTTTCAAGCCATTAGTGTAGATGTTTCATTGTTCTGCACTGAGATCAGCTTTTGGAATGAGCTCAGGAACTTGACTCCTTATGCTGACTGGAAAGCTTCATCCTCTGAGCTAGCCTGGCTCAGCTGGGTGGGTGATACCTGTCCAGTGCCCACATCTGAAGTCAGCTGGAACCAGCATAATGGTTCATTTTGAAAGGCTATTTGAATCCACTAGTAGAAGATGAAGATCTGTTGATAAAATGATTTAACTGTTTTCCAGTGGTGGGGAAAATGATGATGACTCTGACCAGAACTGGAAACCACCAGAAAATGACCTGATTCAGAAGTTAATAGCACAGATTGAATATTACTTCTCAGATGAGAACCTTGAGAAAGATGCCTTCCTTCTGAAGCATGTGAGAAGAAATAAGATGGGCTATGTCAGTGTTAAACTCCTCACTTCATTTAAGAAGGTAAGCTAACTTTTTAAGACTTGAAGTGTCTCATGCAAGCCTGATGAATCTAAAAACAGTAGAAGAGACTAAAGTAACATTTTATAAAGGCAACTTTATAGTCTTTATCTGCCTGGTTTTGCTGTGATGGTTAGGTTTGTACTCATCCAGAACTTTAACTGCTGAACTTGTTGATGATTGGCTAGGGAAATCATTAGCTTAAAAGCCTGTATGCTTTTAAATTATCATTCTTGGAGATAGGAGGACATTAAATAAAATTAATTTCCATGGCAACTACTCATGAATAGCTGGGTAGTCCTGGTAAAGTTAAATTCTTGTCTCTGAGAAGGGACAGTGAATCTGACTTTCGGAAGGAGAACCAAAAATGAAGAGTAGTATAAAGTATCACATAACAAAAGTCCCTTAAACTTGAAGTGAGTTTTATTCTTTTTTCCTTTTTTTTTTCCTCTCATTACATTAGAAAGACCTATGTAAATCTGTATGTAACTGATTTCTAGAATTACACTAGAAACACTTTGTCAAGCTTCTAAATCTCATCATTTTGCAGTTATTCTGTCTAGAAGTTAAGGCACTCTCAATTTCTTCAGACCACTTCAAATAAATTATATTGGTAACAGATAAACTCTTTATAAACATTTAATGAAAATGGAAAGGTTTGGGGTGTTTTTTATACTGAGATTTTTGAGGGAGGAAAGATCAGTTCAATACAATGAAGACCTAAACTTAACAAAACTTCTTGTTTGGCAAATGTAACCTTCCTAGAACGTGCATTTTGATCATGGTTCAGGCCTAGATGTGGAATGACCAAGCACTACTTGAGCAGGCTTTCAGATGCAGTAATGATTTCCAGTTTGAGCTTTAGTGCCAGTTCCTGTTTTCATTAGATTCAACAGGACATGAGTTTTAGAAGACCTCACTGATGCCTATTATAGCATGAAAACTGTTTACTTTCTCACTAAGTCTGCTACATGAAACTTAAATCAAGGATTCTGTTTGTAGACTGAAGACTGCATCTGCCTTAAAATTCAGTGATTAGTTTGATAGGGTTTGCTCAGTTGTGGTGCTTAACCTGTGTCTGTCCCAAAGGTGAAACACCTTACCCGTGACTGGAGAACCACAGCCTACGCCCTGAAGTACTCGAACACTCTGGAGCTCAATGATGATAACAAGAAGGTTCGAAGAAATACTCCAGTTCCAGTGTTTCCAAGTGAAAACGTCCCTACCAGAATGCTACTGGTGTATGATATCCACATGATTTCTGAGCTGCAGGCCCTAAACAAAGAAGAAAACGGATGCATGCAAGAAAGGGTAATGGAGCATCTCCTCAAAGCCTTTGTAACTTTCGGTGTAATTTCATCAGTTCGTATTCTCAGGCCTGGCAGGGATCTCCCACCTGATATCAGGAGGGTCAGCAATCGGTACACCCAGCTGGGAACCCAGGAATGTGCAATTATAGAATTTGAAGAAGTAGAAGCTGCCGTACGTGCTCACGATTACATGTGTGCTGAAAACAAAGAGACTGGCATGAAAGTTGTCCTAATAGGCATGAAGCCACCAAAGAAAAAGGTTCCCAAAGACAAGAACCGTGATGAAGATACCAGCAAGAGCCTTAAGAAGACTCGATCCCTTAACAAGAGAGTTGAGGAACTTCAGTTTGCTGGTGATGAATCTTCAGCAAACAGCTCTTCTGACCCAGAGAGCAATCCTACGTCACCGCTCTCAGGACGCAAACGTACCACAACAAATACCACGAGTAATTTGAGCCCTGTCATCCACCCAAACAACCATTTGAGTCCTAATATGTCACCCCGATCAAGTCCTTGGAACAGTCCATCTTCACTGAGAAAAGTAACCAAAAAATCTCCGCTGGCTGAAGACAGCAAGCTTAACCCAAGGACTAGCCCTGAAATTCCAAGGAAATACACTGATTGTTCCTCAGATAGCAGCATCACTCCTTCTGGGAGCCCCTGGGTGCAGAGAAGAAAAGCCCAAACTCTGACACAAGAGAAGAGTCCTGTCAGCAGTCCCATGTTGGTTCGGAAAATACAAAATGCAGACGGTCTCCCTGTAGGGGTGCTGCGGCTGCCTAAAGGTCCTGATGGCACCAAAGGATTCCACAATGGTTGTGAAAGAAGGAAGGCTATGAAGGGTGAATAGACTGTTCTCTAAAAACAGTTTCAAAAATCAGCCAACTGCTGGTGACCAAGCCTGGTGAAAAATTGTCACTTGAGTGACTCAGTTAAGTCAGTATTTAATTTTAAAAGCTTTTGTATTTATATAGAGACTTTATCATTTGTATATTTGTATATTTTCTTCACAGAACAGAGGGGGCTGGAAGGCATCTCTGGAGATTGCCCAGTCCACCTCCTTTGCTGAAGCTACAAGTCACTGATAGGTTTGAGTATCTGCAAGGACAGACTCCCCAGCCTGTGTGGGTGATGTGTTCCCATGTTCAACCACCCACACAGAACCAGTCTGTGCCCCTTTTCCTGGTACTGGGTATTGCTGACAAGTGCCTGGCTCCATCTTCTTTACTTCTTCTCATCAGATGTTTAAAAACCTTGATGAGATCCTTCCCCAGAGCCCTCTCCACTCCAGTCTAACCAGCGCCCGCTCTCCAGCCCTCACAGGAGGGATGTACCAGCCTTTTAATCAGCTGAATCACTTAGCTAATGCAGGGCCCTTACCTGCATCCATTCTTTTAATGTATTGTTCTGAAACACCTAAATATTCAAGCAGGCATATAAATCATTGATGTAAGTACATTATTTGCCAAGCTAGGATCCTGAGGAGCAGTGTGTACTTACAGTTTAGTGGTTGTATTATGAAAAGCTATGGAATGTTACCAGTCTCATCATAAGGAGCTGAGGTTTTGAAGACTTCCTATGTTTGCCTCAGAAGTAACTGAGAAACCAATGCCACCGTGAGCAGTTGTTCTCACATACATCATCAAAGCAGTATTGTTCAATAGGACCAGTGTGCGTTTTCATGAATAAAGAGTCTGAGAACTGGAGACTGCTCTGTAAGTGTTCTCTTGTATAATCAGATGGAAATAAAAATATTAACTCTAGATCTATTTTGTTTACTTTAAAAATAAGTTGAGCTGCACATGAATAGATAACTTAAACCTCATCTTATACCACATGAAACTCTAGTAGTAGTTACTCAAAATTTCCATTGCATTCAGGGAAAAAAATCTTCTCTGCCCCATTATTGATGGGTGGTGATGCTTCAGTCTGTGTCACAGTCATTTTTATACAATATTATAAACTAAACAGTGGTTATGTCACTGCTAACTCGGAATTTGACAAGCAGGCTCAGCAAGAAGTGCTTAAATTAAAATTAACTATAATGCTACATGAAGTCAAAGATGGAAATTGCAGTTTTACTTAAAAAAGTTAAACTCTGGAAAACTAGCCCAGGGACAGTAAGAGCGTTTCAAGTTGCAATGGTCAGCTTGGGAACTGTGTGTGACAAAGGGCTCATCAGATGGTGATTCTTCATTCCGAAAGTCCACATCCTGTCCAACTTCCTAAGTGTAACGTTTCTGCTGTGTAAGTAACTGCAGTAACACACAGTTAGACTCCTACATACAGAAATCCCACTTCTGTGTGTTCCTCTTCAGCCACCCACGTACATTCCTGGTTCTTTTACTGCACACGAATGGAATCGTCCAGGGGACCTCCCTACTCCCATGACACAAACTGCAGCATGTGCACATCCACAGACTTGGTGAGCTCTCAGCACCAGAACACACAGGCAGGTGCTTGGAGAGGCCAGAGTGAACCCTGTGGCTGCCCAGGGCACGGAGAGCCACGGCCTGCCAGAGCAGCAGGGGAGAGGCTGGCAGGCAGCATGGTTGCTCCAGGGACTCACCCCACAGAACCCTGCTTCTCTTCTGCAGCGCTCAAACACACACATGCACACCTTGAAGTGGTGCTTTCAAAAACATGGGAGCTTGAGGCCATTTTTATTGCTTTTTTTACACAACAAACATCAAATTTAAAAAGCACTTTAAGAATGAGATCACTTTGTCAAGTGGCTCAGTTACTGAAGGCATCCAAGATTCTTAAGTGCCTACACACCACCAGTGTCCAGGGCATCAGCAGAGACCCCCACGTGCTACTCAATCCACAGCAGTTTCAGTCATACATGTACAGCAATAAAAACAGATACAATATTAACTCCATGAGATAAGTATTTTGTTCTTCCTGAGTTTGTTTCTGTCTTCCCATTCGATCAACAGCTCAAAACCTAAAAACAATACAAACCCCAAAAATACACACCACATATCCAAACTGCTTGGCGGAATGCTGCCAACACAGATGTTTTAAACACCAGCTGCTCTGCTTTCATTTTGTTCCAGCTCTCAAATGTTTATATCATGATGACATATTTCACCTAAGTATTTTTTAAAATGTCATATCAGCTCAAGAGAAACAAGGTGACAACACATTTGGCATTTTAGTCCCTGGTTGAGAGCCCTTCCCAACTACCAAAAGAACATTTATTTCTGTCCCCAGTAACACGGGATGCATTCCAGTTGCCTTCATTTCACACAGGCAGTTTACGGCTGGGTTTAAAACCCTGAGGTCTGAAAAAAGCCAGGGACTTCAGTAAACAAAGCTTTTTAACTCAGCTAATACACCCAAGCTATTTAGGACAACAGTCTGATTAGTCAAACAGAGCAGGCTTCAGCTTACACCATTGTTCCCTTAGCTTGGATTTTACTGCATTTGAAGCAAAAATATAGTTGATTGATTCATAGGAAAGATCCCACATCTGTGATCGAGTCAAGTTAAATGTTTTTGCAACCAGCTCATATTCTTGCGATAGATCAGTTGCAAAGACGCCTTTATCATCAGTCTGGAGTTAAATTGAAAGGAAAGAAATAAAGTTTAAATTAGTTCCTCCATATCAAAAAGGTTTTTTTCTATACATACAAACCAGTTTTATCCTGCTGTCTCACATTTTATTCCACTGTTCTTTCATCTGTGCATGGTTATTTCATTCTTTATTTGCCCTACTTTCACTAAAAGTGAATAAATTATTCAAACATGTAAGAAAACTTCTTAAAATGATGGCACAATTTATCAAGAAAATAAGATTTCCTACCAAAATTGCTAGAAAGATGGCTATCAAATGCTGCATATACATTCAAGGTATGTCAGTATGTGCAGGTCTCCTTGTTCCTCTGTTCCCTTTCCCCAGATAAGCACAGTGCTATAATATATATAAATATATATATATATATACACACACTTGGACAATGCTATGGATTATGGGGGTTAAACTAACAGGGTAACAGTAAAACTCTGCCAATGGCAGCACAAAGTACTTTGCACCTTCAATACTTAAAGACCTTAATGAGTTATCAAGAGAATGCAGGAGCTCTCACCTGAACACCCAGGTAAGCACAGGTGCATTTAGGTTTTAAGAGAAATCTGTCATTGTGCCAAGAGCTATGAAGTTCACTGCTTATATAGCTGATCATCTTATCCCACAAAAAAAAAAAAAAAAAAGGCCTGGCTTTACAATAGAACCAAGATAAATACTAGCAATTTCCATTTGAATTAAAAGCATTTCTCAAACAGAACATTATGAATTCCTAAAAGCAAATGATTTGCTACAAGGTCAGAAATTGTAAGTCAGTTCTGATCCATAAACAGAGAAAGACTTCTCCAACTTCAAAAGTTTAGCCCTTTGCCTAAATACATGCTTAAAAATCAAAAAACTTACACAGAGCACTGCAGGATGGCCCATGCTGTACCAGTATCCAAAATGGTGTTTGTCACAGGAAGGCACAGTCTGAGATTTTATGTTTGATGTCATGCAAAATTCTAAGGGAAAAACAGAAAAAGAAATGAGGACATATATTAAAACAAGAGACATGTTAATTGACTTAAAGGTTCTGAATAAAAATTAAAATCAGCTACTGTTGTTTCCTTGATTTTCTATGTTTCTTTAGTATTTCTGTTGAGAAAATTTGCTAATCAATTTCTTTGGGCTATAAAATTTAGGGAGCTTGCAAACCAGAACCACCACACAGTATTGCACAGTAATAACAAAGTATCATTTGGTTTTGCTTCCATCTGAGACATCAGCTGTTGTCTGCAGCCACAGAGGTGCCAAAAAACCCCACAAGTGTCATGAGTGTACCCTTATGGGCAAATCTCATTGCCACGTTTGTCCAAGTCACCTCTGGTCAGAGACAAACTGGTGTCACTAGATCAGCAGTACATATCCTGTTCTGGCATCCAGACATCAAGTCATGGTAAATATTTTTTCCCTTACCAATAGGTATATGATTCTGCTGAACCAGTGACACTATCTCTTCAGAACCTGCTGCTGTGGAGTTGAGAAATGTTCCATGTCCAATTCTGTCAGGAGGCAGGCCCAGGAGAATCTTGGTCTCCTCTTCCTGATTTGGAATCTAGAGAGGATATATTTCACATTATGTCAAGGCAGCATAAAACGGCACATTATATAATTACAATGGACTTTCAGTTCTATTTTCATGGCATCTCTTATCTGAAAGAAAGTGTTAGTGAAATAAAAACAAGTATAAATATGTTGATGACATCATATGTCCTGCTTAATTTCCTGAAAAAATAACTTTCTTCAGTATTTATTGGACTTCTCAGAGCCAATTCCAGCCACCATTTGAGCAGAAGCCCAATTCTTTCTACTGATACCAGTGGGACTAACAGAGCTCACAGCTCATGAAACTGTGGATTTCTCCACACATGGTAATACCAGGAAGAAAGCAGTGGATCTCATAGAAAGCTCCTAATTTCAATTTCACACCTAAACCCACAACAGATGAAACAATAATCTGGCTGTTCAGATTTAGAACAAAAGCTTGAAGATTTCTCCTCGTTTTCTTCTGTTCTCAAATGCCCCAAACCATTAATACTTTGGCCTGAGAAGTTCAAACTGCACAGAAGGTAATTTTAGTTCCATCGAGATTTTCACAAAATGGCAATTACAGAGAAGCACCAAAATAAAAAAAAAAACACCTTTTACCTCAGAAAGATGCAGTGCCAGCTTCAGACCTGCTTTTTTTGCTTCTGAAAGTGGTTCCAAAAAATCTTGACCATGTCCTGCCTGGAAAACAGGGACACATCACTATTCTACAGCTTATTTGACAAAATCCCCGTCATTACCATAATTAGGAAGTCTAGCAATACCCAAACACTACATTCAAATACAGTTACATTTAGTTATTCCACTTTTGCCATTACTTCAGTTTGGAATGCAGCAAGTCAAACAACCCTCTACCATCTGGTTTAGACCAAGGGATCAAACACCAGTAGCTCAGATGATGCCTAAGACTTACAAGCCAATTGTCTTGACTTTGATACCTTTTACACAGCTACCACCTAGAGCTATTACAGTTCAGCTTGATAGCTGTCCTCAAACATTTCTGCTTTCTTAATACAAAATGAGCATTTGGTGCAGCTAAACAGAATTTAAACTATTGACAACTTGCCTCCACCCACTTAATCTGACTGGGACAACCCAGGTGCAGACACTTCCCAGATAAACACTGCTTTTCTTAAGGGATCTTTTCTCAGTTACATACTAATCTAAGGATTCTTTGTTGAGTATCTGCCTCTTACAGCAACAGGGGTTAACCCAGTATCAATCCATTCCAGCTGGGCACAAAAATTGGACAAAAACTTGTGAGAAAAAACTACGGTTAGAACTACCTGTTGTTACACAACATTATACATTTCTCTTCAAGAGCAGACTAAAATAAACCAAAAACTTACAGTGGGATCACCACTGAGGTCAAGTCCTACTACAACCCCATCACTGGAAAGCAGGAACTCTTCAGCAAGTTTAACAGTCTGTTTAGCAACTGCTGGGCCATGTCTTCTGTTTATTGCTATTAACAGCCTGGAACAGAAATGTATTAAATTAAATTATTATTAAATTATATACAAGCTGTAATATCAGGAGCTCAATAGATCTGATACCAACAAAAAATGGTACTTCCTATCCTTCATGACTGAGTATAAAGAGAAGTGTATAGGAAACTTCTAGGAATGAAGGTACCAAGGTGCAGAGGGACACAAACAGATAAATAAATTGGCCCATGACATGTAGTATCACACATGAAGGACGAAAATTCTTCAGCTTTCACAAATAAATCTAGTAAGGCTTGCTACTGAGGCTATAAAAGACAGGAGAGCAAAGTGTCTCCAAACAACCACTGACACCTTCTGAAACTTCTCTGCCAGTCAGGACCAGCTCTTTTTTCCAGCAGCCTGCTTGTACAGCTAATCAAACAAAACTTCTGCAATGAAGCTAAGCTGTGAAAAAGAAGACAATTCCATGAAAGACACTTCTTTTCCTGAAAATGTTGCAAAGAATGGACAGTCTCAGAGATGAGAGGTTTTACCCAGTTTTCTTCTTTAGCAGTGAAAAAGAAGATAAAAAGTCAGGTTTCCATATGAATTACCTGTTTCCACTCCATGTAATCTGGTTTAAAAACAACTTCCATTCCTATACTGATGGCTTGTAAACCTCTCTGCAAACATGACCAAGCATCAGACTACACAAACCCTTGAAACACAGGTATTCCACTTGCTTTATTTACCTTACATCTATATCCAAGCCTTCTTCTTGACTCTGCTTTATACCCTCAAGTACAGTTTCAACATACCTCCTTTTGGTCATACCTGCAAACACATGCACACGTTTAGAACAAACATATTTTAAATTATTGTTATTAGATTGCAGACCCAGCTCTCTAGTCTCCTAAGTTTCATGTTGCACCTTTGATTTTAGGCCATTAGGTCTTCTAACCCATGTAATTCTAATTCTGTCTGTAAATATAGCTTTACTGTGAAGCACACATTTGAACTAAACCTCCTCCTAAGCATGTGGAAAAATTCAAATGACTTTGTGTGAACCAGAGAACTGCAACAGGACTTCTATTATGTGTTTCTACTAAACTGCACCTAGAAGAAAAAATAAAATAACGAAAGTAAAATATATCAGCTATTAAAAATACTAGCAGACTCAGACTCATGCCATACTCAAGTGAATAACCCAATCTCGAGGGTCATAGAGTTATGACCAACACATTTTTTTCCTCAAAAATCTAACAGGAAAGTGACACAGTTTTACATGGTTAAATCTTAGCTTTCATATTTACAGACTATTTTATTGAGCCAACTAAATTTGACTGTACTTGTTGTTAGCATAGTCTTTAAATAAGTTTTATAGTGCAAGATCACAAATTAAAAACCAGAACAGACTGTACCTGTGGAATTTTCTTCTCTTGGAGTGCTTCTCAATTCCAGATACTTGACACCATCATCAGCAAATTCTTTAATGACATCTTTAGTTATCTGATTAAGTAAAAGTGTATTCACCATCATAAAAGTGATACTTATAATTAGTTATACTTTCCTTTGCAACTAAAAGTCACAGTTATTTTTTGTTGTGAAACACTTGCAATGTTTTCAGGCCCAGTGTGTTTTTAATGGACCCCATGTTTGTGAAAATACAACCACACAGAAGGCACCTTTGATTCTTTGAGGGTTAGTGAAGAGAGTTCAAGTGTTTTACAATAATTATCCTGACCTTCAATTGAAAGGGACCATTGAAAGGGACCATTGTTGATATTGTTACTTGGAACCCAATACTCTTAATCCAACTGATTGTGACTGTGTGTAGTGCTTGCTTGTTTTAAGTGAACTTTTAATTAATTTACCAGTAAAATATCTTCAGTCCTTGTGGTAACCTGATAGATGATCTGAAACATCTGAAAACATCTAAAATAAAATTTAAAAAATTAATTGGAAAGACACTGAATGAGTATTTAGAAAAAAAAACTACATTCACAACAAAAGCTGTCACTATCATGAAGCTTTTTGAAGGAAAAGGAAAATATGAAGTTTACAAAAAAGGAAACTATGTGAGTCAATTTTCACTGAAAAGTATATGATCTTGGTGAAAAATTTCAGTCCTTTAAAGAAGGAATTAATCAATGAGAGTTTTCCTTTTAGTTTGCTAGCACCTAAGAAATTACTCTGTAGATACAAATATCAAAACAATCTATGAGATTATGCTGTAAAACTTAAAAGCATATTTTCTGCAGTTAGTGTGTAAGGCCACACATTTCTGTCTTCAACTTAACTAAAAAAACTTTGACAAATGTTCATCACACACATGCATATACTCACTCATCTAAGGTTCTTTTCTTTCCTTTGTCAATCACAGTCATTCCGTTCTGGATCTGAAGGTTTGGCTTCTGGGCCATGAGTTTCTTCATAGTAGCAGAACTGATACAGCCATTCAAATGAGCATGGAGTTCCTACAGAAATAAAAATCCTATGGACTTATGAAAGGGATGGCTTCTGCACCTTGTTTGTACTACTGTTCTTGTATCCTACATCAGGGTTTGCTCTGAGATTGAAAGTAACAGTTTATCTGTATTTTGGCTAATAATAACTTCCTTAGGTTTTTGCAGGCACTGGTTCAACTGAGAATTGCCCTGTTTCTTTCCTCTCACTTGGTGGCTGCTGTTGGCAATGGTCTCTGTGGGAGCACAGCTGGCTCAGCAAAGAGCTCTTCAGACACTTATTGGGGTGGTGTGATCCAAGGTGAGGAGGAAGCCAACAGCTGCTTTCAGTATTACAAAAAGTACAGTAAGGATTCAAGAACTCTCCCCATCCACTCCAAGTTAAATGTACATGTCCATCATTCAAAGATAGCAACAGGTGTCTACCCACTCCCGTTCCTTTTGTTCATACTTCGAAGTTTAAGCTCACACCAGAAATGTGGCATGACTCTGCCATGAACAGCAACTGCAGTAACTGCACTCCTTTCCCCGAGGCCTCTTTCTGCCTGACTTCCTATTGACATCCTGACTTTGGGCTCCAAACCTATGATCCTCAGCTCCATTCCTCACTTCACCTTCACTCCTTCTTAACACCTGGCTCCTGACTTACAGAATAGGTCTCTAGTGCCCTCCCAACTCATTCAAAATGTATCTACAAACCATCTACTTTGTTGCCTACCTCTCCTTTCCCTGTACACATCCATTCCCAATAGGAAAAAAAAAATCAATAAATACTTCTCTTCAAGCTTTACATGAGAAAACGTTGAAATTGTAACTCCAACTAAGAACCAGGAGCTGTGGCTGCTTATAGCTTCTGGCGACTGAGCCAGATATACAGCGCTACAACTGTCTTACATTTTTACAATTACCTCACAGACTTCTGTCAGATATTAAACATACACCCTGAAAAGCAACTTGGTGAAAAGGAGCACTGGAAGGCAAGGATGGTGTGGTCTGAAGGGGGTTTGCTGGTGCCCCCGTGCACTGCCTGTACGAGCTCTGTGCTGGAGTACGTGCCCTCGGGCTTTGCTGAGTGCGGCACACGAACCCCGATAAATCCGCACGCACCCCTAGGGAAGGCTTGCACTGATATGCCACAAGTAAGGCACACCCTTGGGACACGGACAGAAAGCGTTATCTGAGCCAGACTTCTTGGCTAGACTGAGGGGAAATAGGACAAAAAGAGAAAATTAAGATCGCGCTCATCTGATTTAATTGCAATTAGTCACTAAGGTCTGTAAACAAACCAGACAGGCAAACATGCGGTTGCATTTTGCGGTGGGGCAAGGCCCTCAGAAAACGCGCGTTTGGGAAGAACTCCGTGACAGCAGCAGCGTCTGTCGCTCTGTCTGTCTCTCCGTCTGCAGCCCGCGTTTGAGCCCGGTGCCGCCGGAGGAGGGTCCGCGCCCGCCGCCTCCCGCCGCTCACCGCTTTGGGCAGCCGTCGGTAGAAGCGCAGCTCCCGCTCCCGCTCCGCCGCCATGGTGGCTCCTGTGCCGGCGGGGGCGGGACGAGCGCGGCTCGGCGGCGGCGGCACCGCCCCGGCACGGCTCCGGGCCCGCCCCCGGCACCCGCACAGCGCGGGTCGCGGCCGCCGCTCCGCCCGCCCCACGCGAACACTGTCAGTATTAACGCCAGGAAAGCTTCAAGGCGCACTTTATTGAAGCGATAGCATTTCCAGCCCGACGGCACCGCAGTGCTACAGCAGCGGCCGCTCCAGCCCCGGGTGAGGGGTGCGCACGCAGGGCCCGGTATTTACCGTGTCTACACAAAGTCGTTGTCCTGTAATGGCACTAGTCCGCTACATTGTCGCGTCACAAAGTAATAAATGGATAAACTCATCGATTATATTGCCAACCCTTTTTTAAAGTAATTTGGCAAGCTTGCTAGCATAAGAATAGGAACTGTAACTTTCACAGATATGCAGGTCAAACCCAACCAAAACAAAGTTATTCTGGAACAATCCAAAAATCTATTTCAATTATTTCATATTTAGCCTTTAGCGTTACCGCAGTCTAATTCTAAACATCCCACAATTTAAAGTCGAGTCCCTAAGCAGATTTAGCTCTTGCTATGTCCCAAACCAAGAAGTTAATGTAATTAACATCATAAAACATGGTGATTTACATACTACCCACATAACTCAGGCAAATAAATTATCCTCCCACAAATACAAAAAAAAANTGGGGCAAGGCCCTCAGAAAACGCGCGTTTGGGAAGAACTCCGTGACAGCAGCAGCGTCTGTCGCTCTGTCTGTCTCTCCGTCTGCAGCCCGCGTTTGAGCCCGGTGCCGCCGGAGGAGGGTCCGCGCCCGCCGCCTCCCGCCGCTCACCGCTTTGGGCAGCCGTCGGTAGAAGCGCAGCTCCCGCTCCCGCTCCGCCGCCATGGTGGCTCCTGTGCCGGCGGGGGCGGGACGAGCGCGGCTCGGCGGCGGCGGCACCGCCCCGGCACGGCTCCGGGCCCGCCCCCGGCACCCGCACAGCGCGGGTCGCGGCCGCCGCTCCGCCCGCCCCACGCGAACACTGTCAGTATTAACGCCAGGAAAGCTTCAAGGCGCACTTTATTGAAGCGATAGCATTTCCAGCCCGACGGCACCGCAGTGCTACAGCAGCGGCCGCTCCAGCCCCGGGTGAGGGGTGCGCACGCAGGGCCCGGTATTTACCGTGTCTACACAAAGTCGTTGTCCTGTAATGGCACTAGTCCGCTACATTGTCGCGTCACAAAGTAATAAATGGATAAACTCATCGATTATATTGCCAACCCTTTTTTAAAGTAATTTGGCAAGCTTGCTAGCATAAGAATAGGAACTGTAACTTTCACAGATATGCAGGTCAAACCCAACCAAAACAAAGTTATTCTGGAACAATCCAAAAATCTATTTCAATTATTTCATATTTAGCCTTTAGCGTTACCGCAGTCTAATTCTAAACATCCCACAATTTAAAGTCGAGTCCCTAAGCAGATTTAGCTCTTGCTATGTCCCAAACCAAGAAGTTAATGTAATTAACATCATAAAACATGGTGATTTACATACTACCCACATAACTCAGGCAAATAAATTATCCTCCCACAAATACAAAAAAAAACCCCAAAAACCCAAAAAACTGACATATTTAGGGAAGTTAGCTTTAGATTTAAATCCAAACATAGAAATATGAAGTAAACAATTCAATATTCAAGTTAGTTTGCAGCTCTTTGGGGGCCTGACAGACCACCCAAGCTCAAGCACAATGGAGAATGCGGTTAGCTGCTCAACCTTTTTTCATAGAAAAATACCATGTCCATAGAAGAAATGAAATTAATTTCAACTTACTCAGTGATCCACTCTTTTATTTGACCTTAGTTCAAGGCAAACCAAGTACAGATACTGTACATTAAAATGTATGCACATAGAACAAACAGTTGTTCTTCATTCTACCTTAAAGGCTCAAACCTCCACACTCGTTTATTTAGAGCCCTTTGCAGGCAATGACTCCTCTCTAAACACCTCACACCCACATTTAAATATAGAGAGATCCATCTGCAGGTCCCACATAGCCAACACCTATTAGCAGCACATCAATTAGTGTCCATATTCCAAGTCCACCGAAGCTGAAGAGTTTTCCCAGACCTTCCCGCCACTGACCCAAATAGAAACGATCGGCACCAAATCCACCAAGGGTGATGCTACAAGAATAAAAATATGATTAATTATTATTATTATTTTTAGAGGAACTGCGCTTGGGTATCCAAGTGTTTTTCCTCCAGCTGTTTGCTGAAGACAGCCAGCATTGTTGTGTATGAACCCTTCATGCATTCTATGCCCACCATTTCAAGCTAGGCTATTTGAAATACTGGTTATCCAGCCAAGTATAAAAATACCAAGCAGGAAACTAATCTATTTTAGCTTGACATTGTCCAATAGTTCCTGCTCACCTTAGTGCCAAGGCAGTAGACCACTTATAACCTCCAGTCCAGTTGCAATAGAGCATCTTAGGAAAGACACGGTTACCTAAACATTAGAAAATATTAAAACCTTACTGCAATAAACAAAGACCGTATAATAAGGAAGAAAATGACAAGGAAGAAGATACTATATTTTTCCAAAATGAATCTAAAAGGGTTGACACTAACTGAGAAACAACTGTCAACACAAAAGCTCATTTATACCCTGCAGTTCTCTGTTCCATCAATCTTGGTCCCATATCAGAAAAGTCGGTGAACAAACAGTGAACAAAGCCTAGTTGGATGGAACCAGCATAATTTTCTTTAACTGGCCTATGGAGACATTTGATACTGATTCTATCCATGGTCTGAGAATCAGACCACTAGTAGGTTCAAGTAAGTTTAACTCACAGAAGTTGACAAAAATAAAAAACTGTTTTCTCTGGTGTGACAGTATACAACAGTATAATAAGCCAATGTTTGCAGTTAGATGTCGCTATTATGCTAAAAAATGAAATGTAATAAAAAAATCAGTAGATTGATCAAGGTGCAGGCCGTTATTGCAAAAGGACATAATCTTTCTATTCACTCATTACAAAATTCTTTAGAGAAATCCAGTTTTGCCCACCTTACCCAGACAATGAATGTGATCCCGGACAGTGCAAGTTGCATTGTATCGCTGTCGAGGGCAGGAAACTGTCATGCAGTTTGTGGAATTGGTACAGACATAATCACTTGTGGCAAGCTGCCAGCAAAACTGGCACGTCATATTAATTGTAAAGTTCTCCTGCTCGTGGTTTTTCTCATCCTGTAAAAGGACAGCACTATCACTTCAACAGTATTAAAACCAAAAATCAATGCGCAGTATCAAATTACATTTCATGAGTAGACATTTTGGGAAAAAGAACAATTGCTCTGTTTGCTACCTCTTATAGAGCAGAATAGAAAACCACCAAAGAGGTATCAAAGTCACATTTAACATTCCTGATTCCTCCAATCTAAGGCTGCTACCAAAAGAGGATTCATCTAGTCTCACCTTCAAGGTCAGTTCATAGCTCTGACAGATATTTATCCTCCCCACTCTCAAAATGTTTGGAGTGGTTTAACTCAAAGGCATGGCCAAGTAATGAAAACATCCAAGGTAAGAAAGGCAAACCAGGGAAGGGCAGGCCTGCCTCTTCAACAGCCCACAGCGAGTGATCAAACTTATCACAGAACTGCAAACCTACCTACATCAGAACCTGGAAATCACTAGTCTACATTTTAAAACATGATGCCACAGTTTAATTACTTAAATCTGGGGTTAAGAGTAACAGGTTACTTACAACACAGTGAACATGTGGCTTGACTTTGCAATCAAAAGTTGCCGTCTTCCCATATACACAGGAATAGTTTGTGTTACATGTCATGCAGTCTGGTGGCAATCTACTGCAAAGCCCGTTGCTGGGACAATTAGTCACATAAGGTGGAATTTCTGTACTTTCTGCAAGGTGCAATAAGTGAATTAAGAACCCGAGTTAAAAAAGCTAAATAGTCTAAAGTGTTTAGATACATTTTTTTATACATATACATAGACAAACACATGCACTGATGCTGTATAAAGGGCTTTCCTCACTATACATGGAGCAGCAGTCCCAGCCTGCGCTCTGAGAGCCAGAGGAGCCACAGGGCTCTGTACAGGACACCAGCCAACACTTCAGCACAGCACCAGGACTGAGCTTATGGGGATTAGTGCCACCTCAGCCAGTGCTCCTCAGCAGAAGTAATCAGTTCAGGAATAGCGACAGGGTGACACGGGTAACCTACTTTGAGTTGAGCTCTAATTAGGGCTACAGCTACCTCAGCCATTTGCTGTTTGCATGTGTACAGAATCACCTTCTGAACTGCCAGCAAGAACAGCATTTCTGTCAGTCCTGATGCACCCTCAGCAAGCTATGAAGCTGTACTGATGGTGGACAGGGAACAAGTTCTTGCAGGATGCTGGAGTCTTTCAAGAACTTCCACCATCCTGAGGGGTATAAACCACATATACCACAATGGTACTTGAACCTACCATTTTCTAGTTCTTATACGGACCAGTCGTCTAATTAGATAACCTAAAGTAATTGTTATGGTCACTGAAGACTAATTCATAATGTGTTACTCTGCAATGTTTCTTCCCACTGTGAAACCATGTACAGGTTTCTAAGACCCGATTCAAGAACTTCTGGACTCAAGACTGAGAAGGATCCACAGATAACAAACAAAAGAAACAATGTAATACCTTACCTATTGCTTTAAAATAGGGAGCATTTGTAGTTGTTGAAGTTAGGCTTTTTGCCAGTGTAGACTGTGGCTGTGAAAGCTTTGTCGTCACCAAAGATCCCGCTGCAAGAAAAAAACATGGAGAAATCAAAATTTTTAGAACAAAATTCATCTTCAGAAACAGTTTAATTTCAGCACTCTGATATGAAAATGCAAGTAGAAGGTGTAATGAGATTAAAAAAAAATCTGCTTTCCTGTTCTACTAATAGCGGGATACGTATGTTAAAAACTAGAAAGAGCATTAGAACGGAATTGTTCCTTTAAGACAAGGAACTACATTTATTTCCATTCAATCTTATTTTTTGATTCGTGAGAATTAAAAGCACTGCTCAGAAAGCAGTGTTTTCTACTGAAAACATTTAATGAAGCAATATAAGTAGTTCTTTGACGGAAAAGTGGAACAGAGGAACCGTTCGGGAGGCACGGCTGTGTTGGTGCAGGCGCTGCGCGCTGGTCTCTGCGGGAACCGCCGTCCGAGGGCTCGGGAGAGCCGACACTGCCAGCCCCTGCCGAGCCCTCACCGGGCAGCCACCGGGCACAGGTGGAAGAAGGAGAGGCAGCTTTGTCACACCACCCACCCTGACCGTGCTGAGCAGCCCCAGGACGTTTTGAGTCACACACGTTCGCGACAAAGAGCAGACACAAGAGGTGCTGTGTAATAGAGAAGCACGCGAGCCAGCGAGCGGGGCCTGGCCCGTGTTTTGCCGTGACACCGAGCACCTCGGCCCCAACCCCGCAGAGCCGACGCCCCGAAATGCGGCCATACCCGAAACACCCGCTGCACCCCCAGCCAGGGGAGCGGCAGCGCATCCTCACCCCACCGCGGCAGCGCCACCTCCGCAGTCGGACCCGCGCTCAGCCCTGGCCGCGGGGAGCGGCCGCTGCCGCTCGGGGCAGCCGCCCCCAACCCAGGCCCCAGACGGAGCCCCTGCCCCTTCTCCCACCCCCGCCGCCCTGTGTCGGCCCGGCGGCCGCGCTCACCGCGGCCCGAGAGGACGGAGAGCTGTGACAGGAAGAGCGCGGCCCCACAGAGCCCGCGCAGCGCGCGCCGCCACCACCGCGCCGCCATCTTGGTGCGCCTGCCAGGCCCGGCGCTGCCGCCAGGGGGCGGGCGGGGCGGGGCCGGCGCGGCTGAGGGGCGGCGGGAAACGGCAGCGCGGCGGCGGCCCCACACGGGAACCGACACCGGCAACGGCCGGAACCCGCTGGAAACCCCTCAGAACCTGAATGCTGCAGGCTGAATACATCACACATGGAGCACGAAACCGACAGTCCACAAAAATACATGTATGTATAAAATATAGAAATAGAAATAAAAATCGCTCGCCACAAACCGTGTTAATTCTGTCAGGTGGAACAGAAAGCTTTCCTGGCACTTGCTCCTTCAATGGTTTTTTTCCCTTTTCTTTTAGAAGAGTGGAGATAAAAACAGATCCACAAACCCAAACGAAAACAAAACCAAAATACACCTATTAAACACAGGTCTGTACGAGTGTCAGGCAGAAGTACAACATAAGCTTTGTATTTGTGTTAATGTTTATGCACTAAATTGTAGTTTCTCCTTCATGGGTATGATATTTAAATCATAACTAGAGCTGTATAGCTTAGATAATTGAGCAATACACTTAACACTATCTAGCCTGCTAATTAAATAATAGCATATTAAAGTGAAAAAAAAAGGTGAAAATTAATCTCTCAAAAAATCCAGTTCAATTGCCTGCAATGGCAACTTTAAAAATAATTTCTAAACATAAACAAAACAGAAATACAGCCAGTTTCAAGTTCAACATACTGTTTTAAAATTAAAATTGTCCCCTGCTCCTTTTCAGCATTCTAACTATTCCCAGCAAATAAAGTAATAAATTACACACAGAAAGCCTTTTCAAAGTTTTTTGTTTGTTTTAGTAAAAACCAAAACAACAGCAAACAGAGGAAAAAACAAAACATTTCACACACAGTTATAGTAATTCAACTGCATTCTTGGCAACCACCATTACAGCAAGCAGTCATCACACCAAATACATGAGTGCCTTGTTACACTGAGACTTCCAACAAAGACCCCAGTGCATTCATAATCTGTGAACACACATTCTGAAACAACCAAGCTATTCACACCACTTCCCCAAATTTTTGTTACCATCTGGAGCTAGAAAAAAAACCTAATCCAAACTGCTTCTGAGGCACCTAGGCACTGCCAAGCTCTGGATGCCAGGTCACAGTCAGGTGCCTGCTCCCTGACTGAGGGAGCTCAGCACTGCCAGCAGCATCCACTGTCCTTCCCAGCCTCCTGATCCCCACCCTGGTACAGCCCTGGCTTATTTCCACAGCAAACCCACCACATCAGAGGTGTAGGACTTTCTAAATAAGCATTCTGCAATTCAGGCAGATTGGAAATCCATGTGATTCTTAAAGGAGTTGGCAGGTGCATCTGTCCTCTCATGCTTTTCCTGAAGCACAAACAGTGCTATATTTGCTTATTTTGTGTATCCATTGACTGAAAATTCTCTCAGATGAGCATCACTGCTGTGCAGGAAGAAAGAAACATTTCACATAGGCAGCTAACAGGTTTTTTTCCTAGCAGGAATATCAGAATTCTTCTTCTGCATTTGGAATTTGTGAAGCCTTAAATTTCTTCAGTTTTTCAATAGCAGAAGATACTGAAATCTCTCCGTGAACTTTGTTGTCTCTTGTTCGCACATTGACAGCATTATTTGCTTTCTCCTTTTCTCCAACCACTGCAAGACATAGCACAAAATATTACACAATCTACATTAGAAAATTAGCCTAGAACAAACTTTGTCCAACATTAGAACTTAGAAATGTAAGATGCTGCAATTACCTAAAATGAAGTTATACTGCGCCAGCTGTGCATTTCTAATTTTCTTGTTTAATGTGCAACTTTGATCTAGATCCACATCTGACATAAATCCGGCCTCAAAAAATTGGTTGCAAACCTAAAAAAAACCCAAAGAAACCAAAACCCTCTTAGCATTACTATATAGTTTAAAACATGTATTTGTAAATGCTGCAATTATTTATCTCTCCCAATAATTAATTCATGCATATGCATAGTTTCATTCTTGTAGATGATTATAAGGAATTCAATGACGTTATCTGAAGAAACCTGCACACAGAGCAGCACTCCAGCTGGGAGACAATAGAAGATAACATCTATATCGAACATGTGCTGCTCTGGTGCTGCTGCATGTCAAAAATATGTCCTCAGTAGGAGAAAGAGAAGGAACAAACACACTTATTCTTGCATTAAAAAGAAATCATGAGACAGGGGTAAAACCAACCATGGTTCAGAAGTGATGTAGTCAAGAATATACATGGTGGGAAATGGAAGAAACTGGCTCTGCCTACTTAGAGCTGGGAGTACTTTAATGAAGCATTATTTATGTAAAGTTTGTGATCCAGGATGCTTTTTCCTTTAACAATTACAGACGTATGTACATAATTAAAGAACCCAAAATACTTGAAGCTACATACCTCTTACTCAGACATATACAAATTTTGGACTGAAACTTTTATGTGGAAAAATTTACCTCTCCCCCCCAACCTGTCTCCGGAGTTATTAAGGATTAATTCCTTGTTCTAGGACAGGTACTTAAGGATCTATGAACTCTGCCTGCTGCCATAAGGAGGCAAGCTCTCCTCTCACCTGCTGGGCGTACTGTTCCGACGTGGGGCCCACCGGCACGACCATGACCTGCCGTGGAGACAGCCAGAATGGCCTGGCCAGCACAGGACAAACAGGAAATAAAGGTGCATTTTACATTTCCAGTCACAGCCATAGTCATGTTCCACAATAATAATTTCTGTATAGAATTATTGACATTAGCTAAGGATCTTGGATAGTGTATTATCTCTCTCTTTTCAAGCTTGCATAAAATAGCAAATAGATTGATTCCAGTAAAATGACATATGGGGAAGCTGGACCTTCTGTTTTCTTCCCAGCTGACTTCACAACTTTAAACAGATTTTTTTCTGCATTATTTTGACTTTTATCTATATCTTTACAGTGAAAGGTAGACAGTCAGACAGGTGACTGAAAATAAAAATTAATTCTTCTTTAGTACTTTAAACAAAGAAATATTTCCAGATCTTCTACAAGATAAAATGATCAACCTTAGAAGTATAAAAATATTTCACATATTAGGATTAATTAATGTCTGTATATACACAAATAATTGCTTTACATGTATCTGACATCCTCCTGGTACAAAAGCACAATTTTTAAGAAAAAAGGAACGCCAATAATGCAGGACTTACACATTCAATTACAATTCCTATTTCTGCATTATTTTTCTTTTCTTCTGCAGTCTCATGAAATTGTATGGATATCATACAACTCAGACCAGAAAACTGGACTTTTCTTGTAATCTTATTTACTAATTTTGAGAAAATTTTAGGGATATTATTTTTGCATTATAATATATGGGACAATAGGAAGGATATGCAGTTTCTACATTGTTAGAGTCTTCTTAGAATTCCATTTGTATCACATACCATTTTCCTCCATAATTTTCTGCTAGAATAGCTATCATTCTCTCCACAGATCCCAAAATAGCTCTGTGAATAATCACTGGCCTTTTCTTGTCATCGCCATCCTTACTGAAAAAAAATCAAGTTTTCTTTTTAAAAAATAACGTTATCTTAGCTCACACACATGTAATCCTACCAATATTTTTTGATTCTACTTTTAGCAGAAAGACAAAATTTAGTTAGTTATACTTATGAAACATCTACTGGTTTTATTAAAAATGTGCTTCAAGTCAGATGGGCTTTTAAAGCAATTCTAATTTAAAATAATCATGCCTATAGCTAGTGGCAGAGACTCTAATTTGAGAAGACACTTGACTGACTCAGCATCATTTTTGTGCATTTTAATATTTTATGCTGCACCCTCTTTCCATTAGGACTTGCTTTTGTTTTGTTACACAAGATCTCACCTGCCCTTACTATTCATTACTTCACTTAAATTACAACCCTGACATTTTAAAAAACTGGCTTTTTAAAAAAAAGATAAGAAATTACAAATTAAATATAATAAATATACAAATTAAAGATAATAAATTACAAATAAACTGCAAAGGTTCTTATTCTACCTTTCCCATCTTCGTAATATGCGAAATCAAACACAGCAAGAAATACAACCCAGAAAATGAGTATTCAAGTCACCATGGCACTAAGATTAACTCACTCAGTGGGCCTAGCTGGAAAGCAGCCAGATTTTCACTAAAAGCTGTTTGTGCTTGGTTTATGTTCAAAGTTAACTAATTGAATCTGATAAAAATAAAGAACCACTTAATACAAACATAGTTGCTCCTTAGGGCATGTTTGAATTTGTGTGCCATATCTTCCAAGGAGACACAATGACTAGGCTGAAAATGAAAACTGACTCAGCTGAGGGGTTTTTGGCATAACTTATGATCCATTGGCTTCAAAACTGGCAGACAAGACAGAGAATGAGATTTTCCTGCATTTACAATTAAAGTGAGCTATCATTACACTGAGAAAATATCTTCCAGTTCATAACTTGCTCCTCTGCTCACTAGGGCTGTTAGCTCTCCTTATTAGCTGACTGATTTACAAGCTAATAATTTGTTAAATGAGCAATATAGCATTAGTGCATAATGGGAATTACAGACAATGAAAGCTATTGTTTAATTTCATTTTAAGAAGGAAGATATTTAGCTTAACCACTCACCCAACATAAGTAAGATTAAACCGAATGGGTAGCTGAAAGTCAAGTTGGATGGTAGCACATTGATGGTACCTACCAATTGCATCTTGGATTTTAATATCAATCTGTGAAGCAAAAGAACACAGTTACTAAATATAGTTTGCCTGCAGTACATCTGCATTTCTGTCCATCCCAAAATTATATTGAAATGCTGAGTCACTAACCTTAGGACCATAAAATGCTCCATCTCCTGGATTCAAATTCCATTGCTCTCCAAAGTTATTCAAGCTGTTTTGAAGTTGCTAATCATAAGAATGACAGAGTAATTAAAAAAGGTATAGAAGAGCCTCTCATTACTGGAAGTCAAAGTATTTGCCTTTGAAATTCAAAAGGAGTCAAAAGGCAGCACGACCCCTGCCTCAAGCATTTGTCCATTTATGATAAATAATCTGGAAATAGTAGTTCCTTGTATAAATATGACTAATCAGAAAAAAAAAAGATTAATGGAAATCTAGCTAGTTCAAGGTAGGAGGCTAAATAAGAATCTGAAAGTTCTGGTTTTCTATAGAAATTTCAGATTTAATGTGATGTGTTCCTACTAGAATTTCCACTAAGGGCAGTATTTTGCATCTGATTTAAGCAATTTCACCATGCAGCATGGAAGAACAGTTAAGTTCTACCTCTGCAAGTACAAATATTACGGGGTTTGTTTGTTAGCTTTGAAATTAATTACCTTTTCTGCATGTTCCCAGATCTCTAAATCTCCAAGATAATTTTCTGGTCTTGTAGAAAGATGTAGTTGAAAGGTAAAGCCAAAGACAGCATACACTGACTTCAAGAAATCGAGACAGGCCTTAATTTCTTCTTCAATCTTAAACATTAAACATATTAAAATAGGTTAACATTTACTTACATAAAAATGTAATTGAAGCTACTGAATTCCTCATAACCAGAACATAAGAGTCCATTAAATAAGAAGGAATTAAAAATCACTCGAAAAGTACATCCAATGAACCCAAATCCATTTAATGGGCAAAGAGATCTGAGGTGTTGTGGCTTCAAAGCACAGCGAGAAAAGTAGTATTTTTGTTAAGCATGAGGTTCTGGAGCCAAATTGTATCCTGAACTAAAGTACATCAATTTATACATGTAGTTCCACTAAAATCTATGGCATTACTGACAAAACAAAGTTTTTATTCAGCATTTCTACAGAAAACAATGGGATCAACTGCTTTTGTTTTTTGCAGAGGGAGATGGAAAATGCAACAAATCTTACTTTCTGGGATTTAGTTGCCCAATGCATCTTTCTAAATAAAAGGAAGCACCTAGAAAAAAAACCATCAAAAGTAGCATTACGCTACACAATGGGAAGAATCAAGAGTTGAAATACTTCAGGGATTTTTTTTCTTGTTTACTGTTAGTTTCGACTGGGAGAGAGGAAAGGGTTTTTTGTTTGACTGGTGGAGATGTGGGAGGTGCTTTTTTTTTTTTACCTGTTCCATTGTGCAGAAGATGTGAGCATCATCTTGTTGGAAGCGCCTTACACGAGTCAAGCCACTCAAAGTGCCCGAGAGTTCATTTCGGTGAAGCACTCCAAAATCTGCAAGTCTAAGAGGCAACTCCCTCCAGGATCGGGGACGATGGGCAAACATCAAGCTGAAAGGAACATGGAAGAACCTTCCTCTTATCCTTCTTACAGGAGATTTAAGACAACACAGAAATAAATGAAGCTCAGTAATTGAACACAGACAGTAACCACATTTTTAAGTATTTACTCCTTCAGGTTGTCTACATCCTGAAAGACAGGCAAACAGAAAAAGCACTTCACTCAAAGAACTGCTAAAGACCACTGAGGAAAACAACACTGCAAGAGTAAAGCAAGACTGGTTTATCTGTACCCTTCTTGGAACACCACATCTGATGCCCACCTGTACCCAACAGAATTGGTATTTGCTAGTGGTATAGACTAGTACTAGCAGGCACAAACCCAGCTCAGTGCAGCCTTACTGCAAAGGTCTGCTTTGGGACACGGTCAGAGAAGCTCTCTGGACACACTGGCTTAGCTGTCTATGTAAGCATACATCACAGCATGTATTAATACTCCTTTTACTTCTCAGCCCCACAAAGGATAAATGACGTAAAATAAGACGTTTTCCAGTTGAGAGTACAAACCAATGTCCTGGACAGTTCATGGGTTTAAGGGCAAAAGTTTCCTTCTCAATCTCAAAAGAGAACATGTTTTCACTGTAGTGCTGCCAGTGTCCTGAAGCTTCCCAGAGTTTACTGTTGAAGACGTTTGGAGATACAACTTCAGTAAAATTACGCCTGCGATATTCCCCCTATAGAACAAATGCAACATTTAAAAAGTGAGAGAGCTTCTAAAAGTTTGATTCTTTTTACTTGTGGTATTATGATGGCAATTTACAGGGACATGATACGACTACTGCACAGGTCGATTTTACACAATTGGAAAAACATAGCTTCACTCTGCCTTATTTTCAAAAAGGTTAAATTTGTATAATCCCTGTGAAAATCTTAATTTTCACAAAAAAATTACACAGATACTTCTCTTTCTGTGGATAGCTCAGCACTATGAATGGACTATCATTTAAGAGCAAGAAATGATGATCAAGTTGTCAGGATTTATATCAGTAACATCAGTATATACCCACCCGTATGAAATCCATGAGCGTGTTATAAAGAAAGGCACCTCTAGGGAGGAAAAAGCAGCTTCCAGGACTCAAATCATGAAAGAAGAAGAGTTCTTGCTCCTAGGTAAATGAAAACCAGAATGCTCTAATAACAATTGCAGAGAGAACTTACTTCACACACATTGAGATACTGTTTGCAAAGATGGAGTATTATGACAACAAGATGATTTATGGTCTGGAAGTTCTCAGCAAGACCAGTTAATTGATCTGCAGTTCTTACTCTTAGAAATTTGTGAGAACACTGAATCCCATTTGATTCTTTGACCATGTAAACACACATTTCCCCACATGTACACCTATTATAAAGAATGACCAAATCATGTTATTCACACAATTTCCAAATAAATTCTGTTTTGTGAAAAATAAAGTGGTTTAGGTAGGGTCTGCAAAGACTCTACATTAATAGGTTTAAGATTTATATCCCTAAACTAAGGGACTAAACCATAAACTTCTTCCTAACATTAGTTTAACACTCATATGCAAGTGACAACTGGAATTTGTAGAATTAAAATTTTAAAATGTAAGCGGTATCAAGAAGCACATAGAACTGGCCCCCCTTAAAACTGTCAAAAAAACCCAACAAAAAATCAAACTGAAACTAAAATACAAGGGACGAGAATGAATCCTGTAATAGCAGTATAAAAGAAGTAGACAGTGGAATAGCGTACCTTCCCAATTTTCCTATGATCTCGGCTTTTGGCTTCTTCCTGGACTTTTTCCCATTCCTTCATCATTTTGTTATCAGGAAAGGATATTCCATATATTCTCTGCAGAGTTTCCATGTCAGATTTTCCTTCCCAATATGTAGAGGAACTCTGATACACAAAACCCATACTTTAAGATTATATTACATAATATCAGGGAAAAAAGGATAAACACTAATCCATTTGAACATTATTATATTTTTCCTTGGGAAAAGAATTATATGCAGTCCTTCAGCATTTGTTTGTAATACAAAGAGACTTCCAGTGCCTTTTAGTCAGCATACACATACAGAAGACAAACAAAAAGTGTCAAATCAAATGATATTTTATTCTGCTTAGGTACCTTGCTTTAACTCACATCATGGCATATTTTATTATTTCATGTTATGGCTTCTAAAAAGGCAGGACTTGTTTACATTGAAAACATACTACAGTAGGAAAACACAAAAGGCAAAACAAACCTGGCTCTCACAGTTAAATCCGAGCAGTTTTAACTCTCTACCCAGTTAATCCCTGGAACTCAGGAGTTCCATACACTTCAGTTAGGAAGCCAGCAAAAGCCATAATGATGAATGTTCCAAAGAGCTCAGTCTAATAAGGCTACCAAAATTAGCATTTGTGAGTAACTTAAACTACACCATAAATTCAGAGGCCTCTGCAAACAGCGTTTCTGGCTTTCCTGGAAGCAATGGCATTTTTTAACAGCAGCACTTGCAGATCTGCAAATGTCCACTTTATCTCCTGTACCTGAAAGATACCATCTGACAAGGTCAAAATACTATTTTCTGACCCAATGAGTATCTTGACGTTCACTTACTGCAGAACAGAGCAGGTACACCGCCCTGCACTGAGATGTGACAGCTGGTACAGACTAACCAGGACACTTGTCCTGTGAAGTGCAGTGTTGGTAGGAGGTAGGGGCACAGTCCTGCCACAGGAGCTTGGGCACTGTGCTTCTCTCCTGTGCACGGCAGAATTGGCTCCACAGCTCATCTGGTCACCACTAGCTAGAGTAGTTTTGCAGTGCTCTTCCTCTGTCTAAATGTGCATGTTACTACACTAAGACTCTGATTAAAAAAAAATGCTGGTAACTTTCACTGAGGTACTACTGTCTTAGTCAAGAATCAGTAAATGTCAGACACAAACCAATGATCAAAGTCAGTACTGCTACTTGTACAAAGGGAGCTGGGAAAGAAATTAAGAACTATTGTATACTAAGCAAAGAAAACAATACAAAGGACCAATCCTAGTATAATCAGCTCAGAAAAAATAAATATATAAATAAATCAACTGACAATTTATTTCAGTTTCCATGCACAGTTAATTTTAACTTACCTTAATTATTTTAAGGGCCTTAATTTTTCCAGTGTGTCTCACATGTGGACCCCTGCAGAGATCAATCAACGGACCACATCTATATCAAAACAAAAAGAGTGCTCATTTCCAAGCAATCCAAGATTTTTCAATACAGTCAGTAATGGCACACAAGTTCATGTTTGACACATTCAAACATACCAGTAAATATAAATATGCAGCAAATTCAGTGCATCTTAAATGCAACTGTGCCTTCTACCTGAAGTGGAATATTCACTCAGTAAATGCTCAGCACACTTGATCCATTTTCAAGAGCATCATAACACACATTTGCCAATCCATACAGTTCCATATGCGAACTTGTTCAAATTGGTCAGGAAATTTTAAACCATGCACATCAAACACAAAATAGTTTTGCCATTTTCCAGCCAACTAACAAGTAACTGAATGAGCAGGTTCCTCACCCCACACTGAGCTAGAGTTAGCTTTATCCATTATGCAGCAAGCCAATATCAGAGATGGCAACTTATTTTAATCAGTCTACTGAAACCAGAGGGAATAAAGAAAGACTGAACTTGACACTTGTCCATAAACAGAGGCCTAATCTGTCCCAGCAGAGAAAGAAAATACCTCACTTTACGTAAGCAGCAATATTAATTGCAAACTTAAGTCCCAATCACACAAGAATTCAGAACTCAGAATTTAAAAAATCCAACAAATTATTCTCTCAATTTAAATTAATCAGCTATAAAAATACCTTATAATACCTTTCAAGTGTATTTCTTTACCTGTATACTGTGGTAGTTGGTGTCTTCACCTTCTCATTAAGGATACGACACTTAAAGTTGTTATACTGTGTGTGGAAACATGAATAGCCAGAAACGTCAATAGAATGGATAATAAAATTCTCTCTAAAAATTACAATTTAGTAATACAAGTGCACCAGTAAAAGACACTCCTACCTAAGAACACCAAACCAAAACACAAGACAAAAGAAACAAAAACCAACCAAACCAAAAAAACAACACAACAACAAAAAACCCCCCCACACATGCTTTCTCAGAAGGCTTGCAAAAGCAGAAGGGAAAGAAACATCAGCACCTGAACACCCCAAAGCACTTGTGAAAAGCAATTGCACAGTACAGTCAGACTGGCAATATTCACTGAATAAACAGACCTAAAACCTTTTCTGACCTGTCTTCACAAGTGAGCCAGAAGAAATGTATGCCTTTCATTTACTTATTTGCTATTTCACAGAGCTTCAGGTGCGTTTTTGTGGAATAGAGAATTGTTTTATAAGTGCTTGAAAACATCCTGAACACTTGAGAGGCATATGGAGAGGGGGAAACATGGTATTGTTTTTCGTTGTTTTACTAGACAGGTACTATTCTGACGAGTCAGTCACATGCAGTATTTCAAAGAAGTTACATTTTAAAAGATCATTGTACCAGATCCACAGCTGCTCTAAAGATTTACCTTAAACATGTCTAACAGGATCTCCTTTTTGACTTCCAGCCTTTCAAAAGCCTGTTTCTCTTTTATGATATTTTTACAATGGTTCTCTAGTAGTGGGAATTCAGCACTAGATACACTTCTAGATAAAAAGACACAGGCAAAAGAAATATAAATTAATTGTTTTGATACTCCTATTTTTTTCAAGTGACCACTTTCTAATGGTCTAATTTGAAAAACACGGAATGTGTTGTGATTTGTCACAGTATTTTTTTTCCTAAGTTACTTACAATCAGCTGCATTTTCAGACACTAAACTCAGAAACACGGATAGTACCACTCTGAACAAACCCATTGCAACCATTTCTGGAACAGTCGTTGACATGATTAAATGTCTGGAAGACGTATAGCTCAAAATAAACATATGATTTAAGAAAAAAAACAAACCAAGGAGAAAAAAGGCTTAACTCAGCCACAAGAGCCAGTTTATCAGCTCATGCAGATTCAGTATTCTCCCTGCCTACAGAAAGATAAACAAGGAAAAAACAGAATTGTAAAGCTGTGCACAAGGATTAGAAAAGTAGTAAACACCTAGACAAGTTACATGCATTTGTGTCCTTTCTACAAGTGACTATGGCCCCTGGAAACCAAACTTGCGTGACTCTTCAAGGAAACCATCCCCTTTGCCTCACAGGAACTTCAGAAAGTTCAACCCAAATGCTCTGCAGTTTTTCCACAGAATAGCTTCAACTCTTACAGAGCAGGTGTCTGAACACTGCTTTTGAATTTAAATATATACACACACTCAGTTGAACTGTATACATATAAGACTATGTTTCAAATCATATCAGACACAATTATACTTTTAACAAGCAGAAACAAAATAATTCTAATACTGAGCTTTAATATGGAGTATTAAAGTTGTAAGACACTGTAATTTTACCTATCTTCAATATACATGTCATAATAAAATCCACTCTCAATTGGTGGTCCATAGCATAAGCAGCCCCCAAAATATCCTTCCATGGCCTCTCCAAGAATGTGAGCACTTGAATGCCAATAAACCTGTAAATGAAGTCAGGTGAGCAAACCATGAGGTCAGTGGCAATGTGTAACTAAAAAGAAGAAAAACAAACTAGAGATGTATCTGCAGATAGAACACAGACTGGAACCAATGTTGTTCAAATTTTGACAGAAGTAAAACAACTTGATCTTTTCATTTAGAATTAATATAATTTTCATTTAGATTAATATAATGGCAGATGTAGCACTAAAGGCCCACCATATTTCAGTCTGAAAGGGGATAACTATAGCTCTGCACAATTCCTTCAACTTAGTACCTACTATACCTTGTTCATTTATGAGTTAATTCCAGTCAAAGTCTATGCACCACTAATCACATCTAAAGCAATGCAGCCAATTAAGTTGCCATTGCTCAATTCAGTACTTTTATTAATGGGTCTGTAAACTACATTACCTGACATGTCAGAAGAGGGAAGCCAACAACACAGTAGATCAATACCAGTGTGATGTTCTGAGTTCTTATTAACTCAGACTATTTCAGAGCTAGTGCTACAAGATAAAACCTTTACAGGCTCCTGAAATGTCCCCAACAAGCTTAATCACATGAATGAATCTTTGACAAAACTGAAATCCAATCCTAGCGTATAAAGGTAACATAAGCTTCAGACTGAATCCATTAAAGAAAAATCTCAGTCACGTTGCTGAGTACATGTATAGTTTAATTGAGTAAGATACGTCTACTTAAGGAAGTAATAAACAGCACCAGTACAAGGAGGTGTAGATTTTATTTGTGACTCAAGTCTAATATTGAACAGTTTTTAGAAAACAGTAGAGACTGCCTCACTTTGCTTTCACTGTCTGATCTTCAAATGCACTGAGCCAAACCATACACTGTTTGAAGTTAACATGCAAATCAAGGCCTTCTGTACAAACTCCTTTGAGAAATAACTTGTTAAAGAGAAGGCTGAAAAGAACACACAGATTTTACTCACTCTCAGAGTACAGGCACTTAGTATCTAATCTTCCTTGTTGTATCATAGGAAATACATTACTTGAATGTATGTAATGTAAGTCATGTTGAATTATTTGTATATTTTTGTGGGGTTTTTTTTAATTCAAGATTTTAAAAGCTTAATGCTGCAATCAATTTTATGTCATTAGTTTCTTTAATCAAGAAGAAACCAGAGTGTTTACTCACAGCTTTGGCTTCTTCATTATCAAAGGAAAGCAGCTCTAGAGTACAATCGCCCTCCAGTGGACGGTCCAGGTCCCAGAGTTCACCATTCACTTTGGCTATGACTGCATTTGAAGCCAACACTTGACTGAAGAAACAGAAGAGATAACAAGAGACAAGAATATTTAGGTTCAGATTTGTAAAAGACTTTAGATTTCTAAACCCCACGAGACCACATCCACACCTTGTAGCACCTGAAGACCTAAACCTTTTGTTTCTGTGGTCTCCTTAAACACTTGCTCACTTTTAAGGTATAAAGCCTTAAGGTCTTCATAGGTTTTGTTCAACAGTTTTCAGTGCTGGGGATCTGGAGGAAAGGCTGCTCCTTACAACAGCTTCTACTGTATCTGCTAACTCACAAAACTTCCCATGTCTCTTAATTCCTAGCAGTGTCACAGATTTAATTGGAAGCAAGCATTACGATCCCAGCACAGAACCCCAAGCATCACTCAGAACTGTAACCAGCTGTTTCTACTACATGAAGCTGAAGTGCCAATGCTTTCCAAGAAAACCAGTTTAAGGGAGCCACTACCCACTGACCGTGACATGTATTTTATACAACAAGGTAAGAGACAAATTACAGTAACAGTTTTATCAATACAAAAGTAAAACTTCTTGAATGTGCAGGTTACCTAATTCCTACAGCTAATTGATATGGTGTGGTTTTCCAAGATTCCCCTTCAACAGTCTTTCCATCTGTCAGAGTAATTTTGATAGATTTGCTCTGGTTGGCCGCTCTGTAAGCTAGCAAAGCATCATGTTCTTTTTTCAGTGCTTCATAAAGCTTCAGTCTGTCTTCTATGAAGCTTGGCGCACACTGGAGCTGTAACATAAATATACACACAAAGAGAATAAAAGGATTCACAGTGTTGGTGCATCCCCGGAGGTTTCAACTTGTCCAGATTTAACTGTACTAGAATTTATACTAAAATTCAGTACAGCATTTATAAATAATTATATACAGGATAGTTACATCCAACTTAGTGACTATTTTATAGTGATTTTCCAATTTTCCATGCACTTTCATCAATCTAGGCCTAAATGGGTCTGTGAGTTGGACCTCAGAAAGCAGCTTATATTCCTGCCCCAAAATTTGCATTTGGCAGACACCCTGGAGAAATTTGGATCACTCCAACAAGCCCTCGCTTCTGCCACTACATTCAAAGCATCAGACTCAAGCCAGACAGTTCACATGAAGGTTCCTGTATTTAAGCTTAAGGTGAGTTATTATCTATTGTACTACAGCAGTGCTAACATCCTTTCAGCCATCAAGAATGCTGTTTAACTTCTCATGAACCATCACTCTCCTTAGGCACCACAAAACCATGACCTTTATTTTCCAATAACCCAAATCTTTTTGTTACATAAAAAGTAGAGATCTAAGAATGTATCAGTAACCCTACTAGTGCAATATGAAGCTCTTGAATAATGTGAGTTTTTTTCTCTGTGCTATAGCAAGCCTTCTCCTCAAAAGCTGGGATTTCAAAATACAGCAAAGTATTCTGGATTTGAACACCTTTTCTGAACCCCGCAAAAAACCAGTCCTATTATCATGTGGTATCAAAGAACCACTTACATCATTCTGGTGTTGGTTCACAGCTTCATTTGCTTTTTTCTTTTCCTTTTTAATTTGATTCACTGCATCAGTTGGACTTGCACTGGAGATTTTCTGCAAACAGTGATAATACAAAGTATACCCCTACTATATCTTTAAGATTATTGCCAGCAACCGTAAAAACAAACCAAACCAGTATAATATTGGGCTAAAAAGGCAATTACAAGGAATAATGTATGTACATAGTACAAAGACTTCTCATAGCACATATAAACTGCATCCTTTTGATGATCAGCAGACACAGCAATGCTGCTCACAAAGCAAAGTCCTCTCAACACAATTTCCCAAATTTTACTACTACATCTATCACCAGCAAAATCGCCCCAGCGAGGCTGTTGGGGATCAAACCGGAGCAGTGAGCAGTCACAGCAACTTTCAGCCGTGTGATACCTCGAACAGGTTGCCCAGTGATGCTGTGGATGCCCCATCCCCGGCAGTGTTTAAGGCCAGGCTGGATGGGGCTCTGATCAGTCCGGTCTAGTGGAACATGTCCCTGGCCACGGCAAGGGGGTTGGAACGAGATGATCTTTAGGGTCCTTCCCAATCGAAACTATGCTATGATTCTGTGAACCCACCGCCTTGGCGCAAAGGCAGAGACCACTGCCCAGCGCTGCGGGCAGACTCCGCGACACGTTTCCGCTCCCGGGGGCTGGGCACAGGCGGCTCGGCCCCGTGAGTGTCCCTGTCCCGTCCCGTCCCTTCCCGCCCGCGGAGGTCCGGCCCGCCCGGGGTCACCGTCCCGTCCCCGCTCCGAGCGGCCCCGGCGCTACCTCTCCGCCGGCCGGGGGCTGCGCCGGCACCNGGCGCGGCTGCGGCGCCGTGCGGGGCGTTCCCGTTCCCATCGCTCCTCCGAAGGGAGGGTCTTTGGAGCCCTGGCTGCTGTGCTGGTGGTTAATAACGTACCCCAGGCCGGTGAGCAACTGGGAAGTGTCGATACCCACAGAATCAATTAGGGTGGAAAACACCTCTGAGATCATCGAGTCCAACCTGTGACCGAGGACCACGGTGTCAACTGGACCATGGCACCATGTGCCACATTCAGCCTTTTCTTGAATGCTTTGTGAAACAATGTCAATGTTAAAATGTGTTGGTTAGATTGCATACTTATTTGACTTCAACGTCAACCACTGCCAGAGCTTATTCGTAGTGGATGCTTCCTGGCTGACACCCTTTCTTATGAAATTAGGCTGACTGAAACTATTGAGCATCTTAGCACAAATTGCAGAACGTAGCACCAAGGTAAACAATTTGAAGGGGTTTGAGTAGCCAGGTATTAGGACTCAGAGCTTGGGAGGATTGTACAAGTCCTACTGCCACAGCCCAACAGTCTTTGCTGCATCATTGACAGGTCACTGCAGTTAAATACCTCAGTTCCTTGACCCTGGGAAAAGAACAGCTCTCCATCACAAATCTTTTATGCCCACCATGTACTTCCATGTATCCTTTTGTCTCAAACACTTTCTTTGGCATCTTCAATNCGCGGAGGTCCGGCCCGCCCGGGGTCACCGTCCCGTCCCCGCTCCGAGCGGCCCCGGCGCTACCTCTCCGCCGGCCGGGGGCTGCGCCGGCACCGCCCGGCCCAGCTCGGCCGCCAGGCTGCGGCGCAGGTGCAGCAGGCGGTAGCGCAGCTTCTCGTTCTCGGCCCGCAGCCGCTGCAGCTCGGGGCTGGCGCTGCCGGGGCAGCGCAGCTCCTGCGGCTCCTTCAGCCGCCCGACCTCCGCCGCCAGCCAGCGCAGCTCCCGCTCCTGGCGCGACAGCCGCAGCTCCGCCGCCTCAGCGGCCGCCGCCGCCATGTTGGCCCGGCGCGCTCCGCCCCCGGCCCGGC
>WAAE01010841.1:95253-112330 GCA_013400495.1 Nicator chloris
TCTTCAATTTATCTAGTTTCCTCCCTTGATTGTACTTCACACTCACTTTTCTGTGTTCAGTTGCTCAACACACACTTTCAAATTTTCACCTTTAACCCATACTCAGACTTTAAAAGGTGTGGATTTTTATTACCAAATTGGCAATTACCAAATCAGAATTTTGGCATTTTATTCTTCTATTTACACAATGGAAAATAACTATATGGTATGTGAGAAGGCAGAGAGACAAATTTTGTAATTGTTCGCAACTTGAAAAATTGTCCGCAAACTTTCCTATATCACCCATTCTTTGTGATTTCAAGATTTTCTAAGAACACATTTGAAGTCATAAGAATACCTTCCTTTACCAACAAAACTAATGGGGCATTTCTGGCTCAAAACCTTGTACTCCTTTAGAAGAAAAAAGTAAATTATTTAGTGCATCAAGTCCAAAGACACTCCTATAGTATATACTCACAAATTTTAAGTTAACGTACCTCAGCAAACTGATACCAATGCACTTTTTTCATTTGCACCAATTCTTCCTTCCTTTTCTGAAGAGATGCAGCTTGACAACACCTATGTCTATCCCTCACTATAGCAAGGTCGTGTATCTTTGAGGTTGGATTGGCAGGTGTGCAAATAAAACATAATCTATAGCTTCCTTTAAAAATCCATTTTATTATTAATTTGATAATTAATAATGGTTACCTGTTGGTAGGTTACCTGTTCTTTTAATTTTTAAATTCACTACTGTGCAGAATTAATTACTCTGCTTAGGATACTGATGACAAGCAGTGTCATCAGCACAATTAAACACAAATTTGTTTTTTAAATTAAACTCTGAGGAATGTATTCATGTTACATCCTCTGTATCTCATCTTTGGATAGTGCCTTATGAACCCAAAAACATGGAACTTTGGGCTTGCTCTAGGATTTAGTGAAGTAATGGAAGAACTTCCCCTCCAAAGTTGTAGAGGCTGAGAAGGCTGATTCATAGGATGCTGTCTAACATAACATAACTAACCAGTATACTCTATCAGGATCTTTTATCTGCTGAGTTAATGTGGTGTTAATCAGTAGAATTTCTGAGACAGAAACAATTTGAAGAGAGAAAAAAAATTGTACTACCTCTATGGACGTTCAAAACTAGAGGGAATTTTGAGAATTAAAGAGCCCTTCCTTTCAAAGGCGACCTAGAAGATGTGCCAGATAGGTTGGCTACTTTCTCTGCCCTCTGCAGATGACCCTGGTTTATCTGTGCTCTCTGGCTCCTGGTTAGGATGGCTCATGGTTGGGATAGCAGCTGCTTTGTACCATCTCTCTGTGCCCAGAGGGTTCTCTCTGGTGTGTGATGTCGTGCAGAGCAGAGGGAGCTCTACCTGAGATGATCACAGGAGCATGAGAATCTCACTGCCACGGCCAATAAGCCATAACATCGTAAACTGGGACAATACTGTTTCAAATAACACACAATCTCATGGTCCTTGCTCCAGATGATGTGTCACACAGAGGCCTGTTGTATCTGCAAACAACCACAAGGTGACAGGCAATGCTGCCAAACAATTCTGTGAAGCCTCGCTGGCTAACTGGATGCTCACATGCACAATAAAATTCCTGCATTATGATATGGTCAGTGGTCAACTTTAATGTTAACTGATAAATACTTGGAAGTTTGGAAAGAGAAGAAGCCTGACAAGAGGATACAGTGGTTGCAATTTAAGATCACAAGAACAGAAAATATTCTAAAACTCGTTGGACTAAAAGCTTGGCAAAATATTTTTGTTTGCTCCACAACAGATAAACTACCCTTTAAAAAGTGCAGGTAAGGCCACACAAGCAAGGCCATGGATACATTATCAGTTGGAAGCAATAGAAATAGAAAAAATAGACTAAGAAACAGGAGGAGGCAGCAGGAAGTATCCTAGGTTTTCTATACAGGGAATTTATGTTGACAGAAAGTAGGAAAACAAGACCGAGAAGTCCACGTACTGAGGAGCATTTGCATAAGGGAGGTTATGTAATGTGTGATCCCCAATGAATGATTATCAGTGGCAGAACACCTCCACTGGGATTGCAGTAATCTCCACTGTTAAACCTGGCTCAGGAAATGGACGCTGCATGGTTTATTTTGCTTGGAAATGGCATAAAAGTCTAGACATGCAGAAATGTTGTTATTCTTAGAAGTTAAGTATTTACCTTCATAAAAAAGGTCTTATTTTGTAACCTTTTTTTTTAGCTTTTGCATATAGATTTACAATATATATATAGAAACATGCTTTCTAAATGTGTAATTCCATTGCATATTAAAGCTAATATTTTATGGAAGAACAAGAAGTGGAGGGCATTGGTACTGTGGTTTGGGTATGGCCTCTGTGGAATATGAAATCAAAGTGTACCATTGATGCTTTATTTTATGTCCTGTACCAGCTTGTACAGATTATTTCAGTTTGATCAGCTGTCTTCTAGAATGAATTATTTTTTTTGCAAAGGGATATCTTTGAAGATCAGTTACAGAATTAAAAAGTAACAGTAACTAAGCAATTCTCAGTCTCATCATTACGGTTCAGAAGCTGTTAACAGTTGTAAAGGGCTAATTAGTGTAATGTAATCCTCTTAGGAGGCTGCAGGCATTGAGCTAGATTTCTTTATAATTTGTATGTAGGCCTTCTTTATTCCGTTGGAATTACAATAATCACAGACAGCAGTATGTATTTGCATTCTAGCCATTCACATTATGTTTATTTTGCATACTGAATACTGCACAATAAATGCAGAAGTAGAATTTTCTATTTTCTATTTAAATATCAAAATGTTTGGAAGAACAGCCAAGTCTTGGTTTTACAACTGTGCAAAATCTACCAGAAGAGAAAATGAAAACAGGAGTAAGTGGCTTTCTGAAATCCCAAGCAATCAGAGAGAGAAAATACTGGAAGAGCTGGATGTGAACAAAGTGCTGTCATATTTGGTTTACAAGAGAGTCTTTTCCTTGGAGGAATACAAAGACATTTGGTCCCAGGAGAGCTACAAGAAGAGAACTGAATATTTTCTAGATAAACTCTATTTAAAAGGCCCAAATGCTTTCTCTGCCTTTTGTTCCATTTTGGAGGAGCTCTCTCCTAACTTGCTGACATGCTTTCTCCTTGGCTATGAAGGTAAGGTCACTGTCTGCTCTGAAATGCTTAAGTGTATATTGGTAATGTCTTGCAATCCTTTGACACTAATAGTTATTTGCTATAATTAGTGTTTACTTTCTCTCTTGTACTAAACCACAGATAGTATTTGCTGCCTTTATGGTTCTTTGTTATAAAAGAGAAAATAATCAGGAGAAAAAAAATTAAATACATTTTGTTGTTATATTTAGAATATTTAAACTGATAAAATGCTGAATACTCAAATTGCTGCTACGAATAAATAAAAGGATAGGGGAAAGGATTTCTAAATACTACTGATAACGCTTAGATAAGAAATGTAACACTGATCATTCACGTTCCTTCCCCTTTCTGAAATATTTAAAAATAGATTGAGAAGTTCTGTAGGCATAATACCCGAGTATGTGATCCCTTTCATATTTTTCTTGTAAGTCACATTATTTATTGTATCTGTCTGTAAATAACTGTGTGAAAAAGGATTGTATTGCTAAATATCAGCAATACAAGTGAAGTTAATCAAAAGGTTATTTGGACATCAGGCACCGTCCGTACTTATTTGCGGAACAATATTTGGTTAGATATTAGCGAAGATAATACGGAAAATGTGTAGAGTGCTTACAATTATATCTTACTGACCTATTTTTATTTTTTGTGTCTATTACATTCTAAATTTCAGTCTATCAAGTCAGCTAGAGTTTTTCTCAGCAATGACTGCAGGGTTGTGCTCAAAGGTTATATAGAGAATGTCCTTTTAGAATGTAATTAAAATAGGCACATCTTTCACTGATCTATTCAGTACCAGGTTTAAACACATTGAAATTACAACTATTTATACATAAAAGAAGTAAGTCTGAGTCCTGTAAAAATATGAATAAACTAAATATGAAAAATTGAAATATAAAACCATTTTGACCTTTAAAATAACTAGATTGTGGCCTCTCGTGACAACCTGATTACTTTTAAAATTGACAGTTGGAGTTCTAATTACATGAGAAGGCAACAGACATTTTACCCTAATTTAATTATGAAAAGATGCCCATTTAATGTAACTTTTCAAGATCAATTTACAGCAAGGTTTTATGGCAGTAACAAGAAAATCAAAGGCAGTTCACAAATGTTGTTGGGGAGTTTAATACATGTACAAGGTACTTCATAGACAACCATGCTATAAAAAGGCTATCTGGGACCTCTTTATGCTATCATTTTTCTAAAAACCATATAAATATAAATACAATTGATTATAAATATAAAGTCAGGTCTTTTGGAATGCACTCTTTGGAATGAAGTTTGAGCTTCCTCTGAATTAACTGAAGAGACTGCACGGGGAGATTTTTATTCTATGCCATTCTAAACAGGTCATGCAGGGGCCTGTCACAGAACAGATTTCAAGCTTCCAGTGGATACAAGGTTTGGGGGTAGTACTGTTCTAAAGGGGGATGGCCTCGGCAGAGGGGTGCAAGTCAAGGGCTCCGTCTTCCTGACAACATCACAAGAGATACAGAGAAAAAGGAGAAAGCATATGCTGCACATTTCCAAAAGAGTAAAGGATACTGTTGGAACAGTGTCCCCAATCCATTCTGTCTGTCGGTGCCTTGTGCAGGCAGAAAAATGCCTCAGGCCGCCTTAGCTCAGCCACTATTACACTCTTTGCTCCTTCCCCTCCCCCAGTAGCGCTTATCAAATGTGCAAATCTAGTTTTAGAATCTGTTTTTGCTAGTAATAATTGACTGGAATACAGGCAAAGAAAAACACATGCTATATATTCACATTAATTCATGCAAATAATCTGTTTAAATTCATGCATGCATATGTTGCAGATTCAATTAAAGCGCATTATGTGTTATGGCATTGTGGATTTTTATAGATCAATTTTGATAAACCATGTTACAAGGTGCACAGAAAGATATGATGAAAAAGAACATTGTTCATTATTTCCATTACAATAATTTTCTTCTCCACCCTCTAAAAGCTGACTGACAGGGCAAAGGAATCAAAAGGAAGGAATGCAGTCTAGATGCATGATGAGAAGCTGCTATGCCCGAGCTATGTGGCACCAACACCCAGCTACCAGAGCAGTGCCATCCTGCCCACTGGACTTGTTAAAGACACTCTTTATGACAGGCTGACTGAGCACACAAAATAGAATCAATCCCTGTTATTGATCAGCTGCATGTACAATGGGGGCCAATTTCTGTTCTCTGGACCTGCCCCTGTTGGCAGATAGAGTTATTTTAATGTATTTCCATTGTCTGCATGCCCTACAGAAAGAACCATTTGACAGGTGCTGGAAATGTGGCATGACTCCAAGAGGTCACTCAGGCTCTGGACTAATGTAGCTCACTGTGAACTGTGCTAGTGAAATGTGGCCACTGAAGGATGTACTGCTGCTTGCACATAATTGTGCAACTTTGAGCTCTTTCACCTCATTATTTAAAAGAATTACCCTCACAGTAACTTGAGGGGTGTTACAGCACCACTGATGCCTCAAGATTAGTGACTTGATTCCTTTACCTACGATTCTCACTATAATATAATATAATCACTCCCTAGTGATTTCATTGGGAGAAACAGTTGGTTACTACTTGCCCATATGAAACAATAGAAAGTCAGTTCTTGGCCAGACAGAATTTTATATGGAGTAAGACTTTTTACTATTTCCAAATTTCTGTATATCTCAGGTCTACTGGAAATATGAATAGGGAAACAACTTTATGTATAAAAGATCAAAAGAGATTGTGTTTTCCTAAACCAGCCACTTATCCAAATGTAACATCACTGACAGAATTACAGCAAACTGTAGATGTTATTTTAAATTATGCATCAGCTATTAGAGAAATTTCTTAATTGTTATCCAGACCGTATGCGTTTCCCAGCGTTATCAGAGCAAACAAAACTGCGAGCTGTAACAGAGATGGAGCTTCATGAAACCTGTCAGATGAGTGACCAAGAAGGAAGCCTTTCTGCTGAGGAGCAACTGAACCAATCGTTCAACAAATACAGGTTAAAATTATCACTGTCATGATGTCTTTAGTAATCACAACATTTCCCGTGACTTAGTTTCTGAATACGTGAAGTAGCACTGAAGCTTTCAAGGCTTTAATTGCATTTGATTTTACCTGGCATTTGTAAAGTACAATTCTGCTTTGCATAAAGAACATTTTTGGATGTTGATTTTTGGATGCTGTTGAATGCCAGGGATCAACCCTGATCTACCTACAGGTATTCAGTAGTGATGTAATGCATTGATGACACTGCTGATTTTCAGTGTTCAAGTGCTAAGTACATATGTAGAAGTATATTTTACTCATACATTTTCTTGGAGTGTGGCACAGAGCCTAAGTTAATATCAGAGTTTCTGTTCTTTTTATTTACTTTCAGATGAATAGAAACTGAGGAAGACCTATGTAAGAACAGCATGTAACCTGATACATGCTGGAATACTGGGATTTAAGTCCCTTCTTCAGAGATTTGAACGTAAAAAGAGGAGAAATAAAACCTTAGAAAATCCTAAACAGCTTCATTATAAGTAGTTAGTATTCAGTTTCAGTATTTGCAGTTGTGTTTGGAGTCATGCTTTGCCTAATTCAATAAGGAATCTAGCTGAGAATGGACTACAGCTCACAATAGCTCATTAGCTGTTAAGAACTTCTGTCCAACTAAGACAGAAACATTCTGAGAAAAGTCTTGAAAACATCCTGTTTTGATGTGTCAGCAGCATATAAAGAGTAAATTATGAAGGCTTTTGCCTTTGCATGCCTAGGTTAGTTTTGTTAAGTTTCAGCTAGTGACTGGTTTACACTAGTTTTTAGAAATGTAATAAAAATTAATGACTGTGAAATGATTGTGAAAAAATTGCAGTTGTATGAGGTTGAGTTCATCCTGAGGAGCCGTGAAACATGAAATGGTGACTGAGTATGGAGACGCTTGGTACAATACGGTATGGGCCCAAATTGAACAGTATGGGCTGATCCATACTCACAACTAATGAAATCCCAGTCCAAACTCATTTCTGCATAGACATTCATGGGAGTTCCAGGAGACTTGTAGCCATTCACTATCAGAATATGTGTCATTTGGATTTTAAAAGATTCATTTTGTAGCACTGGTCCTCTAACTACACAAAGCAATTCACTTACAAAACCAAACTAAGAGGGCCCTGCAGCTAAAGAATCACATTAGGGAAGTAATAGACAAATAGGAAAGCTTTCCTGAAGTCAGCTTATGCTGGAAATACCTGATAACTCAAAAACCCCAACCAGATATAAAAGATGACAGTGTTAGTATTTGCAGAGCAAGGTAGTGCCACTGTAAGATTGTTATATACATTCTGCCTTACAAGAATTATATGGCACATCAGTTCTGCATACACCCTGCAAGAAACAAAACCCCAATGCTGGGGCTATGCTCCCTCTGTGGTGTATCAGTGGTGGGTGTGGAGGTTGACGCAGCCCCAGAACCCACAGAGCAAGAAGGAAAGAGTGCCCTGTACTGGAAACAGAGAACTCAGTGGAAGGACAAACTGGTGTGCAATAGCACTCAATTTACTTCAACATCAGTTCCTGCAAAAAACCCCCGTAGCTGGATATCAGGTTAAAAACACACCAGTCTTTCCACACCTTCAGTTCTATGCTGACATTCATCTCCTCCATCCAAGAGAAAAATTCATTGTGTAACTGTTCTATTTCAGTTTTTTCTGAAGTGCCACACCTATGTCAAACACCATCAACACGGGATTTGTGGAGATGAGAGTCTCACGTGCTTGTAACAGTTTGTGAAAAAGACAACCTCACTTCTGAAGACACGCAAACTGGCAGCAAAGTAAATATCCTGCATGTATTGTGCAGAAACTCACACATTACAAACCACAGTTGCAGGGTCTTTATTAACAAGGCAACTTGTTAGAAAGTACCACCCAAACAAAACAGTGCATGACCACAGGGGGCATAAAGACAACTAGAAATATGTAGCAGTAGTTAGAAAAGATGAGATGAGTAATAAACAGAAAATGGAAAATAGCATCACTGCCCTTGCCTCAATATTTGTAAATATTCTCAATCTTTTGCATTTTTTTCCCAATGATAAAAAAATGTCAGACACATAGTCTAAGAACAAGGAATTCCTGTCTCTGAAGTAAATAGCAAAGTTCCAGATGATGTTAGTGAGAGCATCATGTGGGCTAGAATATTTTGATAATACCAATAATAATAGCAGTTCCACAATTCTATAGCAATTGCAAAGCTATGCTTTTATATCTGTGTTTAGACAAGTATCAAAATCTTATGACTGCAGAATAGATGGTCTGGGCAGAGCAATATCCCCTCAGTTCTAAACAACAGGATGACCTTGTTAGTTAAGAATCAACCAACTACAGCCATTACACTGTCAGCCAGTAAAGCAACTTGGGCAAAAAGAAAATAAAACTAAGGATCCAAAAGGTGTGCAAAATTTTTCATTTAAAGGTGAGACCCCTAATAAGGATACTCCACTCCACATTCAGAATTTCCCCTCTTGAGACAGCTCCACAATTTCTGATCAATACAATAAAAATATGGTCTATAATACAAGTGAAATTGAGTAAGTTTGAGGTTTGCCTATTGTGATTTAGTTTACAACTTTTCAAGGCAAGCATTTTATCTACAAATAACCTCACAAAAATACCAGACAGAAGTACCAGATTGCATGGTTTCTGCAAGTCAGTGATAAGGATATGTTCTTGGTCTGGTTTTCGGCCAGAAAATATTGTCCCTGGTTCTGTTTATTGTCCTCTCTGTACCTTCTTTCCCAGAATATCCTCTCCAAAACAAGACTATCTCTATTAGACTAATGGATGGAGCTATAAGTTGGGTCAGTAATTGCCTGAATATTACTCAAATTACTGCTTTCAGTACATTTTTGGTGTGGGTTGTTGGTGTTGTCTTTTGGGTTCTTTGGTTTGTAGTTGGGTTTTTTTCTATTTACTTTATCTCTGAAGCATTGCTGGACAGTTGGTGCTGGTCCTATGAAAATCGTGCAGATAACATAAAGAAAAGAATTCATTATTTTCCTCGGACTTTCTGTTTTGTCCTCCAACAGCAGTTTTTATTCTCCTCTTGACTGAGAACTAAAATGCTGAAGCCGGCAAATCTCAGTAGCATTAATAGTACATATAGAGGTTTCTTTCCCATGTATTAAGAAGAGATTGTTCTACAAAGGCTGTCAAATAAATTACCAGAATAAGTAATATCCAAACTGTCAAAATCAGATACTCTTTTTGTAGTTGTTATAAAACAAGCCATCTATTTTCACACTGTGAGCAACAAGAGATTTTTGCATGCAGCTTTTCCATTTTCATGTAAATGGATTATGATTGTTTGATACATGCTTTATAGTGCATGTAATTGATTCATGTTTGAAGTCTGATTTATGGATTTCCCACTTTTGTAATAATTTTAGAATGGCTGAGTTCCATTGTAGAATATACCTTTCTGAATCTATTGGAATTGTGTTTTACAGCTCTTAAATAAGTTGAGTTTCAATATTAGCTCAGTTGGTTAGAATATGGTGCTGATAACCCAACCAAGGTTATGGCTTCAATCCCCATATGTGACTGCCTTAAGTCACTTAAGAGTTGGGCTTGATGATCCTTGTGGGTCCCTTTCAACTCAGAATATTCGGTAATCTGTCATTTGAAAATTAACATTTTGCACAAGGTCACAAAGCTTATGTGTGGCAAAACTTCACTGCTAATTACAAGTTCTGTTGTAAAGGTGACAGTCTCTGCCTTGCTTTAAATAACAAAAAATAACGTGTACAAATCATGTAAACAGCATTTTTTCAGAAAGAAGTGCAGAGTTAAGCCACAGCACCAGATTTTTATGATTTATTTGGACAGCCATATATTGGCATCTGACACCTCTACACATCATTACTAATTTAGGTAGTAGACTGTTTATGTCATTTTTTGCAGGTGTTTTGTGTTCCTTCAGAAACTTAATAACAACAGCAATAATAAAAAGCATCAGCAAAGGCAGCATTTGGCAGTTAATACTGAGCCCCAGTACCTGTCTCCAATAAAGGCCTGTTCAATGGGGCCACTAGATGGTACTGCACCACAGCACAATTCCGTGGCTGCCTAGTTGAAATTATAGCTGTGAATGATTATTTAGAATTGCAACAATAACATAATGACTTGTTTGCCCAGTTCTCCTAAACACAATACACACACAGAGACACACGCAGAGGATACACACAGGATGTTTAGAAGCATTTCTTTGATTTGCTAGGATCAATAACGAGCCTATGGTCCTTATCAACCCAAACAAATGTAACTTAGACGTTTCAAAGGCATAGAGGCAAATACTTCCTTTCCTTCATTGAATGTGGCAAACAAAAGTCAGAGACTGTGTTCTGCTGAGAGGAATAAATGGCACCCAAACACAAACCAGTGAAGAGTATGAGCTCAAATTCAGAGATATGATAATTTTCACACTTCAGAATTTGGAATTCCTTGCTGATTTGGAGACCTTCATACCCACGTTCCACATGCAAACAGCAAAATTAAGTGCACTGTAGTGGTAAATCAAGCTCATGAAGTCTAAACCAAATAAAAAAGCCATAGCTATTCAAATACTTAGGTTTTATTTGCCTGGCTATACTCATTCACTTCTGACAGATTAATGTAAGTTTCCTTTTTTTTGCATATGTTTATGAAAACAAATCATATTAGCATGGACCTTCTACTCTTCTACAGTTTCCCTACTGAATTGCTGTATTGGGTTCTGAGTACTGGGTCACAAGGCTGTGTACTGTTAAACTTCCTCTGCTCTAAAACATTTTTTCTGTGCCCCAAAACATTCCTTTAGCAAAGGCTATTAATGTCCTACCTTCTGTGTGAAGTTAGACTTCTGAAGTTCATTCTTTCGTACTTGTGTCTGATCACATGAAAAGCGATATGTAACATGGGGGTCAAATCACATGAGAATGAACATAAGTCTGGACTGCATATAGAAAAGAGAAGACCTCAGTCAATGCAGAATCTTGATGGAAATCACACAGTCCTCTGCTGCTAGGAAATGCCAAATAATCCCCTCACTTCCTGCCCAGCATGTCAGGCAGAGAGGAAGGCACAGATCATGTTGATCAGCTCTTGCTGATGTGCAGATCCCCGTGCAAGGGACAGAGCACAGCACAGAGCTGCAGATGATTCTTACACAGGAAATCCCAGACAAGGGCCCACGCAGCTCCCCAGCACCTTTACAGACCCGTGCTGAATGCCAGATTCCCCAGCACCAAGGCTTCAACCACCTGAGCACAGGGACAACACAGACAGAAGTCACCAGTAGAATTCTGCAGAGGATTGATTTTTTCTTAACAAATTCAAAAATTGATTGGAAGAAAATCTTAGAAGTGAAGTGGAAAAATTTGCTGAGGATATACATTTACTTGATGTAGGTTGTGTGAGAGCTGTGCACAGAACTGTAAATGGGCCTTAAGATTAAGTAACTGGTTACTAAAATGACAGAGGAAATTTAGTGTAGATAAATGTGAAATTATATATGTGTGGTAGTGTTCTTGGCTTTAGGAATAATGTGATGAACTTCGATTTGCCTGTTACCACTCAACTCAAAGTGAAAATTTCGGATTGTGGCAGATAGATATTTTCATAAAAAGTCAATTCAGTGCATGGCACCAATCCAAAAATACAAAAGTTTGTTAGGAAAGGAAAAAAAGAACAAAACAGGAAATATAATTATGCCAGTCTATAATGCCACAATATGCTCACGCCTGTGGAATACTGTGTGCTGTTCTGGTGCTTGCATCTACCTCATATTTTCCTGCTTCCAGTGATTACTTGGAGAAGCAGTTAGTCCTCAAAGAGGTTTTAGGATGTGCTTGGAGTACAGAGCTCCTTAATGAATAGTCATGTTTTTCTGCACATCTGAATGATTTGGAGGGGCATTGGAAATAGAAAAAAATCCTGCTCTCCTAATGAAATTTACATGAGAAGAATCTATAAGAGAAAATTCTCATGGATTAAGCACCCCCTCATGGATGGCATTCTCCAAGAGAGGATGCATTGAGGCAATGCAATCAAGGATCAAGAAAAACAGCAGTTTCTTGCCAGCATATACTGAGACAAAACCTTTACTGGCTTCCTCCAAACACCTGTTACTTGGCATGCCCAAGTCACCGCCAGTAGTCCTGCTTTGAGGGTGCCATCCCTAATTTTGCATGTATTTTCAGAGTAAATGTGTTTTGTGAAGTGGGAGGTAATACTACAGGTAACATACATATGGAAAGGTTTTATTCAGATTATGCCTGATCACAAATATTTATTGCAGCCCAAGAGATTGGATTTTGATGAACCAAGGGACTGCACTCCTTTGTGTCTTTACCACCTGGTATTTTTATGACATGCATCAACAATACAAATCAGCCGTGACAATACCTAACAATTGTCACCATTGGCTTGTGGCTTTTGGCATCACAGCAGTCATGTCAAGGTCAATTCATCCACCAGCTTTGGCTTATTTGACAGGAAGCTGCTTATCCCAGTTTGGAACCTGGAACAGATAAACCATGGCTATAGACAGAGTAGGAAGAAGTGTAAAAGAGAAGTGAAGGAGGAGAAGAGAAAAGGAAATAAAGAGCTGAGAACAAGTGTCTTTCCCAAGTATTATGGGTATTTCCAGTTTAGAAATAGCATTTTAAGTACTTTCCAGTCTCTTATTGTAATTTCTTGCAACTGTTGGCACATTAGCAGCTATCAGACCCTGTAGTTAATTGTACTGTAAGTATAGTATGTTGTAATAAAGACCAGGCTCTTTCTTTAGTAGCCTGCTCGGCTCAGGGTAATCTACATTTCCTCTGTATAAATTGTCACTTCAGTAAACTACTCCCCTTTCTACACAAAATGTAAAATATGAGAAGTTCTATGATATTACAGATAACTCAACGGCTCTTGAGACTGAAATAGCAGTTGCTTATGTAACTACACTTTTATAAAATTTATTATTTTCCACAAAAGATTCCAACAAAGACACCAACTGTGGTAACCATTACCATAGCAATGCATTATGAATCCTTCCTTACACAATATCCCATGTCTCAAAATATCCAGACCTCGCTTATCTCTTCTCCCTGAATTTTGCTTTCAACAAAACCTGAAAGCAAGCTTTTGGCCTTGAAAACATTTTTTCTGATCTTTGCATTTCCCTAATTTTGGGCTTTTACATTTAATTACTGCAGTCTCCAACTTATTTTTTGGCTATTCTTGGAAAGCAATGCCCAAACGATTGTTCTTGCATCAGAAAACATCAGAGTACAGTGGTATTCCAGCTAAATCCCACACTCTGGGAGCTGTGATGGAGCTTCTATATTCATCTTAGGCCATCTCTTCAGTACCCAGGCAGCCTTTTTCAATTTCTTGTGCTCCTCAGGTACAGTTGGCACTGTTAGAGCAGACCAGACACAGACAGGGGTCGGGTCTTATCACTGCATTTCCAGCCACCCAACAGTCTTGTCGTAGGATGACTTCTCCCTGCTCTAATGGCTTCCTAAGGGTTTGGATACCAGCTGATGAAATGGAAGTCTTGGGTTTGAGAAGGGCTGTGTGAGGGATGAGCTGGAGCTGGCAGTGTGCATTCCCACTGTCACTGTGCTCATCCATCACTTGCGGGATGTACATATTCTTGCTGTAATTTAATTTACATTTAAACCAGTCTTTGAGTAAGAAATCATAACACAATGACTGCATCTTTAGCAAAACCTTCCCACAGAAGCCTTCTGTCTTAAGACTTGGCTATACTTAGGAAGATTACCTCTGTAATATTAATAACATATTCTTTGCTACTGCCCAGCCCCAACAGCACTGGATCATAAAATTGCCATAAAAATATTTCTTCTGAGTGCTGTTGGCATATGCTCTGCTTGTATACTGAGGAAAAAATGAATTAAGCTATATTTAATAACATAATTTTGACCTTTTTGTCATAGCAATACTTCCATAAAGACATACTTAGATTGTAAACACTTCTAGTCCAGAATAAATCTCTGTCAGTGTCACCAGGGAACTCCAGACATCGAGGTCCTGAAGTAACAATAGCACCAAGAAACAGATACTCAGTTCATGAGGGGGGGAAAAAAAAATCATTTATGCTTTTGGTGTAATTTCCAATATATATATTTAGTACAGTTCTTGGGAAAAATTGTGTTGTATACAGCATGAATAATCTTGCAAAGGTCTGCACAAAGGTTTTAGAGTTCCTGCAGTGAGAGTATATGTAGCTGTTTGCTGTGCAAGCTAATGATTTCTCAAGAGGGAGAGAGCTATACCCACAATCACTTACAGCAGCATTTCAGTTAATCAAATTACTTTTCTTTTTCCATGTCTTTTAAGACTGAGCTGGGAATGAAGCAAAGCATTAAACTGAGAACACTCATACAACTACATTGACCCTGATGGCCATTCCTCACAATGTTTTTAAACCAAGTGGAATGTTGAACAAACATCCACAAAATTGCAGTGCAGGCACCGCAATCTTCAGCAGGTTTCATAATGCCAGAAGAAAACTGATAAATACAGAAGCAGAATTATGAACTGATTTTAGAGAGGATCATAATCATTTGTAACCAGTGTTCAATTCCATGATGCATTTAATGATTTTTGAGACAACTATACATTAGTCTATATTGGCAATGCAATTCTTGTACAGAAATGGCCCAATTAAATTTTCATTAATAGATCAAAAAGATTGTTATCTTCTACTCACACACACTTTTTTTTACAGTGTGTGTTTCACAGCCAAAGAAATGATCTTAAATGCTTAGATTCAAGATGGTCTCTTTTATTATGCACAATAAAGTTTGCATCATAGCTTGGTTTCACTGGTGTACATTGAAGAAGATTTTTACCTCCTGCTTAACCTCATTTATTTACCTTAGTAAATGCTTGGGGAAAAGTCCTAGGGTCATAACATTCAAGTTTTGGGTTCTTATGAAGGAGTTTAGCATCAAAAGTACTGCTTGTATTTTAAAAGTCTTACTTCACTGGAGTAAAAACCATGATGGTTTTATTCATTGGTTTGCATGTTCATTTATGGACACAGTTATAAATGAGATGAACGGAATTGCCTGCAAGTTAATTTGGCCTATGATCTTTATTTCTAAATGTATAGGTACCATGGGAGGAAAAAAAAAGAAAAGTACTTGCCAGTAATACAGAAAGTTTAGTAAGAACTGCTGGTTGGTGGTCTAGAGCAGCCAAAGTATTATGATGTAGAAACAATCTGTTGGAAAACTCCTCTCTAATACTGTTCACTGTTCTTTATACTCTATCCCAGAAAAAAAGATCAGTTAGAATAAAACTAAAAATATTACGCAAAATATATTATTAGTTTAATAAGCAAAGAGATCTTTTTATCTGAGCCTGAAAAAGGCACTGTTTGATTTAGACTAGAGATTAGGATAAGGCAAAAGGTAGGTAATAGAGGAGACGAACCAAACAATTAGAAATTTTTTTTTTTTTTGTTCTGTGCCAAGGCAAAATGAAGTCTTAAAGAACAGAACAATTAAGTATTTTTTTATCTTAGCAAAATCATAAGTAATCTGTAGAATTAATTGCCACCATATATGATCAAAACTATTAATTTAGTGGGATTCAGAACTGGATTTTATTTTTGCATGAGTAACAGGCACTTCTATAATCTTGCTAACAGTAAATTTCATTTCCCGACCATATTGTAAATGCACATCTATCAGAAGAATGTTTATAATAAACATCTTCTAGAATCAAGTCCAAAGCTAAGGCAGCTGTGCTAAACCAGGCAGTACACCCCAGAAATTCTACAGGGCTGAAGCAGGAAAATAAATTCTGTGCTACTCTGCAACATCTGCACCGCTTTACAAGATGACTACAACAAAAAATGCAGATTAAAATGACAGCATATGAATGACCATAGCCTACACCATATTTGCCAACATAATGCTGCAGCATTACCTGAAGAATTTCAGAACTCAGTGAATCCTTGTCAACTGGTTCTGCCTTCTATCAAGATTTATGTTCCACTGTGACAACTACTCCCATGGCTTTAGTAAGACACAGTCAATCAGCTGTTCCAGGAACCATTTGGTCCTTTATGTGCACTGGGTCTTATCTCTTCTTCTCAAGGCTACTTTCTCAACTCTAAAATAAAGGAGTAAAAATACTGATTGGAAGTTTCTGTATGTTTCTTAAATTTATAATGTCCCTAGAAACCAATTATGTGATTTTGCATAGAAAATAAAAATACTTTGACTTTTCACCAGATTATATTTCAAAATAATATAGTAAGGTTAAATTAGTTATTTAATGTAAAAAATTAGACACTTTTTATCCTAGCGTTACTGAATAGGGTTTTTTTTATGATTTAAATACCACAGAATATCTTAAATATGTTTTCTGATAGATCTAGGGCAGCAAAGCCCTTCTGGACATTTATCTCTGAAATTACATTGAGAGGAATAAACAGCTGTCGGGAATATAAATGCTAACTCATCAGAATGCTGACTCAGTGCTGTAGAAATCAAAATATGTTCATCTACTGCAGAGGTAACATGTCATATACCAACTAGTCATGTTTTATCTTGGCCAGCTATAAAACCAGTTGAAGAAAAATGCTGGAACAGGGGAGTGGAAATCAAATTATAAATGGGAATAATTTTAAGGTCCTTGTAAAGATCTGCCATATGACCGTAAAAATAGAATCATGGAATAGTTTGGGTTGGAAGGGACCTTTTAAAGGTCATCTAGTCCAAACCTCACTGCAGACCAGGTTGCTCAGAGTCCCATCCTGCCTGACCTTGACTGTTTCCTGGGATGGGGCATCTACCACCTCACTTGGCAACCTGTGCCAGTGTTTCACCACCCCCACTGTAAAAAATTCCTTTTTTCTATGTAATCTAAATTGACTCTCCTTCAGTTTAAAACC